>OZ012677.1:142431890-142763720 GCA_963942445.1 Argyra leucocephala
CATTATTAAACAATTTCATAATTAAACAAGCTATATTAAACAGTTCCAACCTACATTTTATCTTGATAAGATTAATTTTTTAGTGATAGTTTAGATCTCAAAAAACTTATACGTAAACGTAAACAAATAACTGACTACATACTTCAAAGAAAATAAATTGGTAGGAAAATTTCAATATGGGTATACAAATCAAATCTTAAATACCAATACTATCTACTATGTTTGATCTCATATCATATCTCACATCCAAAATTGCGATTTGTAACAATAAAAGAGTAGCTAATACTGTATTTTTCGATTTGACAAAAGAATTTTACTTGGTAGGTCCATCTAGGACCACCAGTATTCGTATGCTGTATAAATAGCTTTAATCTACTAAAATTGAATGCCAAAGCTTTTTATATAATTGCTCATATTATAATTGATTAAGCTCAGGAAAGGTAACATCCATAACGATTTAGAAGAACTAAGCATATTAACAACATGATGATCATCTACATTTGTTTATTAACAAATACAAAAAATAAACAATTACAAATATCTAGGGCTAACCATAGATGAGAACTCAAATGGAATTTGTAAAACAACTTGAAGATAAGCTATAGTGTTTGAAAAAAGGTGGGCAAACGTGTCAATAACAAACAAACCAAAATATTTTCCACAGTATTATAACCTATTCTATAAGCATTCAAATGCAGCACACATATGATCAAATCTAAGCACCTTACTTACAAAGTATCAAAACAAAACAAAACAAACCTGCATGTTAGGACCCGTACTGATAAAATTCCTAAAACGCAATAAATTCTAAAGCTAACAGATTTCAGATACAATGGCAGATGGCACATATTCAAAAAAACGAATATGGAAAAATTAATTCTTTAACGCCAGTGTACAGCGATGTATACACATACATATATGTACATACATAACGAGGGCCACTAGAGACATATGATGAGTTAATTTGATACCTTGATTAAACGCTGAGCCGATTATAAACACTTCCATCATAAAAAAATATCGTAAAGCAGAGCAGGACTCTCGTCGTTAATCAGGATTGTACTAACTTAATAATTCTCTTATTATTGGAGATTTCAATTTCAATATGTCGTGTGTGTTGCAAAATTCTTGATCTTAGTCGAAAGTAATGGCTACTGTATTTGTGATGGTAATTTTTTTCAACCAGAAATTAAATTTTATGTACATACACATACTTACTTCCATGCCTGCTTCCATATACAAGTTAATAAAAAATTTTATATTTATTTTTTTAACTTTTTGAAAATAAATCAATAGTTTTAAATTTCTAGGAAGAAAATCGCTCCGAACCCTTGAAGCTAAACTGAAACTTTCATAAAATTTCAATTTGAAAAATTAGTTTGTTCTAAAATGAGTTATAAAATTTTCTAATCTCATCATTTCTGCTTAAGTTTGTGAAGTTGTTAGATAAAACTAGTTTAACTCATATTAGTTTATTTTAACCTAAAAACATATTTGTTAACGGTAACTTCCACTTTTTATTTAAATTGAATATTCATAAAAATAAAATAATTCTTCAAAAAACAGAACTGGTTCAAACAAATATAAGAAATTTTTGATTAGGTCGTTGGCCTAATAATTTTGTGGCAGAATATTTAAAAAAAAAATTTAAATGAGGTTTGCTTTGAAGATTTGTGGATTTAAAGAAAGGCCTATGTAGGTACATTGTTAATAGAGAAATTTCTATGTCTAGTGTATACGTATGTACATATATTTCACTGTTTTCACAGTATTGATTTCAGAAGCTACTCACTAATATTATTATGTATCTATCCATCCTGTTTTGTACATATTTAGACTGTAACATGTAAGACTATCGTAACTCGATTTACGATGTTTTTGATGTAATAATATTTATAAATATTTTATGAAGAAATTTCAACTTCCTGTCCAAATTTAAGTTCAATACTTTAATAATTATGCAAATAATGGCAGAATAAAGATTTTAGCTTAAAATAATATCTATAATTTCATAAAAAAAATATTGTAAGTCGATTTATTATATTTTCGCACCATAATTTTAATAGTAATCTTTATCATAACTCAAATTTCGATAAGTTTGGTGAGGTCATTTTTAAAAGTGGCGGCATCGTATTATGAGTTACGATGTTTTTGTCTAGAAAATGTTGCTGAATTTGCTATCGCAACTAGCACTTACAAATACTTTATCATGACTAACTAACTATGTATGTATTTACTGTAATGTAGCATTCTAATATCAATTATTTATAACAAGAATTGTCCCTGTAGTTTGATACTGGACTAAGAAATAAACATTTTAAAAAAATAAAAGTTTATATAAAGAAAATAACATACGAAATTCGTTTTGGATTAGTAATTTTGAATACGTATGCAGTATGTACATATACGAAAAACTGATGCAAAAAACTGTTTCAACTAAGAAAATAATTTTTTACTTCAGCAGATTAACTATACAACAATACTAGCAGTTTTAGCTCGCAAAATAATCAGGATATTTTTCAAATGGGGTACGTAGTGATAAAGAAAAAACAAATGCTTCCGCTGATCACCTCTATAACATAGAATCTGATATCATAAATATGAATAAATAAAATCTGATATGAATGCAATCCACAAGTATGTTGCTAAAATTAATGATGAGCTTGATGCTGTTGCCTTTTGGGCTAAAGATAATGGATTAAGACAGAACCCGACTAAATCAAAAGTCATGATTCTGTATGTCGGTAATATTGATACTGAATTTTTGCCTCAAATTAAATTGAATTATTGTGTTATAGAGTTTGTAAGTAAAGCTAATGTGCCTGAGTGTTGTATTTAATAAAACGTTTACGGGGAGTGATTACATAAATTATATCTCTGGGTTTGTTTTCTCACACCTTCGTAAGCTTTGGAAATTCTCATATTATTTGAGTGAATGCGGGCAAAGAAGAAACTAGTCCTGTCATTAATTATGTCATCTTTTACTTACCGCGATGTGGTCTATGTGGGTATTAGTGTATATGAGTTGTCTAGAATCTAGATTAAATGTTATCTTTAATGCATGTACCCGTTTTGTTACCAATCGTCGTAGATTAGATTAGTGATCTAAATCTAAATGGATACTTGTTGATTGCTCATTCGAAAATTTCTTGAATTACATATATATCTACTACATGAAGAAAATAATTTCGAAAGTCACACCTATATACTTACACAATAAGTTGATATTTGGAAGATCATCCAGGGGTGTGAATTTAATTGTTTCGCGTCACAATGACAGACTTAGCCATATATCGTTCTTTGTAAGAGTTGCAATATTATGGCGTTGACTGCCAAGTACTATTAGTTGTGAATTATCTCTTAACAAGTTTAGTGAGCTGTCTTGGGAATACTTTAAGCTAAAACCTTAGGTAATAATTAATATAGCAATAATATATTGTTTTAATTTTTATAGTTGAAAGAGAAAAGAATGTAAGGTCTAGGTCAATGTTTAACTTGGGTATTATAAGAGTTGGTTTTTTTTTTTTTTTTATTTCTTTCTCATGTTTTTACTTACGTTTTTTTAATAAGTTACTTTGAATTGAATTTACTTTAATTGAATTAAATATTTTTATGGTTTTTTTTTCTTTTTTTGTGTTCTTTTTAAGTTTGTTTAATTTAGCCTAAAGACTAATCGTCTTATATGTATACTAACATTAAGAATTGAATAAATAAATAAACAAATTAAATCTAAAAACAAAAAAAAATAGACTTAAGACATATTTATTACAGAATTAAGTAGAAATTACTCGATAGTATAGCTAGCCAAATAAGCGAAAAGCGGAACAACAAGGTTCCAGGAGTCTACCTGGTAAAAATTCAAATACGCATAATATGCGAATTCATCCGTACCACGTAACAAATGCGCAATACAAACTGCAATACGTATAGTATACAAAATAGGTTAATATGTGTATAGTTAATAAATAATTTTCGTATTATATCGATGGTAATTTCGCAATACAGAGTACGAAATGTTAGATTCGAAAATAATTTTGTAAAAGCAGCAATACGCGGTTAGGATAGCGGTTCGACTTAAATATAGCTGATATGCTGATATATTGAAAAGTTTAACGCTAAAAGTTTTGTATGTGGCCAAAATAATCCAAAATATTGAATGGAATAGTCAAGTTAAAATATGCCCCAACCCAAAGTATATGGAAAGTGGCAGAGGTTGTAATACTTCATATGTCAGGAATGAAATCTAGTTTTAAAACTGCTACTAATAATTTTTAAATTATTTATGAAACTATATACTTCTAAAAAGTTTTTTACAACTTTTGATAGACAACAGAAATCTCATACCAAATTATCAATTTGGGTTTAGAAAATAATATTCAACTGTTGAATAACCCCATCGAATAACTGATATCATCGAAAATGCACCAGAAATAAAATGTGTCTGTTATTCAGTGTTCCATGATGTTGCACAAGACCTTTATAGACTATGGCACGACTTATTTAAAAGCTGCATTGCATGATAATGCTGTATATAGTCTATTTCGAGCTAATTACATAATTAGTGTAAGCTGTATGTGTAAGTTTAGTATAATTTTATTTATATTTTTTATTTAATTAAACATGTCTCAAGGCTGTACTAAAACTATAATTTATAAATTAGTTTTCATGAACGAAAATGAAACACTGGACATATCCAGGAGTTTCGCTGGGAGGTTGTTCAATGTCATAATTCCTGTATTTATTCATTATAAGTTCTGAACCATTTAAATGTGCCCAACACCATATCGCAGTTGATTTACTCGTCTCGTATTGTGCCGATGTATTTGATTGTTCACGAACTGTTAGTGTTGGTTTTCATCCAATTATTCTTAATATTATATAATTGGGATGCATGGCTTAAACTTCTTGAGTCTTTTATTTTTAGATTTTCATTGTTAAAATGAATATAATTGGTTCAAGTTCTGCCAGACAACCCAAACAAATTTTTAATTTCTTTATTTTGAAGACAGCTTAGGTTTTTTTCACATTTGTTTCCCCAAATTCCTATACTATAGTTTATTGTTCTATGGTATTGTGTGATATATATATATATACTTTATTATGTGGATAGCTTAACATTGTCTGTTAGCCATTTTCCAATGTTTTTAAATACATACTCCTGTAATTCTTCTAACTTTTTTGATCAGCTCATTTACATGTCAATTCCAGTTTAATTTATCATCGAATCAAACACAAAGAATAGAATGTTTTATTGAACCAAACAATTCGGGTAAATGGAATATTAAAATGTAGCTATATAAACTAATATACATACATATATTGATTGTACCATTAAATTGTTTATTTGCTGGATGACATAATGTAAAATAAATTGAGGTGTTAAAATTACAAACAACTTACAAATTAAAGTGATATACAACTTTTACATTTTCAAATTGTAAAAATAATGAATTTCTAATTATTTAATTATCTACTGAATTAAATCATATATTCTATGTGTTATACATAGATGATTTATATGAATGTTGCATGTACAACATATTTCTTTTTAAGAACCTCCTTCAAAAAGTCATTTATCCAATTATTGACTTTATTTTTTACTTTATTACATTTATTATTCATTTTATTGTCTGCTGTAGTTAGAAATAAATATTCGTGACCATAATCTATATAAAAAAAAAACTTGTAGAATAACACGAACATATTATTAATAAAATTAATTTTGTACTTTTTTATAAATTGAATAATATTTTATTGAATTTAAAGAAAAGTGCATTATAATCGTCCAAACACCAACCAAAACTTTAAGTATGTGCTTGTGTGTGTGTATTCTAAAAATACAGTTTTTCTATTATTAAAAATAGAGTTAAAGGATGAAAATTATTGCACAATTTATTACACATAGTTAATATTATTTTAATTTCAACAGGTTTGCGTGATTTTGACATATTAAAGTTTCAAATTGCAAGAATGAAACGAAAAAATTATAAAATATACATTTTATAATTTGTGAAACTACAGTTAAATTTGAAGTTTAAAAAAAATATATTATTTGCTTTATCAGTTTTATAGATCAGAAAATTAAATGAAAGAAAAATTAGGATAATTTTTAGAGGTTGAATGAATCTCAAAGCTTTGATGAAAATTATTGAAATTGAAAGCATAGGTATTACAGATTTGATTTTCTGTTTGTAAGACTTTCAAAATAATTTCATATAAATTCTGAAATATAAATATAGAGCTCGTACAGAGTAATTCTTATTATTACTATACTTATTTAAATCAAAGTGTATTTTTATTATTATTAATAATTAATTTATTTTACGTCATTTTACAAGTATTTACATTGACTTATAATTAATTAATTTTTTACGAGTATAAAAAATGTAAAAATTAATTTATTTGAAATACTATGACATAGCCATTATTTGTTGTATAACTTTGATAGACTAAATTGTGAGTATATTATTTTAAGAATCAAGTATTCCAGAAACAATTATAGTCATAATAGTGTTAATAATATAGCTATTTATGGGATAATTACGGCTTTAGAGTTATACAAAGATTCAAGATGCCGCATTTTACATCTAGAATAGGCGTAAAATTGCTTCGTCGTGTGTTTGGGAGTATGTCACGGCTGAATTTGATCACCCATATTGTTTTTAGTAGTGACATATAATGACTACTACTGTGGGTGTAAATGAGAGCAACGGTATCCAGTGGCATCCTTTCGAAGGCATCAGCTTCCTAGATAAAGTCGACCGTGTTTATTGTCCCATACAAATGGAAGTTCAAATATGTGCCAAAAACTATATGACACTATCAATTTTGACTATAAAATTTTATGCATTCATTACGTTATATTGCTACTTGTATTAACTTATAGTGATAGTTGATATAGGTACCTAGAGGTATACATATGTATATGAGATATTTAATTGTTTCATATCACAATCAATTTCTATTTTCTTAGTTTTAATTTAATTAACTCAATTTCATATTTCACCTTGCACGATGAGTTCAAAGTTGATTGTATTTTTGACTCTAATTTTTCTACCATTTTATGTTTGCAGGACGATTTTCATTTATTCTGCTAATAAATTCAACATTTGCTACGTGTTTTGATCTTGGAATTTTCAAGCGTTCAAGCGAAATGTAAAAGTCGATTTAAATTTAGATATTTTTAACAGAATACAGTTTTATATTTAATAAATTAATTTCTTGTTATTTCAATCCGATATTTTAATCTGGTTTATAGGTTCAATGTTAACATCAGCGAATATTGAAAATATGTTAAGCTGGATATACGCATATTCAATTGCTAAAATTGTATGTTACATTTGCTTATTATAATAAACTTTTTTAATTGACGTTAAATTTTACATCAAGATTTGTGCTTGAGCTCTGGTGATTGTCTTAATCTATATATAATTATTAAGATATTGTAATAAATCAAATTACATGTCAATATCAAATTACATGTCTGTAAGTATTATTTACTTTAATATCTTTTTTATTACAACGATTTTGCTTTCTGGAAACTATTTTCTGCATGTAGGTTGAAAAGTCTATTTAAAAAAAAATTATTATTTTGTTTATCAAAATATGTAAATCCAAGACAACTATCTTCAAGTCTTGATAATATGAATAATATTCTATTATTGGTTAAGCCACTGCTGGTTATTTAAAAACCGACTCATAAAATAATCTTCGGAAATTAACCCAATATGCTCAATTTTGTTCAATCGTATGTTCGTATTTTTTTCATGATTTTTGCACTGCATTTTCATTTAACAACATTTAGTATGACTACAATGTTCGTCGTTGTGTAAGCTTTATTGTACTTGCAGGTTAAGCCATAAAAACGATTTTATGATTATGATTTGAACTCGTTAATAGAAGATAACTGATAAATTTAAATATACAATTACAAAAAAAAATTTTTGAACAGAAATTAATAAAGTTTTTATAATTTTTTTGATATATTTTATTTTTTGAGATCCTATTGTTGTTAGTATACAATATTAAACAATTATTTGCTCTCACTTGTACATTCAATTACATTATAGCTATTAACGAAGTGTTATTGGAAGTTTATTCACAGAAATTCAATTTAAAACGATTATATTTTCAAATTACCCTTTTTTTTTTAAGTATGCTTGGCCTTTATAATGAGTGTATGTATATATGTGTGTACATACACTTATAAAATATAAGGATATTCTTTATCATGTATGTATATTCCGTTATTAGGAGGAAATTAATAGTTGCAATTTCTCGTTCATTATGTTAGGAATAAAATAAATTAAAATTTTTAAAAATATTTATAGTTTAGTATACTTTGTATGTATGTATATATTTATGGCTTATGGTTTATCTTTCCTGAAATTTATTGAGTGAAAATAAGCAATTCAAATTTAATAAAATTTATTAGATACCTACATATTTTTTTTTGTAAATTTAATTCCCTCTATTTATGTTTTTGCTTTTGTTGTTTGATATGACAAAATATATTTAAATTTTGGTGTTAAAATATAGGAACAATTATAATTCTAAGTTAATAACTTAGACATAATATTTTTATTGTTGATATAAAATTTAATTCGAGAGATTTTGAAAAACAGTTTTGGTTATTATTTCGGTTTTATATTTTGTGGTAACTATTAAAATTTGATTACGCACTAGAATATAAAATATTTAGTATGTATTTATTTTGTATATTTTAGTCACTAGTTCTGATTATTGGATGACTGTCATAGTATAGGGATGTCATTTTCTAACATTTTCATTCCACTAACATGAAGATAGTGGATTTGAGTGTTGTGGCAAGGATGTAAAAAAATTTTTTTTTCATTATTCCTTGTAATTTCATAGTTGGAAATACTATTTGGTTATCATTAAAATAAAATCGAACTATATACTTTTATAAGTTTTACGATAAGCCCATTTGCGGTTGTTGTGATATAGGGGCTGAATTTCTTCCGAAACTCAAAATCTATACTCTTATAAGTCAATCGGAATTCAGCTTATTGGGGGTTATTTTTAAATAGAAATGACAGCAAATGAAATTAAAATTGAATAATACGAGCCTTAACCACTATTGATTGGTACGCTCAAGTATTTTTCCTAAAGGAATTTTTGAATCGAATATTAAATGTATTTTTACTTACTTTTTTGGCGTACTATTCAACTTTTTTTTGAAAGCTTATAATGTTAGTTTAAATTACCTTTGAACAAATAATAATAAATGTTTATAATTATTTTTAAAAAATTTATCATTATTAATTGGTACAGTAAGAGAATTTGATGTAGAATAACTAGATACTTAATATTGAGTTCATCACTCTTCGTCTTAATAAAAAACATTTTTTGAATCTACGGATTATACAGACCTTCCAATTAATTTAGATATTACAGATCTATCTTTAGATAACATAACATTGATGCCAATTTTCCATAGTAAATTATAATGATATCGATCTAGATATCCAATGTAATGGGTAAGTTAAATTAATAGGTCAAGAATCAAGTTATCAATTCCAGATCAATACATCACCATCACCAGCGGTTCATAAAAAAACTTGAATCGTAATCGTTTAACCAATAAACTCGAGGAAGGACTTTCGAAGAAATTCACCAACAGCATTTAAAACTGTTTTATTTTGGCCTGGAGAAAATGAAATGTCGAAGAAAGTGAAACGAAATTTAAAAACAAAAACGATATTGAACACTAACGTAGTTCCAGTTCAAATGAAGCAAAAACTGCTAATAAATTTAAAAAAAAAAGAAAAAAAAGACGGAATTAGGTATATGTCTGTGGGCGGAATTAGCTCATATTGAAAATTTCGATCGAAAATTCGTGCAATTCAATTTTTTTTGTTATTTAAGTATTTAGGAAAAATTCAATTATAATCGAAATAAAATAATTTAATTGTATTTAAAAATATACTAAATATTGTAACTTAAAAATAAAAAATTAAAAAAAACTTATATTTTTCCTTAAGGGAGCGGAAATTGGTACATTTACGTTATTGTAAGAAAATCGATTATTTTACATACATATGGAGAATTGTAAGTTTTAAGAGACATCCCCATTATCTAAGATTTTTATGTTTTAGAATCATTGACAAAACATCTATAATTTTGCAAAAACATCTTTAGATTTTCTAGAAATTTCCCTATAATTTAACACTTTTACCTTTTAAAATCATTTATGAAACATGTATAGCTTTACTACGAAATCGTTATGTTTTTACAAGTTGTACGTAAAATTAACAGTAAAAACTATTAAGTGTAAATTTTTTATGGAATTACCATAATAGTTAACTAATAAAGAAACCCCTTTGGAAACCTTTTATATCGCAAAGTAATAAAATTATTAACGTTCTCTTATAGTGTAGAAGACATATTAATAAAATATAACACTATCACCATCTAAAATAATAATCGATCGATTCAGTGAATAATTTAACTCCCTAAGAATTTTTCTCCAGTAAAACTTATAAATTCTTTAATAATATGAAATTTATCAATAAATACAAGTTATTACAAAAATAAAATGCATTTCAAAATGATCTTTACTCATTAGTTAAATTAAAAGTTAAAAAAAAAAAATTGTTAATAAAAATATTGATAAGCAAACTCAAGTCAATTAGCAAAAATTAAACGGTATTCCGAGAAGAAAACAAATGGTTGGTATTCTTTCAAAACCAAAACAAAAAAAAAATAAAAACTATCTTGTAACTTACATACTTATTATATATTATTGTAATCCAAATTGTTGATGTAAATTTATTAATTTCTTAAAATTACTGATTATCAAAATAAAGTTTATGCACTAATATAAAATATTAAATTAAAATATTTAATAATGATATTATTCAAATAGTCAAATATTTATTCGCGCTAAATCATTGATAACTAAATAATAAAGCACAAATTTTAATGACATACTTCCTTATTTTTTCTAACTTTATCAAAGAGTTTACGAATTCACTTTTATATATATATGTTTAAATCATTTATATAATTTGTATATTTGTATAATATTTAATTCATTTGTAATTTAATTATAATATTAAAACTTACTAATTGTAAATTCACTAGATTTTTAAATAATTATTATGTACTGATATTTTTTAAAACTATAATAATCTTAAAAAACAAAAAGTTAAAAATTAAAGCGTCTAACCACATTGTAGAGTTACAATTAAATGGAGGTCATCTGATTTTATTTACATCAAGTAGTTATCATCAAGTTTAGCAAGCTGTAGTTCAGCAAACGGTATTATGTAAAAATGAAATTTCGAGTATCGAATTACCATTTTTGTTTCTAGTGTTAATTATAAAGTTTCGTTAAATAAATGAATCTATACTCAATAAACCCATAATTTAATTTCTTTGATTAGATTAGCAGCAAGTTAATTTGTGGAAAATTATATTTAAATTTAAAATGTGAAGTGAAGTGATTATAATTTTTATTTAACAAAAGCAAAAAATAAAAAATACAAAAAAATATATTTGAATTATATTTTAAATATACAAACAACATTTTTATTTATTTAAAATGCAATAAATGTATAGTTTTTGGATTAGGTAAGTTAAAAAAATGTTCATATGAATAGAATTATAGTTGTAAAAAATAAAATTATCCAGCACTCACACATTTGATTTAACTGTACTATTTAGTAGAATTGGATGGAAATTTAATGTAAGTTATTTGTATGTGTTAATAATTTCATTCACCTAAATTCAGTAATTTTCATATAACTAATTATATTTGACAACTTCTGTATTAAAAATGGCACAGTATGAATTTTCAGCAGGATTTCGAATGTTGTTATTTACTTTTAACATTTTTATTATTTAAGTATTTTACAGATTGGGCTTGGGTTGTTTTTCTTTTATTCACTTTAGATAAAATTTTTATATTTTCATTTAAATGCATTAATATCAAAATTAATATTAATTCAAATTAATGTTTTTTCTATTAATTTTTGTTTTTATTAACGCTCGCTCGGTTACAATTAAAATTTAAAGAGTTTAAAAAAAAAAAAATTAGCCTGGAGTTGGCCTGGCAATTTATCTGCAGGTCCACTTATATGTAGATAAATAACTAAATAAATAAATAAAAAAATTATTAAAAGAAATATCATTTCAATTGGACGCGTTTTGTTTGTTGATGTGCAAAGACGTTGTAACGAACTTTATCGTACAACTATAGTTGTAAAACAATTAATTTTCAATTTTCATTCAACTTTATTCCGTTATAAATGAATTCGACACTGCAATCAACAAAAATAACGGCAAAAAATTGATTTTCATTTGGTTAAAACTGAAAACATCAAATGTTGAAGCTATAATAAATAGGTTTGTTCTAATAACCATCACACTACACTCTGGTGGGAGGTGGTATATATTATAGTTTATTTGTAAGACTAAAAAGATTCATGCCGTTGGAGCTAAGTTCGAGATTTTCAAATAACTAGCCAAATTGATCTAAGTTTCCAGTGCAATGAAATTCTATGATTTTTTTTCTTCCACCAGTCTTGGCTCCAATCAAAGCTTATACTTGATATCTTGTATTTTATTTAGAATAAAATTATTAAATTAGTTCTAATGAAATATATATAAAAAAAAAAAAAAAAAATAAGTCTGATATTTAATTCATTTTCAGACATTTAAACTACCATATTTGTAAATTTACATTAAATTTTATTTTAATTAAAATAAATTTGGATGATGATCGGAGAATCAATTTAATGTTGAAATAATATTATAAATTTGTAATACTAGGTAAATAAATTTTTACAGACCAATTCCAGATTTATCACAGTAATTTTCTATTTTTTTTTTTTATTTTTTTATTTTCCAATGAAACATTACAATCTGTCTCTGAAGGAGACATTCAGTAGTTTGTATGACACACTTTTTAAGCATTGAGATGAGCGGATGAGATAACCATGTGGTCGACCATCCATGATGCCAACATTATACTCCATTGTATTTATTGGCCCTCATTTGATTGTTTCTATTGTCTACTGGGTAACAGTTATTTAAAATTTATTATAGACATTGTAGATTTGACTATTCTAAGATGGTATTTGGGTTTACAAAAAAATTTAAAAAGTCAATATTGTACAGTGTTAATAAAAACTTACTGTTCACTTTGCTTGATCACAATTGTATTAACACAAAATGTCTCAGAAAGATCTCATTACACAATGTTGCTATCTTATTTTACGGATAACATTGACAGCTTAATTTTTTTCATTATATCAGGTTGAAGTTTGTTTTTACGATGTCACCGATCTATAAATAGAATGAAAGAAATTAATTCCATTTATAGGATTTGAACTTAGTATAGTTTTCTGGCTTCTTTTATACAATGTGTCGATTTTACTCCATACAACTTACGCTCCTTATGTTGATATATTAATATGCGCATAATGTAGTCATTAATTTGAGATCTCACTTTAATATTAAGTTATTTTTCAAAGCAAAATATTGTATCTTAATTGTAAATAAAAATACGAAAATTTTAAAATTTCATTCATAATAATTATGTATCTATTATGTATTACCATAATTGTTAAAATACATTTAATAAAAATCCAATTTTAAAAAATAACTATGATGAATATAAACGGAAAATAATTTTTATTTTTTCAAATAACATGTTTTCCAGAAGTACACATTTTGACATGAAGATCATATTGGAAAATTGAATTCTTAAGTGTAATATATACATATACATATACATATATAATTATAACATTTATATAATGTTATTTATTATGTATATTTTGATGAAATATTAAAAATTAAAACGAACATAACATAATTCAAATGTCTCCCATTAATAATTATTTCCAGTCAGATATTGTCACTATAAAAAATATAAAAAATAAAAAAAAAAATTTCATGTAAATTAAAGTTAACCTAAATTTCCTTAATGTCCTTTTTAATATTTTTTACTATCCGGAAAAAATTAAATTCTTTCCATACTTCATGTCATACTCAATAAAGCTCAACAAATAGCAAGAAATATATTTATAATATGTATATGTGAGAGTAAGTGATTTTGTTTTTGTATTTATTTTAAATACACAATTACATAAATATTTTTAAATATGTACATAATATGTACAACTATATATTATTGGGTTATATAATAATTTTGTTCATGATGGTCTACTTAATAAAGTTGTCAGTAAATTTAAGGATTAATTATGCTCAATTATGTATTATATAAATATAAATGTCAAAATGAATTTTACAATTTCAATTTAAAAGAGAAGAAAAATAATTTGTTTGTCAAGTTAATCTTAAGGTATATTCCTATTTTGTAGTAACAGGATATAATCGGTAGGCAAGGTGAATGTCATAGGGGTTCGATTTTTTTTTTGTAATTTTTTTTAAATATTAAATCAATTTCACTTCGAACCGATTTGAGTTCATGAAGCTTCCACACTCCCTGCTACAGCCCAAAATCCTCCATCAATCCCTGTTCTAAATTATTCCTTCGGAAGGATCTACTTTAGAACAAGAGCTGTAGTAAAAGTCTTGAAGAATCTCGATATAAAAAAATCTACCGGTTCTGATGGTATACCTGCAATTGTGCTGCAAATGTATTATGGACTATGTTATACTATTGAAGCTAAGGATATTGAAAAAGTGACCCGCTTTAAGGGCTAAGGGGTATTTTTGAATGAAAAACTTTCATTTAAACAGTATTATAATGTTATCTGCAACAAAACTAATTTTTTATTAGGTTTCCAAAAACTTGATGATTCATAAATCATTAAAGCCTTATACATCTACCTTGTCCGTCCAAATCTGGAATATGCATGTCGTAATTTTACTTGGTCGTAATTTTATCGGAATCATATTGATAGACTTGAAGCAATTCAGAAAAAATTCCTTCGTTCTGCTCTTCGTAGTTTAACGTGGTCTGACCCTTTTATTTTCCCTCCTTATACAGACCGGTCAAACCTACTACAATTAAATACATTGGAATTCGAAGAACTGTCTATTAAATTAAATACTAATTGTATTTTCTAAATTTTAATTTTTTTTCTTTTTATTAAATTGTTTTATTAGATTAAGAAATTTTAATATCTTTGAATTAAGCATAAATGAATAAAATATAATCGCGTAATGCTACTTTCGTTGAAAGATTTGCTTATTTTAAAATTTCGTATTATATCTAACAGAGAGGGAGAGTGACAGAGAGAGTTAATAGTAATATCATTTACAGCGTAATTTACGTAACTGTTGTATATGTACCACGTATTTGCTAATAATTTTATGTTTATTTTTAACACATAATTGTTTTTCATTTTCAAATTGCATCTCAAACTTGCAAACGATATGTGATACGAATCTTTTAAATATGCAGTTAGGTCCATGATTTTTGTTTTGAATAATCCTCTTAAATATACCCTAAATACCAATTATAAGAGTTTCAGGTAATTTTACATGTTTTGCTAATGTTTATGAAGATAAAATTGAATTTCATTTTTACTCGCTTATTTGAGCTAAATAAATTCAATAAACTATATGATGAAACTATATGTTAGTTTCCAAAATTAATTTGAAACAAATTAATAATTAAATTAATTGTTTAGTCCAATCAATTAAATAATCTCTCATCTCAGTATAGATTTAATAATTTATTTCGTATAGACTTTAATCTCAAGAGTGAAATAAATACAGGGTGTTTTTAGATTATTTTTTTTTACAAGTGGCTAATTGAGATCGTATTGGCCGTTTATGTGTGTTTGTTGTCTAAGTTCAATAGTTTAAATGATAGATGGGGCTGTTAAGCCTTCATCAAATTTTTATTGATTTAATTATCTAAATTACAATCTGCATTCATTACTATACACCCCACAGCCTACAGTATGTTAAGTGAATTAAATTTATTTCAGAAAAGCTTACATTTAGTATTGTCACAAAAAAAAGAAAAATTATTGTTCATTATTTTAACTATTTTAAAACTAATCCGGAATCCAATATATTTATTGAATAATTTTTTGAAGAAAAATATTTTAATTTTATTTATACTTTTGTCAATAACTTTGATTAGAATACCTTTTCGTACATTATGTGCGATATTACAATTTATTACGCAAAGCTAGTTTTACCCAATTACCTGTTCTAATTCTTATCAGCTAATTAAATCTGGAGAACTACTATATTATTATCAGGAACTGGGTCTTCCTCAATAGCGTAGTGCAATTTTACTTAATTTATAGCAAATTTTAATTTCAACATTTTATTAATAATATTTTTTATTGAATATAATTTAAATTATAAACATTAGTTATTTGGAAGCATTAGCTCTCAGGGCTATCAGCTTATTCAACGTTTTAATTTTATAAAATTAATTAAAAACAAATTCAATTTTACATTCTAAGCGGGATTGTACTGAAACTAGTTGTCAAATTTATGATTAGTTGTCAATAATAATAAAATGACATAACCATTACGTACCGTTTAGGTAATCATTATCTTATTATCAATAATTTCGTAATATATTTTCAGTAACTGCATTATTATGTAATTGTTTTTTATTATTCCTAACGAAATATCAATATCATAATATACTTATAAATTTTTTTTTGGCTGTGAAAAATATCGTTGGACATTGTTAAATGTTTGATTGAAGAATAAGACGTGATAAGCCGTTGGAAAATTCCTACATGTAAATATAAATTTTTGAATTAATCTTTGGATGTATTAAGGTAAGTAAGCGTAACTAAATGGATTATATACCTATATCTATAGGTTTTCTGAAAAGAACTTAAAAATTTAATTTCAATAATAAAACTTTGTTATCTTATAATAATAGCAATAATAGAATATGTATACACGAAATTTTTAAATATTAATCAATAATGATTATCGTAATGTAATATGCTCTAAAATGTTTCTGTAGATATTTTTACTTTTTTTCATGTTATCGAAACCATTATCCTTAAAAAAATGTATGTCCACAAAATTATAGTATAAAATACATAATTCAATGAAAATTAGAATAGAATATATAATAATTTCCGGATCATGCTAGGGGAAGTATGAGAGGTACTATTCTTAAATGTAGTAAAATTAATTATTCAACATTTTCTAAGGAAAAATAATTTGAATATGTTTAAAGATTTTTGAAGCGCTATCGTTGTAATAATTTTCATTAGAAAAGGCAGTTCATTCAACTACTTGATATTTGATCAGAATATTTGATTTGATTTCGCCTGGTTATGAGTAATATGGTTATTTAATTTGTATATTTCTTTATTTCTATACAAATGTAGGGAAGTAGAGATGCAAAACATTATTATTTTCAAATCACTGTTAATACTATGTTACTGATGCTACAACAGTAAAAAAAACTACTGTTCCGTATATATCGTACATACCATTTCTATAAATAAGACAACTAGTCTCTTAATTATAGATAGTATAGATTGAAATACTTAAAACCGAATGTTAAAACTAAAAAAATAGTATAAAATAAGTAGAATTAATTAAAAAATTAATTTTAATTTTATTTGAATTCTGCTCGAACCAAAAAAAAATATAAAAACGAAATTGTATAGTGTTATGTGGAACACAATTAAATAGTAAAATCTTATGTTGCAAAAAATTGTGTAGAAATCTTCTGATAGAAACTGGTAAACAACTCAAAATGTAAACTACTTTAAGAAATTAATGATTTTATAATGGTAATAATGGATTAAAATGACATGTTAATTCGGATCTACTAGAAATTGTTATTGGAATATACACATTTTGAGCATAAACTCTCGACAGTAATAAAACACTTTGATTACAAGAACTTAGATAACTGCATGAACTAAGAATCATGATTGATAAAATTTATTGAAAATGCATGAATAATATTATCTATATAAAATTGGATTGCTTAAAGTTGTTGTTATTGAATTTATATTTTTCATTTTTTACGTTTATCATGTCATCAGAGGATTACGAACAAATATTTGTAATGTCAGAGGAAAATATGTGTAATTCGAGCAAATAACAGATTTAAGTTTAAAAAATTGAAATGCTAGTATTTCACAAGCATCTGGGTTCTCTCCCACTCACTCTCTTCACCTTCCTTCTTCAATCAACCTTTAATGTAATACATAGCTTTGCAGATGACTTTACTCTGGTACCATCCTTTGATTTTTTTCGCAAAACTAATATTACAACTGCTGAATTTAGCAATAGAAGTCAAATAATGGTTAATAGGATTAACCATGATTTCATAAAAATTTCTGTCTGAGGCAAACAAACCGAGTTGAGTTTAACTCGACTAAACTAAAACTCAAAATTATCTAATGCCACGCAAGCTGTTAAAATTTGAACCAAATTAGTCTTTCTAAGGTGTTATTTTACAAAACTCAGATATACCAAACATTATAAGTATACAGTTAAACTAAAAAAATTACGTGGAACATTCACATCACATCGCAAAAGGAGCATTAAAATGTTTGTGATACTTGAGTCGATATAAAACTCTCTTTTTACCTTCGGATTTTCTTAATATCTATAAGTCATTTATACGACCGACGATGGAATACAATTCATACATTTGAGGCTGGTGCTTCCCTTTCAGCCTTAGCTTACCTTGACCGCATTCAAAATCGCGAAATTCGTCTAATCGGTGACCCAACTGTAATTTTGTACATTTGTTGAAATAAAAGCAACAAAATAAATGCTCAAAATTACCCAAATTAGTTTAGAAATATAATTTTTATTTTCATATGAATATAAGTAATGATAATAACTTATCTACTGTTTACTGAAGATGACAACTTCAACTTTGTCGAAACATGTCTATTTTTGAATTTGAATTTTAAGTTTTTAAATTGAAAAAAGAAAAATGTCCACACAGACGGAAAATAAAAAAAGGAAAAATATTTCCTAATTAAAATATAAAAAACAAAAAAAATTTGTCACTTTGTTCTTCACTTCTCTTGAACATCGTCGTATAGTAGGAGAGCTTTTTCTATTTTATAGATACTTCGTAGGTGTGGACACATGCTCATTAGAAATCAAAGAACTACTCTTTTCTCTTCAACAGTTCCAACAACAAAACGAGAAGCTGCAGATGTCCGTCCTTGTACAGTAGAATTACCTAGATGGCATAAAACAGGTGTGAGAGACATTGGACATGGACTATGGACAGGTACAGAGATTTGTCCATAGTCCGGACTTAACGAATGTGGAATCATATACCTTCTAGTGTGTTTCCACATTCACACAACCTTGAATATCCCTTCGTAAAGAGACTATCATCCTTTCATGCGAGTTTACATTAAATTGGATGACTTTTGAATGGAAAAAACTGGCTGATGGTCAAAAACAACATAGGGGTTTCAAATTAACATAGAGAGAAAAAATTAACATAAAAGAGGGGTTTCTACGTCGAATTCGAAGCAGTTTCTCTTTTGCAACAGTGAAAATGCTGTATAATACGATTATTTTACCGTATTTTGATTATTGAACAACAGTCATGTTTTCCGGGTCGTCAGAACACCTGAGCAGGGTGCAAAAGCTGCAAAACAAGGGGATGTTGCTAAAATGTAGTAATAGATCAAGATTTGAATTTATGCTTCAAACACTAAATTGGATGAGCATAAACCAAAGAATACATTTTAAGGTTTTAATTTTTATTTTTAATTTGAAGTACAACTTACTTCCACTGTATATCACTAGGAACTTACAGTTTGTTAGTGAATGCCAGCTGTATAATCTGAGAGGAGGGGAAAGATTTAGAGTCGCACAATTCAACAGAACAGAGCAGTTGTTTAAATCATTGCCGAATGAGATAAAGTGTATCAGAAACATCAATCGATTCAAAAAGACTGTTTCAAAGTATGTTACAGAAAATTTTAAGAATATTAAATGCCGAAGCATAACTTTTTTTATTGTAAATTATTTTAGTTAGATGATTAGGAAGACGTTGTCCCACTATGGTACACTCTAATTCATTGTCATGGTTAATTTTGAAATTCCAGCTTCACTATTTTGTTCCACACGCTTTTTTGTTCCATGTGCTAAAAGAATTAAATCCCTTTAACGTTTAAAATTATTATATTTCACAAGGCTGTTTGGAATTTTGCTATTACGAATCTACTAATCGAGAACTTATGCTAATAAGAATAACTACGTATTCGACTATACTCGACTATATAATTACGTACTCGACGACGTAGCTGTGATGTACCCAAGTTATTCTCATTCCTAAGAATCTAAAACCGTTCTTAATATTTTCTTTTAGGTATAGAACAATTTCTATACCAAAATACTACCAAAGCAATACCTGATGACTCAATAAAAAATTCCTTTTTTGAATATTTCTCATGCTTTGAATCAAAATTATTGTATTTGATGTTAATTTTCTCAACGTAGTGTTTTTTTTTTGTCAAAGGACAAAATGGTTTGTTGTAGAAAAGTACTTAAAAATAAAATTTTTATAAACCTTTTTAAAAAATCTCTCGTTACTCGCTTTAGTAATCATAATGTGACATTCAAGAAATAATATGGGTGATATAAAAACAGCCCAGTTTCACACTTTAAAATACCTCAAACGAATTTTCTTTTCATTATATGAAACGTGCCATTTTATATTTAAGTAGGACTCTTTGAATTTGTTTTTTTTTTTTTTTAATTTCTTAATTTATTACATTCCAAATTAAAATTTTTACTTAATTTCCTTAAATTTAAATAAAATCCACTTTTCGACAACCCATAACAATCATGGCTTAATTAAAATGCAAAAATAAAAATAATAAAAGTAAACAAAAATATTCAAGAGTCTCTCGATTTTATGCAAAAAAAAAAAAAAAAAACAAAAATCCTTTTAATTTTCAACAAACATGCAACATTGCAACATTCATAATTATTTTATGTTGCTTATATTGTAGATGTATTTTGGTTGTGACGGTGCTCATTTTTGGAAAATGTGTTTTTCCAACTTTTTTATGTCCTTTTTCATTTTTAATCTGTTTTTCAAATAGGGTAGAAATTTTTTCTTTTTATTTTTGTTCTGTTTTTTTTTGTGTTTATTTTTTGAGAATCTTTAATTTAAGGAGGAAAACTATAAATTAAGTAAAGAAACAAATAAATGAAGAAAAAAAAAATGAGGAGACAGTGTGAAACGACAAAAAAAAAATAAAACAAAAAAATTTGCATACAAATTAAAAGTACAAAAAAAAAGGAAAATAAATTGAAGATCTTTTTCCCATTCGCTGTTATAAAAATAAATACGACTACAAAGAGAATTGCATTTTTTGTTTATTTTAAAATGGCTTCACAAAAATACTGTACAAATCTCTAGAATGTTTTTGGCTTTAATATAAGAAAAATACGATAAAAGTTCACTGCACTCATTTTATTTGTCAAGAATCTAAAAACAGTGACCGCAAATAGATGATAGGGGTGACATATTTGGCACATATAAATAATATTTTTCCTATTTTAGGTATAAAATTTGAAAGTATTCTTAAGTAGTGAAACAAAAAAAATCAGATTTGACGGAGTGAACATGTACAATTTTTGATAGAATGGTTAGGTAAGTGCAAGTTGTCATTCCAGTTACTTCTAGAAAAATAATTGGCTTTTGTTCGTCTTATTTCGTTTATGGGATGCTTATTGGATGTCTATTGTTCATAATTGTATATCAGCGATCATATGATATTGGCAAACATGTCCTGAGGGATCTTTCGATCCGTTGCTGAATGATTTAAATCGCCAATCAATGTTTCTGTTGCCTGTCCAGGTTCTAATGCTGCGCAACCATGTTAATTGTTTTCTTCCTGTACCTCTTTTTTTTAGTTTTTTCTCGAACTATTAACTGAAGTAGCTTGTATTTATTTTTACGCATATTATACCCAAAGTAAAAGGTTTTTTGTTTCTTAAGCCTTAGAAGTAGTTCTATTTCTGTATTTACTCTACGTAAAACTTCTACGGTTTTAATGTGATCCGTTCACAATATCAAAAAATCTGAAAAAGTAAATTTTGATGCAAAATTTGACCCTCTAGGAGCAATATTAAGCGAGATATGAGCGTTTAAAGTTTTTATAAAAAAGAAAAAAAAATCTGAAAAAGTAAATTTTTTTGCAAAATTTGACCCTTTAGGAGCAATATTAACCGAAATATGAGCTTTTATCTGCCCAATACTTAACTTTTATTAATTTGGTTTTTCTTGGAAGATTATGGCTGTCCTGAATTATGAATTTTTTATAATGCAAATGATTAATCGATTGTTGTTATTCTGTCTAGTATCATTTGGGCTCCATTGACTAAATAGTTTAATAGAGTACATACATTTTATTGTGTTGGATTGCATTTTTGCTTGCCCACCTACCGATTAGGTCTTAGAGACATATAGTATATTATCAGAACATCAAATTTCTGGTTATGGTTTACATTTTTTATTTAAATTTGCCATGTTTAATTGAAGGCTATTTGTTTATAGCTCATAACCTAGGTAAATTTAATAGGAGATAGAATAACATTTCCCCATTTTTCTATAAATATTTTCTTTCTAATTATAATATCACAATCAACAATTTAGTATTTAAATTATAGTGTCGTAAAATATATTCTATTATAAAATTATATTTCTAATTAATTATGTGGAATAGGGCTATATTATAAGGTTTATTACAAAACTGATTTATTAAAGTTTTTCAAATTTAATTTTAATTTATATATGTACTATATTGCTAAGACAGAGAATTATGTAGGTTTGTTTATCCAATAAACAGAAATGTTGGTTAGGGCATATATACATATCCATATTGATATTATGAAATATGGATATGCAAATATAGATATGCAAATTATACAAACAAATAATTTCATTTTATGAAGTGTTATCAAATATTACTTGTATAAATTTATCTGAAGTATCAATTATCTTTCGATATGTGGAAATTATAGATTTCTTAATAAATTATATAAGGAAAATAAAGAGTTGTATATGTATTCCTTATACTACAGATGTGGTCCCTATAATGTGAATCATAAACTTTAAATTAAAGCTCAACACTCCTGATGATTTTCATTAACTTTTGCCAAAAAATTGAGATTTTTAAAAAATATTTTCAATTGATTTCCAATGCCAATAGATGGCATTTGTTCTTAGGAAAGAACTGAATATACTGAAATTGGTTTATTTTGGGATAAAGCAAAGCCCAAAACTGGAAATTAATATCACATATTCTAGGAGTCATATAACAGCCGATTAAAACAATAGAAAAAAAATATTTATGCCTGTGGGTTAAATAACTATGGTTCTGAACCGTTCATATTATGTAGTCTTTGCTAATATTTCACATGATTTATATAAAAAAAATGTTTCTGGTTGCTTTTACCTTTGTTTACATATTTACTTCATTCTGCTCTATCGTATGTAACTGTCCTCCATCCGTTATATCCCACATTTCAACAGTTGAACTCAATTTCGTTCTAGGTCTACTCAATCTTGGTCTACCTCTAGCTCTAAAATTGTACTTTACTACATCAAATATTCTTTTTGATCACATTGATTTCCTTTGATCATTTATCTATATGTTCTGCCCAAATCTTTGTGTCTTAATACATTTTACAATGTTGTTTCCCTCAATTAGTCCCTTTAGCTTCTCGTTTGATAAAAATATGAATTAAAATTTTTAGGTATGTTTCAATAGTTTATTAAATATCTTAAACGATTTCAGTTATTACACCATCATCAGTAGACTGAGATCTTTTTGGTATTCACCGTTATAATTTATTTTAGGATCAAATGTTTTTTTTTCATTATTCTTCTTTTTATTATTTTTAATTTATTTTCGTCGCTAATTTTCATTATTGAGGCCTTACAGCAAATAGGTTAAGTCAAAAATGTATTTGCATCTAATTTACTGCCAAGAATATGAACATAAAAATAACAAAAAAAAATTAAAACGAAAGCCGGGTTAAATATGGTCCAGGCCCTATACATTCCTTAAAATTATCATAATACTAAAATAATTTTCAATTAAAATTCTCCAGTTTTCCACCCCAGACTATATTTTTGTATTAGGTGAAATATTTCATCATAAAATTCACGAACTAATAATTTAAAAATTAATTCTAAGAAATGCAAGAAGAGTATATTATTTTTAAGATTTCATATTATTTGTTTACATTTTTAGAATTTTCAAATTAAATTTAGAATTTTATTTATTTAAATTAGAATTTCAATAATAATAAAATATAAAAGACTGTTTATTAATAGATAAATTCAAAAATTTGTTCTTATTAATTTTTTTTGTATATCGACCTAATTTTGGAAGGAATTGCAATTTTGTAAAACTTTGTTAAATAAAAAAAACATTTTGTCTTAATATGTCAAATCATATTCATTTGTATTATATGTACATAAAGGTAAAAAAACAAAATTATTTTATATATTTTTTTTTTATAATAAATTTCTTTAATTTTTAAATAAAAAAAAAAGTGTATCCATTCTATGTTCTAGAAAATATTTTAAAAATTATTTCTCTGGGTGATGAAAAAAAAATGTGTACAATGTACAATGCAGTGGTAGGTATTCTTATCCTTCTATAAATGTTTTTCTTTTTGCAAGAGTTTATATTAAACTGTCTTTTTAGCCTCTATCAGCTCTTGGATTAATTTACATGACTTTTGTCCAATTTTTATGACCTGATCTTGTATATTTTTATTTTTCAACTTTAATATTGTGTTGGAGTTGTCAAGTGCTATAAAATTAAATAAATATATTTAAATAGTTAATTGAAAATTTGAATTAACGTTTATAAGGAAGGATATGTTTATGAGTATACTCTATGCATTTGGTTTATTTATTGTTTTTGAAATTAAAAATTTTATGTTTTAAATAGCTATTCGTATAAAGTCAGAATTTAAGTCCATTATTATTTATTTTTTTTTTTTTAAATGACAGCTATTGTCTTCTAACTATCAATTAGTCTTCCATTTTATTTTCCATGTCTTTTGTGTTTTTGTTTTTTTTAGCTTTTATTTAATTAAGCTTCTACTTAACAAATTTTATCGTAAAAATAGATTTTTAATTAACTTTAAAAGTATGGTATTTTTTAGTTATATATTGGAGTTTAATATGTTGTTGTATTGAGTTATATGTTCTATTGTAATTATTTAATTTGTTTTGGAAAATATTTTTTTTTACCTATTAACCTATTATAATATGTTATCTTATTTAATTTTTTTTCATTTATTTTATGAACTAACCTCAATTGGTTGTTTCTTGTAATTAAAATAATATTTGAATTTTCATTCTAATATTTGAATTTTGTTAGTTGCTTCCTAACAAACCATGAGAAAATCGTCAAAATTATCGCCGAAGTATCCCCTACAAGAATGTATTTGTTCGCCGCGAATTCATTTTTTAATCTTCTGCGATTCATTAGTATTATGAAAAGGTTGACATCACCGCGACAATCGTAAATTCAATCGCATTAGCTTCCCCGGGAAGAAGAAAATACGAATGTTTAGAAGAATAAATAGCGAATGTTAAGAAGAAGATAATATGAGTTCATATATGAACGAAATACGAATGTTTAGTAGAATAAAAATAGAATTTTTAGAAGAAGATAATATCTGTTCCAGGGACTTATAATAATTTCCAATAAAATTCATCAAAATTTAATTATTTTTTTTTTTTTTTCTTTATTTCAATCATACTAATTTAATATAAAATTTCATTAACTTAAAACTAAATTGTAAGTTGTAGATCTTAGCCTAGGCTGTCTGATCTTAAAATTTAAAAAAAAATTAAAGTGCAAATAAAAGTTAATATACAAAGAAAAGCTATGGAACTGTCAATAATATGAAATAAAATAAATTACATTATAGGAAAACTTAAAAAATAAGATAAACTTCAATGCTTAAATTATAAAACGAAAAAAAAAAAAAAAAAGAAAACAAAAAAGTACTAATTCTATTATAAAAATTATATATAAAGACTATTTAAAACTACTTATGAAATTAACTTTAACATTTTTACTGCAATTACTACTATCAAACATTTTTAATTTTTTATTATTGTTGTTGTAATAATACAAAATATTCTTATATTCAATTATTTTTGTTTATTTATAATTTATTTTTACTTTTTCCCATTTATTTATTTTTCTTTTTTTATTTTTATTGTCAACTAATATTTAATATAAATTTTTGTATTCCGGTTTTAAAAACTCTAAAAGAATCAATTTCTTTAAGTTGTACCGGCAGGTCATTAAACAATTTCAAACAATTATACAGACAGTTGTTTTTCTGTTGATTTGTTTTAAACAAGCACAGGTAGAAATTGGATTTGTTTCGTGTGTTGTGTATATGGATGTCTATCATTCTACTCAAAATGAAATTATGTTTGATTTTATTATTAATTATTTTAAACGCTACTAGATATAGTTCTCGTTTACAAATATTAGTGAAACTTAAATATTTATCAGAATATAATAAATTTGTTGGATACATACGTGGGTAGAAGTGAATAATTTTTATTGATTTCTTATGAATGACATCCAGCTGACTTAAGGTTTGCTGGCTCGCACCGTTCCATACGGGATTGAGATATACAATGTGTGACACTATAAAAGACGAATATATTGCGTATAATGCTTTGGTTGAGATAAAGTTCCGTAATCTACGCAATATGAAAAGATAGGGTGATATTTTGCTAATAATATGGTGCACGTGGTCAGTCCATTTCAACTTTTTATCGATAATTAACCCTAGATAATTAAAGCTATCTACAGTTTCTTTTAATTTAGATTTATAAAAGAAATTTTCTGAGTTATATAATTTATTTCCAAACAAAATAATTTTGGTTTTTTTACATTTAGGCTTAATTTGTGTTTAGTAATCCATATTTCAATATTATTTAGATCGTTTTCAATATCCCTCCTCAATTCGATTTCGCTTGTTGCTGAATATCGTATTACTGCATCATCAGCATACAGTTGAATTGAGCCTTTCAGCTTTAGTCGGGATATATTTATTATAAATATTTAAGGTTATTTTATTTTTTACTTTTTTTTATACATTAAAATTTTTTTAAGTTTATACTTAGGTTTCGTATACAGTTTGGAGCGTATTTTTGTCTATATTTGTCTATTTTTGTCTATTATTAACTTGTCTACAGAACTGGTCTCATTTTACTCTTTGGCATATTTTCTTAATCATTTATTTATTTATACATTAATATTGAAATATGTCTTTTAACTTTTTTTAATTTATTTCAGGTTCTAAATATGATCTAATGATAGTTATGATGCTATCATAATAATTTGTTTAATCTGCTTCAAATGATTAATACGTACTTTCTTACTTACTAACTTAGATGACCAATATACCATGTGTATCCTAGGCTTGACTTATCATTGTCCTCCAATTATTTTTTTAGCCGATCACGGTTGGCTTCTCTCCTGTTGAAGACACGAAATTGTTTCATTATTAATACAGTTTTTCTATTTTTGGTGTTAACAATGGTTTGATTACATAAAAATTAATATCTAATATAAAACAAATAAAAATACAAAGAAAAGATTTCAAAAACACAAAGAAAAGGATAATAAGAATAATTTCAATATTGGTATTGATTAACCCCCTTACTTATTTAATATATTTAGCAGGTACATATATTCGTAAGCTCGTTTACTTTATTGATCTTGGTGGTCTGATGAATAAGGATTGCTGAGGTGCACCTTGGTACATTTTGAATTGTTTTTAAAATTTTGTTTTGAAAAACGTGAAATTTTCATTTATGAATAAATGCAAAATTATTGACAGACAACGTGTTATGCATATGTGATTATTGGTCAAATGGCAATTTTATTTCAAAATATTTTACTCTCTTGATTAAGCATCGATTTTCTATACTTAAAATACTGTTGCGTACATATATGAAATCAATATTGACTATAAAAAAACGTTATGTTAGTTTTTGCGTATCACTACTTATACTTGATTTTTGTAAGTCATTCCTTTGGCCGTCATTAAAAAGTCCATATATTTTACTGTTATGGACGGTTTGTCATTCTATTGTTGTTAATTCGAGCTTGAAGTCTGTTTGAAGAGTTTGTCTGGTGTGACATTTTGTTAATAATGTAAATTATTTTAGGAAATTGTTTTGTTCATCATAACACTATTAGAACTCATCAGTAGGTAGTTATAGTATTAGACTACCTATACCAACTCCTATTTTCATTTTGATTGATTCTATAACTTACCAAAATTAATAAATCGAACTTGTTCTTCTTATTAAAAGTAAAATGACATGGAAATTTTAATATTTTACACTTAAAAAAATTTATAATTACATAAATTTATTTTATAATAATATAACTTGCTTTTTTGTTTTGTGAGAATAAAATATTTCCCTAGTTTGAAGTTTTCATTGAACTTGATTACCTTTTTATAATTTAATTTAGAATTTCAATAAAACAAGTGATTCTAGACGTTTTTTATAATCTATACTGCGGTATCAGTTGCTTAGCCTGTTAAGCCAAGATTTTTGTGTTCTTTTGACATGCATTATAATCTTAGTCTGAACTAATTTAATAAGGTGTACTTGTAAATATTTAACTTAATTTAAAGTTCATATTGAAATGGTTATGATCTATTGAAATAAATGAAAAGTGGGGGAATAAATTCATTAAATGCGATATTTCCACATTTTACATATCGGTTGTACTATGATATTACAACCCATTACAATTATATAGAGTATACTATACAGAATGATAAATAAATATGTGCTTTAATTGTTGGTGTAAAGAAAAATTTAAATGTTATAAATTTAATTGAATTATCAATTTCTCGTTCAAGTTCAACTTCTTTTTGTATATCGGACTAACTCGCACTCATACTCTATTCGTAGTATTCACGTACACTTCCAATTCTAAATATTGTTAATTAAATGTCTACCCATATTTCTAAATTAAACCAGAACCAAAAAAAACAAAAAACAAATACGTATCCTATAGTAGTCTGATATTAATAAATATAATTCTTTTCAACTCGGTTTTAGAAATTATTATAACATAACCTCAGGAATTATATTTAGAATATTTATTTTTGTTTTTGTTTTTGGCCTTTTTATATTTTTCTTTGCCCTACACGTAATGTTGTTCAACAAAAATTTATAAAGAATGAGACAAACAGTCATACCAGTCATACCTTATCCGTTCATACAAATCCATAAGAATATCCTTTATAAAAGCCAAAATGTTGCAAAAAAGAAAAAAAGAAAGAAAAATAAAAAACAAAAAGAATTCTTCTTTTGGCATGAAAATGTAAAAAGAATTTTTGTGGGTAGGAAAAAAAAAATGTTCCATCTAATTTTTACATTTTTTTTTTTTGGAACAAACAAATTTGCAAAATAAATTATAAAAAAAAAAAAAAAAAAAAAACAAAAATAGGAAAAAAAAAACGAAAAGTTGAAACAAGATCCTAAATACGAGGAAAATAAAAGAAAAAAAAATTATTTTTAATTTTTTCGTTTTTTTTTTTTTTTGAATTTTCAGTTATATTTATTCTCGATTATCCTGTGTGAGCACCTGTCTGACGCAAAAGATTTTAAATTTGAATAAATTTAATTTTATATTAGTTTTGCATTTAAATAACTTTTTCTTCTTTGGGGAGCTTTTTACTTGTAAACATATAGAATTGTTAGTGTATATATAGGTGGTGTAGTATCGTACTACAAATTGCCTATAACTAATTTTTAGTTTCATATTTTTATGTTTTTTTTATGTTAAAAAATTTGTTAAAATTTACAAGGAAAAATTGAATATTTAAAATGAAGTAGGTTAACGAACTTAAGAATTTATACAAAATGTTTTTTTAGCTATGGTACGTCTTTTATTTTACAAAATACTAAAAAATTTACAAGCTACGTTTTGAAATTTAATAAAACTATGTTGTATAATTTACTTAATACTTCTAATATGTTTATTTTAAAATAAACCAGAATTCGCCCGCTACTTGAAGTTCGAGGAATCTCGATAAAAATCGTACAAAATTTGCTATAATTTACTCTATATATATTTGGTAGACCTATTTTGTGTTAATGTTTGTTTCTATTTTGATTTACTTTTTTCTAAATAATAGTCAAATTCAATTTATTCAATTTATTTTTGATTTTATTTAAAAAGTAAAAATACATTTAATATGTTTTTATTAATTTAAAATTTCTTCATAAGTGATATTTTTTTGTAAAAAACTTCTTATTGTTATTTTTTATCATCTTGCCCTTAATATAAAAACGAATACCTGCAAATGTGTAATAAATACCAATTTTATCGACAGTTTGTCCTTGAGATTTATTAATAGTCATAGCAAATGTTAAAATGAAAATTGTGTTCGTCTTATAGAAAATGGTAATAATGCCAGCATAAGTCCAATGAATTCTGGGTATTAAAATACGTTGCACACAAGAACGTCCAGTTAAAATTTCGCATTCTATGGTATTATGGTACATTCTTTTAACACGCATTCGTATTCCATTAACTAATGCATTACCATAGTATTTAAATTTCGAATAAGTAAAACAAATGAATTTTCTTTTAGAATTAATTTGTGTGAAGGCAAACCTCTTAGTGCCAGCGAATTTAAAAATTCAATGGGATATAGATGGCGTTCTTTCCATCATCTGTTTTAATTGAGTACTGTAAATTTTGAAGTATTTTTGAATTTATTAAAGAGCAATCTGCATTTTTTGGAGTTAATATGATGCGTCTTAAAATATCTGAAGATTGAACAATATCGACTACGTTACCATAAATATTATTAATGAAAGAATATGTGCATATCAAATGATTTGGAATTTCAATTGTATCTGGACCAAATTGCGGAAAAATTGACATATTGCCATGACCAATTTTTTGAAGAATATCAACGAACTCAATTTCGCCGGGAAAAGCTCTCATATTTTGTGATACATTTATGAAATAGAGAATATTCAGACTAGGATGTTATATAACTTTCGATACAATATAAGAGTTGCACGTTTAGCATGAGGAGTTATTGGCGAAGTTTGCCGATAATCACCACATAATAAAATTGTTTTTCCTCCAAAAAGCTTTTTTCGACTTTCATTGATGCAATATCACGTAATAATTTATTAATTAATTTTAAAACAATAAGTGGGCACATTGAAAACAGTTGCTGTTGCTGCTGAAAAAAGCGAGCATTTCAACCATTAATTTACAGATCAGTATCAGATCTTTTATATTTCTGAAACAATTATTGAAGTAATCATTTCTGCTTCTTTTTTAACCTTTTTTTATTCTTGGGCAACAATTGAAATATTTAATTTCATCATTAATTCATTTCTAATAATATAGTGTTATATCTACATTTTGGCGGACTTATTTGGATCATGAAAATGTAAAAATAGCTGCTTCTTCATGGCTTTAGTTTTCTTTTGCAAAAAATAATTGGTAGTAATTTGGGAAGAACTTAAGCAAAATGAAATGGATATTTAGCAGCTACGACAATGGGGATGAGACAAACCATACTGACGACTACGGTACCTGGCGAAGAGTTTTTTTGGTTTTGTTGATGTTATATGAGGGCCATGTTTTTCATTAGAGATCGTAGATATATTTAGTCTATGCGTTAGATAGATTAGTGTATGTAGTTATTAAACATTAATATTACGTTCTATATTGGATAAAATGTGATATTATACAAGGTATTTCGACGTCATTATAATATCCTTTGATTAAATATTTGACTGTTTAATAACTTCTGATCAAAATTTCCGAAAACAATGAATGGTTAATGTGTTTTTTAAAACTCTCTAATTTTATAAATTAAATAAAACTAAACAAACGCATTTTTATTATTTAAAAATCTCAAATGATTAAAAATAAATTCATCTTCTGATGATGGTCGAACTGAAATCGATCGGAATATTATTTAAGCTTAGAGTTTCTAATTCCTATTCATCTAATTCTTAGTTAAGAATGTTTCACCTATAGCTTAAAGCATATTCGATAACATATATTGAAAATAAATTCATTTTTTGCACAAATCATTTACAAACACTATCCCAACTGAATCTGAGACACTTCGTAATATGAAATATAATATTAGTGAATGCATATGGAAGATTTTGGCTCCTTTTTAATATGAGTTATATACTTTTTTTTAAAGTTAATAATCTAAAGAGCTACAATTCAGAAAATAAATTTTACAACACACTTATGCACCTACAGAACAGATAGAATAGAATTGATCGGATTTTCAATTATGGAAATATGTATAACATCCGGAAAATTTATTTATAGATATTTAAAATTACTTTTAAAATTATACAAAATTAACAATATTATAACTAAAATTCGTCTTCTGCTTCTTCTGCATTTAGCTTTATAGCTAGAGCCTTCCTTGTAATATTTCTTCATGTAAATCGATCTTCCAAAAAACACTGCCAGTTTTGTACGTTTATTTTTTTTTCAAAATTCTTTGTTGATGGCGATTTTCGATCATTCTTATCTCATCTTAGTCGTTGTGCCTTTACACACTTTACAATATCCTTATGTTGCATAATATTAAAACTAAAATTACATCCCATATAAAATGGAACTATTAAGAAAAGTATGTAAATGTGAGAAGGGGTAGTGTATTACAATTATTGGTTTGGCTCAAAATTTTACTTTGTAGTACGCTGTTAGTATGCTGAGCAAAAAAAAATGAGGTTCTTGTTTTGACCTTAGACAATAAGCAACGTTTGATCTAGTAAAATAAAGTGAATAATCGAAGTATATGTACATAGTAAAATCAAATAAATCTAAGTAAAATAATGTAAATCTTAAAAAATATTATTTCAAAGGTTCCATTTTTAAATAATATTTTTCAAGGTTCACTTTATTTTACTTACGGGTTATTTATTTTTTAAATAGTTTATTTCAGATAATATATAGATTAATTAATACTAATAGGTTTATTTTTATTTAAGATAAATAGTTAGATTTTATTTTCACACGTTGTTGATTGTCAAATGATCAAATAATTCCTGTACCTGTTATTGATTAAACGAATTTCTGATAAAAATTTGCGACCGGTTTTGCAATAGTTTTTGCATTTATTTTTGACAGGCAAAAATTTTTAACAGCATATTTAGCTTTAAAAAAAAGAATCACCATCAATGGTTAGTATAGAGTTTGGTATAGTATAGGTTTTCGTAATAACTCAAATCTATTCTGATGGTTCTAAGGTTCAACTTCACTTACTTGAAATCATTAATTTTTCATAAAATTATTTGGCAGACTTCCCTCATTACTTTTAAAATTTTCAGCAAGTGGACAGTAAAATTTTTTTATAAAGTAACACAATAATTGCATAGTCTTGAGTCCACAAGTGAGTGAAATTTTTATATATATGTTTCCCAAAACTATTTCAATGTGATGAGCTCATTAATTAGTGCATTATTAAATTCATTTAATTGCCCATCAATATTTTTTTGGTCATGTAAGACTTCATAAACACTTCAGTTGGTGTTTTTTTTTTATTTTGTTAAAAATTTCAATTAGATTTTCGTACTTGAGCATTTATTTAAGATTTGTTGAAAATATGGGTAAGAAAATTTAAATTGAGTTAGCTAGGTAGGTAGTTAGTAGTGGCGGTCAAGCAATGAGCCGACACACTAAGACCATTAAGCTCCACTGGGATATTACAGGAACTTTCCTCGCATAAGAATCTACTCGTTGAAACATTTTGTACGACAAGGTTGAGGTCTTGGATTTTGGTGCCTTCAATGCAAGGTGGATTTTAGTTGCTTCAAGCACTAGTAAAATCCTAGTGCCTTCACCTAGTGTGTGAAGAAAGAATGCTCCCAGATGGGTTTTCCTTTTTTAGTAAAGACCAGGGCAGGTACAGCAAAGATGTTAGATAGTTTAATCATCTTCCTTCTTTCTACACGTTCAGCAAAAGTCGTTTGGAGGAGTCCAAGTTTTCTGTCATGTTTTTCAACAAGACAATAACGCGTAATAACTATTACCCTATGGTACACATCTTCAATGACAGTAGTTTAAGAGAGCGTTTCAGGTTCAGCATATACCAGATTTGCTGGGTGATGTTGCAGTCTAGTCTACTTGATTGTCTGAAATTTGAAGTTTTGATTTGTTTTTTGCGGAGCATTAGATTTAATGAGTTAGCTAAGTGACATTTAAAAATGATAAATTTTTTTTTTTTAAATTATTGTTAGGTCATATTATGGAGAGTTTGTTGAAATGGCAAAACCTGAAGAATCAAACAAATCAACTTCTTAAACAGATAAATATTGAAAAGGATTGAAAGTGGATTGATTACTGTCAATCGAAAGACGTTATAGATTTTGGAGTTTTGACAAAAAAAAAATGCTTACTAAAAGTTGTAATCTATATATATATATATATAGATAATAAATAAAAAATAATCCTCGAATTGAGCTTTTACTGTTTTTACTCTTTATCTTTTGCATACATTATTGCTGATGTAGAATACATACATCATCAAACTCTACATTCATTAATGAGCTCAGTACTTTTGCTCATGACATCGATCATCACTATATTCATTAGTGAGTTCATTACCTGTAATCATAGCATTGGTTTCAAATCAAAATATGAAAATTACTTTAGATCGGGCTCTAAAACAAATATCATCATCATTTTCATTCAATCGTTAATTAATTGCTTATAAACAAATTCATTGAGCTCTTGATGTTTATATTACCAGGGTAGTTGATTAGTTTACTTTTTACTTTTAAACTTAGTTTTTGTCGTTCTATTATATCGTCTAGTAAAAGAAACGAATCTTATTTACAACAACGGTATTTGAGCAGTGGAAGTTAGATTGCATTTTTTCTATCCTGCTTTTTGTCCTTAGATTAAATAAATATAAAATAAAGTAAAATGTTTGTTTTTTTAATTTATTAATCAAACTTTTGCTATTTAGTGATAGTTTTAATTAAATAATTAAATTATATAATTTAGGTTAAAATGATTCTAACTGTGTAAAAACAAATTTTTTTTATTTACCAAATTATTTTTGATAATCAGATTTGCTTAAATTTAACAAACGTCAATATTTGCAAAATATAAATTAATTTATTAGGGAAAAATGAACTGTACTTTTAATTGCTATTCTTTAAAATCTATCTCAGTTCATATAAGTTTAAACAATAGTGAAAAATCCAAAATATTGAAATAATAAAAAACTGTTAGTACCTGTTACTAATCTCAATTATTATTATTGCTTTGCTAATATTTTATATTTCGCAAATATCTATTAATGGTACTGTATAATAGTTTTTGTTTTATATCATTATTTTAAAACTGGTCTTGTGGACCAATTATCAATTTAACACTAGTTTTTTAGCATAAAATAAATGGCTTAAGGTCATCCAGAGGTTTCCTTATGATTTAGCGATTACATAATAACAAAGTTCAATAGATTTACTATTAAATAATTTCTATATTTATTTTACTATATTAATTCGTTTTCGATTTATGACACCAATTGGAAGGTTCTTACAGCTTTTGGAGATCACCTTTTTTGACACGAAGGCGGCCTCTCTTCGGCCTCTCTTCAGCGTCGTGTCAAATTGGTGATCTTAAAGAGCTATAGCGCCTCGGTGTTGGCATGTTGGACCAATCTTTTACTACAAACACCTGGTCGATCTATAGATCCCGGTGTATTCGGTATTTTTGGTTGTATACAAGGAGCATTGATCATATTCCTTAGCACCGTGTTTTGGAATCTTTGAATCGATTTAATATTCAATCGGTACAATATAAACAAAATTAGTGAAAATAAATTTGACTATCAATTAAAATCCTAAAATTAAATTTTAGATATAAAGTGAATAATTATAGAATATTTTTGTTGTCAATTGAATAAAAAATATAATTAAATTTGTAAAATTTAGCAATAATCTAAACTTTAAGGTTTTTTTGCGTGTGAAAATAGAAAATTTCTTGAATATGTCCATTCGGGTGTTTGTTCAATGTTATTATAATTATCGATATAACTAGACGGTCAAATCAATTGTTGAAAATAAAAACAAAATAAAAATATTATTTTTAGTAAAGTAAATTTTTTTTTTATTGTTATTATTTTTTTTTTTTTTATGTATTTATATACTTTTTAAACCTTACATTGAATTGATTTACGTTATTTATAAAGCTAATAGTCACCTTTATAATAATATCCTAGAGAGTATAAAAAACTTTTCAAGTGGATACAACATGATATGAAACACTTGAAAATGTTTCTAACAGACTTGTATCCTTTTTGGCTTTTATTTTTTGTTTTTGTTTTTTTTTTTTACTGGGTATAGTTATTATAATATGTATACGTATTTGTTTTTAAGGTTTTGTTCTTTTTGTTTATTTTTGTTTTTTTTTTATTGTATATGATATTTTTCTTGTTTGTAAATATAAGAAAATTGCCTAAAGGTATTCTGAAAGGTGTTTGTTTTTGTATTTATAACTTAAATTTATTGGTAAATTTATGTGAATTTTAAAAATTTCAAAAACAATAAACGAGTATATAAAATTTATTGTAATATGAAAACATATTTGCATATATTCACTTGTATTTATTTATTTTAATACATATACGTATATATATATATTTTTGCAAATTTCAGAAGGTCTTTAAAAAAACGTATAAAAATATTTTTATTTTTTATTTTTTTTATAATGTTATAGAATAAAATAATTTGTTTATTATTATTTTTACCAAAAAAAAATATTACCAATTTGATACAAAATTTTTTGTCACAGATAATATAATAAAATATTTTTAAATATTAAAAAAAATATTCGAACATTATTTTTATTGAAATGATTGAATTTAAAAAAAAAAAAAATCTAAAAAATATAATAGAATTGTTAATGATGTAATTTAAAAATAAATACAAAATAAAATTCGGGATTCGGGTTATAATTTTGTATTACAAAACCTTTTTTCAAAATATTTTTTTCTACATAATCTTATACCAGAAAATCTTCTACGCCAAACTTCTTTTGTATAAAATCTTAAATTACAAACTTTTTAACCACAAAATCTATTTACCACAAAATATCGCATTTCAACATATTTTAATAAAAAATCTTTCTCACAAAATATTTGTGCTATAAATCCTATTATTTTTGGATTAAAAATAAAATGGATAGGTAGGTAAATATGTGTAGGGTTCTGTGAATCGTCAGACTTAGACCAAGGTGGTCCATTGTAATAATCTCGATAATTCACCCGTATCCTATTTGTCAAAACTAATTTGAGCTTTTCCAAAGTGATGAAGGCACTTAATTGGTACCTGCAAAATTACCTAAGGAGTATATATAATAGGCTTCTAGCCTTTGTAAGAAAATATAGGGCAAGTGCAATGAATGCGAAGAATTATTTCGTGCTCTTCTTAATACTTGCGAGGTTTGTAGAAATCATCAGAGAGGCTTCTGGCATGTTTGCCACCAAACCTATTTGTTTGACATGTTTGCCTGCAAGGCAGTTGCAAAGAGTGTATTTATCTTGCAGCTTCAATAAGTGATGAGAGCATCAGTATAGCTTTCCTATACCTATGATCTTGTGTTTATATTGGAATTTTGTAAACCGAATTTGAAATAGTCGTATTATTTTAAAAAAAATAATTACCAAAAAGAAAAGAAAATTATAATCAGAAAAAAATTAGCGATACCGAAAATAAGGAAGTGTTCTTACTATCAAATACTACAAAATATTGTTATATCGCCGGGTGAGTTCTTAAGTGTCTAATATACCGAAAAATTAAATGGGAAAAAAACGCATTTTAAGTTTCAAAGCAATTTTTACGTATTTTTTTAAGGATATAAAAAATCAAACTTTTTGTGACATAATCTGTAATTTGTTAGCTTTATGTAAGCACTATGTTTCGATTTCTTAAAAAAATTATATATTCCTGTTGATATTCGAAATTTGAAAAAAAAAACCCAAATGTATATTGGACAAAAACGGATGGGTGACAAATATTTTGAAAACAATATTTTTTTCAATGCCCAATATCTTATTGGAAATTAACACAGTTAACAAAACTTCATTTGATATTGGACACTTAAGGAATTTAACTAAACATTTTTCTCAAGTTTTGGAAACAAAAAATAAAACTAACAAAGACTTTCAATATTAAGGAGAATATAATTTAATTCATTCAAACACATTTAATTAAATAATATAAAAGTAAAACAAAACAGTCTAAACTAAAGTGCTAAAACTAAAAAACAAATCACAATGTGTATTAAACAAATTATTAAATAAATTATAAAAAATAAACCTAAACAGTTATGACAAAATCTAGCCTCTAAAATTTTCGTTGTGATAATATTATTTTTATTTTATTTTGAAAAAAGTCTTATAAAATAACACGTTCTCAAGTGGCATGTAATCAAAGATGGATATATTATCTTTTATTTTTTCTTGTGTAATGGAACTTGTAGTTTTTAAATGTATTACTTTTGGAATTTGTCTTACCAAACCATTCTTTCGAGTATTTTGTTTAAATACTGGAACGGTAGTTTTTTCCGCATATTCTCCATAATCTTCTTGAAATATTATATGAAAAAGATTCCTATTGCAAATTATTTCTTTTGCAGAGTTATATTTAACAGCTGAAAAATTTAGCCCCACGCTAGCTACATTATAGTTCCAAAAATCTTCACTTTTGAATAATTCATTGAGTTCAGTGGTTTAAGTAACGCGAGTGGACAAACACTTGTGTTTTAAATGACGATCTATAACTGAGTGAACAGAATCTATTTCCTCGATTCTAGAGTGTCCAGGTTCAGAAAACTTTTGAACTACAGTTTTTATTTCTTTATTTTTTTCTATAAATTTTAAAATTGCTAATGACATTATTCGGTTTTTATTCTGTGGAACTCAAGCGTCTGACCATAAAATAAAGTTCTGAATATCAGAAATATCAAGACGAATGACTTGTAAAATTTTAGTTAACGCACTGGCCAGGTCATTTGCGCTACGACCACTCTGTGTTTCGTACCAAATATATTCTCTCTCTCCGATTATTCTCATTCACATTCACACTGATAAAACTCTCTTAAGAAAAACAAACCTTTGCCTTGATCTATACAAAAACTTCATTTGAAATAGAACAGTTTAAGCACAAAATTTTAATTACTCACTAAAGTGTAAAATATTTTTTGACATTTTTTGTCCAATATCATATTAATTGCAGATTCGACACTTATGCACTATAAATGTAAAAAAAAAATTCACTTTGTATGATATTGAACAAAAGCAAAATTAAACATCTCAAAAACTATTATAGATAGAACAAAACTGATTAAAAATTTAGAAAGAGCGAGTCAAGTTTAGTTTAGATCAATCAAAAAATCAAAAAGTGCCTAATGTATGATATTGGACACTTAAGAACTCAGCCGGCGATATGTATTACGAAAAATTGCAATAGTTATAGTTATATCAAATTAAAATAATTGATTATATTATACTTATTGCAGCTACTTCTGATTATCAAGATATTCTAAAATCAAAAAACTAAAAAGTTGCATTTAAAAACCAATTTTGTTTTACAGTGGCTAAAAGTGTAAAAAAATGATGATTGTGAATGGTCTTTTATTGATGATTATCGCAATGAATATAAATACTACAATTGAAAATATATTGTTTTTAGTGTCCTACGCTACATTAGTATCGATGTTCTTATCACTATCGCGGCTTTAATATAAATGCACACTAATATAGTCCATTACTGAATTTATTAGCGTTTGTAGTTTGTTATTTTTAAAAATGTTCTTTAAAATATTTAGAACTAACAAAGTTACTCGACGCTGTTCTGGTGGGCTTCCGTCCGACGTGTCGAACACAAAATGTATTGAATTTACTTCAATAAAGTTTGATTTATGAACAGAATTAAAAAAAAATGATAACTACGATAATAAAATCAATAATATTAAAACTTAAGCTACAATATTTCTGTGTAGACAATATTTCGGCTTTTATCTGATAGAGTATAAACAAACACTTCCTTACTGTTCCTACTCCTTCCTATCTGTATATGGGATGTTAAATAGTTGTCCATGAGAGAAACAATCTTCTTTTAGTTGCAGACCAACAAATTTTAGAGTTTGTACCTACGATTTTTTAATAAACGGAAATTATAAGGTTGAAACGGATATTCGGTATTCTAGGAATAAAAATATGTTAGCCTTTTCCACAATTAGTTTGAATTTATGCTTCAATGAAATGAGAATGTAAAGTTCTTATTATTAATCTAATACCTTTTGGCTTCAAATTTCCTGGCAGTACAATTGCAGCTGATACATTTAATTCTAATTGATGAGAAGGAAACCATGTCAAATTTAATGAATAAAGAAACTCCGTTGAGTAGTTAATTTTCATTAGTAACTGTATCTATCGATTATACATAGAACCCCTGAAATACTCTGCAGTAGGTTTTGATTAATAAAACGAACCGTCACATTTTTTTTCAGCTAATTCACATAGCCAATTCACATAGTCATGTAAAATTCTTATTTTTATTCTTAAAATTCGGGAACAGTCAACTCTTCAATACTTTGTATGGTTGTAGTGATCGTCGCTATTTCAATTTTGACATACTTAAGTCTTATGAAGTTTTTCCTTCGCCAGCTGTATTAAATTCATTAGGTTATTGTCATTTGATAGCTTTGTAAAGTACCGCGTCCGATTTCTTTTTTAATAATGCCTTAGTGTTCAAAATTTTATACTTTATCTTTAAAGCTGTGGACGAGTATAGTGAACGAACAAACACACACACAGATCATTTAGTAGACTTCCAGCATTTTAAGAGTAGTTGTTAGATATTGAAAACACCCATAATTGTGTTGTCATATTTCGTTAAGTTTTAAGTATTTTATTTTAATTGTATTTTTATTATAATTTAGTTTGTCTCTTGCTTTTTATTATGAATTTTTCTTAGTTTTAGTATTCTTATCTTATATTATGGTTATAGAGACTAATTGTCTCATTGTATATCGAATACAGTAAAATAAATAAAATATCAAACAAATTACTCTGATCAATGATAACAAGAATATTCAAGAATACCAACATTGATAGTTATAAGACCAACAGAGCTCTAAATGTCATGAGTCAATAATTAGTAAATCAGCAATCATTAAAATATTATTTTACATATATAATATATACCCATTCAGGACATAGGATTTAAGATTCTCAAATTAAAAAAAAATAAAAACTAAGAATTTATTTTTAAATAAAAATCTTTTAAGAATTTTAAAAACTTTCAATTCAAATTTAATATATGTAAATGTAGACGTAAATAAACTAAATCAAATCAAAAGAAAAAAATTTAAATCTCAAACATAAAAAAAAGGGATTTTTAATAAGAGTCGAGACAAAAGTCGAGATCCCAATTATTTTTGTCAATATTCTTTTGAATTTTGAATTCAAAAAGTATATTAGTTTATTTTTGTTTTGTATCAAAACAAGATTAGGTAAATGTAATTGATGTTTAAAAGGTTGAATATTTGAATTGTTTATTTTCTAAGGACTCATATAAGTTTGTTTCAAAGAAATTTTGAGTGTTTTTCATTCTGAATCAAAAATCGAAAATATTTCTAACTTTATTAAATTTTATGGATATATTTACAAATTATTTTCAGGTTGTTTTTAAAGAAGGATAAATAAAAAAAAAACAACTGCTGCTATTGATCATAAGGTAAAAAATTATCTCAGAGTTTAAATTGAATGATTTAATAAGAAAGTGTGATGTTTTAATATATTTTTGCAAGTCATAATTTTTGTTTTTAAAGATAGCATATTATGAAATATTGAATGTGTAGTAATGCCAGCATCGCTACAAAATTTAAAAATAAAAAAAATTTCTAAAATATTAATTTTTGAACCGATTTCAATGCTTTTTCAACTGTTTTATATTTTGTTTTATGAATATTCTAAAAGATAGTAATAAATTAAAATAATTTTGACAAAATTGAAAAATTGGAAATTTTTGCATTCTTTTGTGATAAAAAATCTTTTGTGATAATTTTAGAATTTTTAAAAATAAAACTGTATAAGAAAATATCTTCGAAATGTTTCGCATTCTACCAATAATAGGTTTAAAATCTCTTTGTAGCTTTTTCGGTAGGGTAACAGAAAAATACAATCTAACGATGGAGATAAAACAAAGAATACAATCAAAAATGGTATTTTTTTGTATTATCGTCTCTTTTACCTACCTTCTATAGTTGATGGAAGTGACGCTAAATAGAATCAGACATCTACGTTATGAAATTAATAATTATTGAAACTGAAACATACTCTCACGCTTGGCTATATTTCTATAGTCTCAAAGGGTGAAAAATAAACTATAAATGAAGCAAAAACGACTATTTTTTATTCTTAAATTTTTTGTTTTAAGACCTTCCCACATTACCGCTTTTTATGCTGGCTTTTAAAGCCGACTTTTTATGACAGCAAAAAAAATTGGCATAAAAATTTCACCATAACACAAAGAAGCTTTTTTTAACGCGTCTTTTTTATTTAAAATTAAAATGTCGTGTATTGAAGAAGTGATTTTGGAAAATTTAATAATAATCTATTTTGTTCATAATGTAACAACACGTTATGAATCATAAAAGGAAAACCTACAACGGAAATTTTGGGTTAGGTCATTATTTATAGACAGAGAGGAAGCTGGTTTCTATTATTCAACATATTTACAAATTAAAAATTCGGATCCAGAGATCTTAAAAACTTTTGCATGTTTGATTCAGAGCAATACTTATGTTCTTTCATACGTTCTCCCTTTTTATTATATTTTTGTAAACAGAGTTGGTTTGGTTGTATAAACAAGGTTTCGTTGTTGTTTAACTAACTCGATTAATTAATTTTACTAGTTAAACGCCCGTTACTACGTAACTTTTTGCTACCGTTATATATATTAAAAAATCAAAATTAGAGCATTCTAGGTTGTACTATATTAAAAACTATCAAAATCAAAAATCCCCCTATCAACAATATTTTAGTAATATGTAACTAAAGTATTAATTTAAATTAGTAGATTATAGCAGACAGACTATTGGATTGATATAGATTGAAATATTTAATCAACTAATATTTCATTAAAAAATATATTTCTAACAGTTCTATTCTCTTCGGTTACAATTTTCAAATGATTTCTATTCCCAGTGCGCGAAATCCCGACATATAGTTGTCCATCAACCTGATGTATCAAGTAAAATACCAACTTTATTGGGAGTTTGACCTTGCGCTTTGTTGATGGTCATCCGACTTTGTTTAATGAAAAAAAAAGAATATTATCCTATTATCATCAAACATTTTTGAAACAAAAAATGCTGGAAACTATTTTTTTCCTTTAAATCGAAATCGACTCTTGTTATTTGTTGAACTTTTTGTTTAATGTTTGTTGTGTTTGATTATTTTTGTTGTTATTGATTATTATAAATAATAGTATTGATAATAACAATTAGTAGATAATAAACTACCTACATTTATAAGATTTTTTCAACTTTTTCTTAATTGTATTTTTTATTTATTTAATAATTTAATAGGTCAATTTTTTTTTTCATTTTCTTGTATTTTTTATTTTTTATTTTATTTGTTTATAATTTTAAATTTCTATATTTAAAATCATTGTTTTTTATTTGAGCCAAACAAACCTTAAATAAATAAATAAGTAACTTTTATCAAATAAAATCTTATGTGTAAACGTTGCTCTAAATGCTAACACTTATGCCAACACTTATATGTAGTTGATTATATAAATTGATTAAAGTTTTTTTGATTATTTTTCATAAAAAAATACGTAATAACTTACGCTAATCAATGTAGTCAAAAAATTGTTTTAAAATATATTTTTCAAATATATAAGAATGTATTCAATAGATTTGAAATTATTATTCTAAATATTTTTAATCCATTTTGTTTTAGAAGGGGAGGAAACAGAAAGAATTACGTGCTCATTCGACATTTATTTGTTTTTTTTTTGTCACACAAACGAAAGAGAAAAGAAAAAATAAGAAATAGATAGTAATAAGAATTTCATTTGTGAGAGAGAGATAAAAATTTAAAAGACAAAGTGGGAAAAAAATATCGAACGACTTTTTTTGTCTCCAAGAAATATTGTTGTATTTATTCTTAGTTATCAATAATTAAGGATGTGTTACACTTAAAAATGCATAGCAATAAAAAACATTATTAATATTCAAATTTCCATCCTATTTATAAATTCTAATATTCTTAATAATTAATAAATTATCATTGATTATTAAATGGCAAATTTAATTTTGAAGGAAATAAAAATGCATCGAGTCATTCATAAAAAAAAAAAATTATTGGTTCTTGGTATTCTTTTTAACTACCTGTTTCAATACCTGAAAAAATTTATATATTGAAAATACATCAATTATAATCTGTTTGAAATAAAAAAAAAATTTTACTTCCCTTATAAGACAATAAAAGAAAATAATATGATGTTTAAGAAATAAGATATGTTTTTGAAACCAATATTATGTTATGTAGGTACCTGTAAAAAATCATTTATTCAAAATTTCCTTACTCTCATACTCTAATAAATTTAATACGTTAATTTTTAAAAAATTTCGAACACAAAATTTCAGACGACCTCACACATGAAAAATCTCTTCTCCCGTGGGCTATTTAAAATTACATTGCAAAAATTAAGTGGTTTTTTAATTGATTTTTTTTCGCACTCTTTCTTTCTCACAACTGATTAAATAACGAAAACAATAGTTCTTTGCTTCTTTAACTAATGAGGTTTTTTTGTAAAAGGAGTAGTAAAATTATCTTGATTCCCCACCCCAGTGCATATCTTCTTATTAATGAATATTCTTTCCTACTATGATGTATTAAGAAGAAAAACAACAAAAGAAAATAACAAAAAATGTATACCGATTTCATTTAAATCAATTTGAGTAAAGTTTGATTTTTTTACTCCTATATTAAAGGCATTCTTGATGAGGTGTAAGAAAGAAAGAAAAAAATTTCTTCCAATTTGTTTGCAAATTCTCCTCTTCATTTATGCTAAAAACAAAATGTATGCATGAAAAAGAAACAATATTTCTCTTGAAAACAAAAAATTATAACGGTACATGCTGACACCGTCCAAAAATTATATATAGATTTATTGCTTTGTCTGAAATTTAAATATATATATATATACCTATGTATCTACATATACAAATATTTATTTCATACAATATCTATTACAAATTATAAAATAAATAAATATTACGAATCTTAAAATAAATAAATAAAAAAAATATTTAGTCTACTACCCATTTTAATATAATATATTTATAACATTAAATCTGACACTTCGTTAAAAGTAAGCCGCTCTTTTTCTGAAAAAATCAAACTTCAATTGGATGTCGGCTTTTTATTCTGACATTTTTTCTTAGCTTTCCATAGGTTTTGAATTAAAAAAAGCTGTCATAAAAAGTTGACTTTAAAAGCCAGCATAAAAAGCTGTAATGTGGGAAGGTGTTTAGGTTTTGATTTTATTGGATCTTTCTTTCTATCTGAAATTTACAATAATATTTTTCAAGATAAAAAAAAATCCTTTAAGTACCTCTTAAAATAAAAGCTGGTATACGGATTAAACTATACTTTAATGATAATTTATTTTTGTCTATTTTTTTGTTAGACATCCACTTTTTTAGTTTGGTGTTATTTGGAATGTTTAGAAATATTTGTGTCTAATATTTAAGTTTTGGATGTTTCTGATTAGCCATTATATTATTGATTTTATTTTGAGTTGATCTCTTTTACGTCATATATATGTTCTCCAAGTCAATCGTTTTTAAAACCGTAAGATAAACAGTTAGAACAAGTACATTAGACATCTGTTAAGAGATGGAAGCTTGCTATATCGATGGTGCAAATGCAATATATAATCTAGCAACCGGCACCGTTAATGAGAAAAAAAATTGTCAGTAAAATAAAACTTCACCAATATATTTAACATCATTTACATGCGGTATTGATATTCCATGCGTTTATGTTTATTTCTGATCAAGTCAGTGTCATCTGACATAGGTATTGGGATGCCATTAAAATAGAACAAAGGTATCTGAAAAATACATAGCAAAATAAAAACATCGAATTAGACATCTAAATAGAAATTTTTTAAGTTTTTAATGCCTCGATTTTGTCAGCTCTCATTTAAATACAAGGTGGAATCAAAATATTTGACACAAAGACAAATCACAAGGTTTTGGTTCTGGTTACATATATGGACAATAATTATTATATGGACACATTTTATTTTAATTTATTTTTATTTCCCACGCTTTCCTTTATTTGTTTCTCTAACCTCAAACATGTCATTCTGTGATTCTGTCCTTTGCGATAATGGTTGTTTTTATATTGAAAATGTACGCTCTTTCAAATACCTGGGAATTATATTGGATAATAAATTAAATTGGTCTGAACATACTCATAATTTAAAAAAATATTTAAATAAAATTGTTCGTTACGGCTACCATTTGAGAAAACGTAGTACGTTAGAAATTTTAAATATATTTTACTACGCCTTTTTCAATTCAAAGCTGAATTATGGTTTAGCTTGTTTGTGGTGGTTCTTACGATAACAGAATTCGCTCACTTCTCCTAGCCCAAAAACATTACTTAAGAACCATGCTTAATGTTAATCGTGTATCATCTAGTTTTACACTTTTCAAGTCTATATTTTGCCACTCAGACATCTCTATATCTACAAAACTATGAACATTTTTTTCATTAGATCTGGTTACCTCAATCAAAGATTAACTCCAACTTACAACCTATGTATTAATTATTTGAATTATGTTGGTGTTCCAATGGGAAGAACAGCACAATTTACACATTGCTTTGTTGATATGGCACCACGATATTTTTAACAGACTATCAATTCACATTAGAAGTGAACGAAATTTCTCCTCATTTGTTAGACAGTTGAAAATCTGGTTATTTCAGTTCGATCACTGAAATAGAGATTCAATTTGATAGAGATTCAAATTGAATCTCTATTTTATGGTGGAAATTTGTATTAAATAAGTGTTTTGTGTATGCATTATAATTAAAAGTGGTTTTCTCTTCATACTTTAATTATACTATATTCTTTAGTTTTGCTTGAACTTATAGTGTACTTGTAAATTTTTTACTTCAATATTATTCTTTTCATAGGTTATGTTTTTGTTGTTTCTTTTTTCTTCACATTTTTTGATACATTGTTTACACTCTTTTTAATGTTATTTTTATTATTTTTTTTTTTTTAATTATTTTGTCTAATCTTAATGTGTAATTACTTTTGATTTTAGTACCCCGCTAAAACATTTATATTAAAATCGTTTTTTTCATTTATATTTTTTTCATTCAACACGTATTCTTTTGAATAAATTCGAATCATCCTACTTATTTTCTTACATATATAAAGTTTTGTTATTTTTACTAAATTATTTCTTATTGAATTTTATATTATTATTTGTTCCTATTAATTATTCTAATTGACTAATTTTTTTTTTTTTTGTTTTTACTTTTGTTAATTTTATTGAATTTATTATATTAGTTTATTAGATTTAAGAGCTTTTTTTTGTTAATATTCAATTTTAATTTGATTTAGTTTGTAAAAAATTTTATATTTAAGAAAATAAATGAATTCTAAATCTAATCTAAATCTAAATCTAAACTTTATAAAAATAAAGTATTTTCTCTTTATGCATTACGGTCTATAAAATACAATCATCAACTGTTGCTATCAAAAATTTAATTTCAATATTATTTAATTTTGGTACGAATATGTATCATGCAAATATTGTATGTTATATAAAAATGTTATATTATAGGTCTGTAATTCATTTTTGGGCCAGAAAATCAAACTTTTGACGTATCCAACGAGCTGAATGTTTAATAATTTGATTAAATTAAATGAAAATTCAGATACAAATTTTAATATTTTTGTGCTTAGTTTTCTAAATAACAATTTCCTATCAACCATAACGCTATTAAAAAAAATAACAAATCGGTTTTGGAACTAGAAAAGCAACAGAAACAAAATAAAATTAAAATTTTTTTTTTTTTAAATATTTTCTTGTTCTACATTGTTTAATTCATATTACCATGTTTTGCAGCAAAAAAAAAAAAAAAAAAAAGAACAAAACAAAAACAAACAATTAAATCAAATAAAATAGAACTAAAATAAAGTTTCATATATTACTATCAAAGATAAAGTCAAAGGTAATTGCCCCATAATATTACTATAAGTATATCAAAGGTAAACTTTAGTTACTGAAACACAGTTTTTATTTCACATCACATACATTTTTCAAAGAGTAAAAGTACATCTCAAAATAAACTCTATTACAAAAACAAAAATATATAGGAATAATAAAATTAAGTTTTTAAAGTTGTTCGAGTTGAAAAATTTAATAAAAAAGAAAAAGCAAAAAACAAACATAACTGTAAGAAAGAAAGTAAGAAAAAACACGTTCAATAACATTTCAATTAAAGTACAGTTAAAACTCCTTTTAAAGTTTTTATTTACTTTTTATTTTCTCAATTTGGTTTTTTTTTTTTGATTTTATATCCCTATTTATATGTATTATGTATTATTATGTATATAATAATATAAGTAGATGTATATAGTAAATTTATGGTTTTTTTTATTTTTATTTTGTTATAATCGTTTAAATTTTATTTTATTATATTGTATTATAAATTTACTTTCCAGATTATGACGTTGTCTAATAATTTTATGTTATATTTCTAAGAGGATCTGCTGCCTTATCAAGTTATTGAAATATAAGATATTTTCTAGTCTTCTACTATTCCTAAACGAACCCATTTATTTAAAGAGGGGTAGATTTAATTTGAAAAAGATGAGGTAAAAGGAATTAAGAAAAATGTAGTTTTTTTCAGGAGTATAATTCTAAAATTGAGTGATTAATTTTTGATTATGAAAAGTTGTTTATTAAATCCGGACGGGTTAAATTTTCACTCAAATCTTCTTTCTTGGGAAATTTGGCAATTATTTTTAGTGTAATTTTCCTGTTGAATTCGGATTACCCCATTTGGGTCCCGCACTCTTTATTCTTTTTATAAGTGAAATGTCATTAGAATTAGCTTATATCTCGTTTTTTGCAGATGATGTTAAAATTTGCTCAAAAATATTATATTTATATGGTTGTTTAGCAATGCAAAAATGACTACAATGTATTCTATAGTTGGTGTCTAAAAATTGGTTTAGAGCTAAACTATACTAACAGCGTATGGTAAAGTTCTATTTTAGAAATTTATCACCTACAGTAACATTTTACTATTCTATAAATTGCAATCTTTTAAATAGATAAAAGCCAAATATCATATTTGGATTACCATAATCAAAAAGGGTAATATAAAGGCTGGGTTTTATAAAGCGGATCTGTACTCTGTGTAACGTTTGCCAGCAATATTTTAACATCGCATTTTGATTTGTTCAGTTTATTACAAAATTTTTGTTTAGCTGGGTCTATATTGAGATCGGAAAACTAGTTGCATACTCAATATCATAGAACTATCACAGAACTATTTATGTTAGAAATGAATCGGTTTAAAGATGTTCCGCTATGCTAAATGTTTTTCTAGCCTGTAGCTAGATAATTAACATATAAAACATTGATGTATTTTTATTATAAAAAGATCTTTCAATTACCAAACATAAAGTTAATTACATTTTAGAGTTTACTTGGTGGACGAAATAAATAAATAAATTATTTGGGTTGCATACGCTTTGCCAGTATTTGTCATTCTAGATTCTACATCTACTTGCTCATACAGGGAATTGTGCATAATATTCACATAATATACGTCAAGATACACGGTTAATATATTATGTATTCGTTTATTATGAATATGCGTTTGTTCATAAAATGGGGTATTTTTGTTAGGTGTATTACGTGGAAATTCTAAGTGTTATATTTGCTTAAAAAAAAATGCTTACTATTGTAATTTCCTCACAATTTTTAAAATTTTGTTAGTTAGTTTATTTCATACTATTTAGGTTGATCTTTGATTATTTATCAAGATTAAGGAAGAGCTAAATAGATAATTATATTGTTCGATTTAGAATATTAAATATAATTTCAGGATTTACTTGACTCTATTGCTGAACTAATTGGAGCTTTAGTGTTTACTGTTTGTTTAGTTTCAAAATCATTTTGTGTCGGTGAATATTATTAGAATATTGAAAATAATTGAATATTTTTGCTTATCAATATAGATATACGAGTCGTCAATCGAGTACAAAACACTGTAGGAGTTTGCAAGTAGCCTGCAGAGACGAAATACACGTTTACTGCAAAATAGGCATATTTAGTAAAATTCAAATGAAAATATTCGACTACTTTCAACAACTAACTATAAAAATTTTACTATAACGCTAAAGAGTAATATTTTCTAAAATTATTAGAATGGTTTCCGTAAATTTCATAACAAAGTTTTTTATTAAATTTATTTATTTATTTATTTTTATCACCACCACCACCTTCACGTCCTTTTCCCTTTCCGGAAGTGTTTTGTTTTTCTTATTCTGAATTAAAACTTTCCTAGTAGTAATTTTATGCTTAGGCAGAATTTTTTTGATGTTGTTGTTATTAGATTTCGGATTTTTAGATTTATTTGCTGAAATTTAGACTCTGATAGGTTTTAGATCTATCAATTAAAATATTAATTCGATACTACTAATTTGGTACTATTTAAATAACCCGTAATAATTTATAGATATATTTTTAATAACTTATATTAAATTAAATTGTGTTTAAATTTGTTTTGTATGGAGATTTCTATATAAGCTCGACCTCTTAAGATCTATATTGTATTTTCCCGTTAATTATCTTTGAAGAATTGTAAGTCTATGTCCTTAATGAACGCTATTATTGTTTTGTGCTCACATTACATAGCCTAAAAAGTTTTTTATTATTTGGAATTTATTGTTCCATATAAGCTTACATTTGAATTAATCTGTTAATAATATTAATCTTTAAGTCTGAAATATTTATAACATTTATTGTTTATTTCTTAATATGTCAGAGCCGGCATATAGGCTTTTAGTCCGTTATGCCTTCCTCCACATCTCAACTTAGTCGAACCTTTTCATAGAAGCTAATAGGTTTGAGAGTTTTATATTCAGGGTGTTTTCTATCCATAGTTTAATATTACCAATAAATATACTAGCTGCCGGCTCCGGTCCATAAATGTTGTTCGTCGATGCTCTGACAAGTTTGTCAGCCTTCTCATTTCCAGTATAGCAACTATGACCCGGTGTCCAGATCAATCTTATTTCGGAGCCCTAAGAGGCTTAGGGCTCCCAAACATTCTCCCACCAATCTAGATATAATGAAGTTATTTTCAAGAGCTTTTCAGGCTGCGTGACTGTCACTAAAGATTCTAATGACTTTGTTAGACCATCTTTGTTTTTTTATTATATTCACTGCTGTGTTTATGCAAAGACTTCAGTCTAAGCAAGATGAAATTAGAAGCTATTATGCCTAAAGTTATTTAAGGAGCTGGAGTAACCGATACTTTACAAACTGCCATTGATTTGCAATTGAATTGAATTGAATTGAATTTTCCATTGAATTGAGTAGAACAGGTTTCCTGTCATTTTCATACCTTCAAGATTATTCAAGCCAAGTAATTGTGTCGAAAATATTTTATTATAATATGTACGAGTATACTATAGAGGTAAAAATGAGAATAATTTGTTAAACTTTATTTTATAAATAATATTTTTTGAATTGAATAACTTTTTATTGGATCATTAACGAAATATTTTTTTATAAAGTTAAAGGATATTGAAAACTAATAGTAGTACATGTTGTTATATAGTTTAAATTGTAGCCAGCTATTCTTGAGTAAATATTTTAGTATTCTTTCCAAGATCAAATCCATTGTATTTTTCTTGGTTTCCAAAAAAACAATATTTAGTAAAGAAAAACTAAAATTTTTTAGATAAACTTATAAATTTTTTACTTTAATTTTTTTTTTTAATGTGAATATAAACATTTGAAATATTTTATATAATACAAAAATGTACACATGTATACAAACACAAGAGACTTTCAATGAAGTTAAATCAAGATTCTAAAAAAAGCGGTTCAAAATAATATTATCCGTGACTAAAACCGCAACTAAATAATTAAAAAAACTGAAAAAAATTAAATAGATTTTAAGAAAGAGATAAAGAAAGACTAGGACCATTTCATTCAGATCAAGTTTTGTATATAAAACCTATATTTTTGTTATATACCTACTATAAAGTATATACTTCAGTTATACTTAAATAACTTATTGTTTTACTCCACCATTCCATTTAAAATCAGCAATAAAATGAAAGGGTGTCTAATGTAATTTCTGGAGTTAGTTTAAACTTAAAATAATTATATATAATAATTGTTTTTTTTTTATGTAACCACTATACCAGAAGTCGTAACATAACTTGGAATACCAGAACATATCAAATGGTGAATTACAGTAGAAGAAGAATTATTTGGGCTTAATATTAACTTCACTTTTGCCCTTTTGCACTTACATATGTATAATATTTATGTTAAAATATAAGTTAAAAAAAAAGTGCAAGAAATTTAGAAATTATGGATAGATAAGCAAATATGCTATATAAGTACAGGGTAATAACGCAGTTACGTACAAATTATAAAGTTTTTACCAGATCCACCGAAAAAAGTTTGATTTGAACCAACCAACAAAAAATAATTGAAGAATATGTTAGAAATTAAATTAAATTAAATTAAAATTAAAGATACAACTGCAAGATTCAAATTATTGGAGACAATAATATTTTCCAGAAAATACTTAATTTTTAAATCGTAATCGTAATCGATTAATCACGGTGTTATTTTTTTCATTTAAAATATCACTAGCGCGTTGTATACAGTATATTGTGCGAGAACCATTATCAAATAAGTTTTTTTAAGATTTAATATCTTTGCGGTGGTGGTCTCATGCATTTTAATCGTCTTTGTAGATGTGCTCTGCATTTTTGCTCTACAAATTTACAGAGTAAATATGTTTTTTAAAAACAGGCCTAATTTCTGTTTCGTAAGTATGTAATGAAATAAATATGTCACAAAATACTTTATTTTGGAAAGTCTGAGTAACATTTATTTATATGATAATTTAAATTAGGGAAGCGATTTTAACAGGGTAAGATCCTGCACCATGTGTAATTAGTAATTATCCTAATCTACGTTGTATTTACTCAAACTATACCTATAAACTATGTTTTTATGAGTTTTTTTCATGATTCTGTTCAGGCCATCAATACTTATCAATATAAAAGCTTTTTCAATTACATTATACGTGGCTGACTTATTATAACTATATGATTTTAGTTTATGACAATCACATTACAATAATTTATTAACATTTATGAACACGCATTTTAAAAATTTGTTTTCATTGGTTTCAATTTTGTTTACCATTTCAAATTAATTTTGTTGTAAATTTAAAATAAATAAATAATACCGTATTAATACCGATAATACCTTCTCTTTTATTCTCAGTCATTTTAAAAATTTAAACAAATCCATCTCTAAGAAACAAAGCTCTAAAAGCAAAATTGACAAGAGAAAAAGAGAAAAGTTTTTGGGCAGTATGAAATTTCATAATGCGTAACTGGCTCTGTTTTGCTAATGAATTTTGTATCATATGATTGTTGAAATGTAGTAAATGAACTGTACGTAAACAAATGTATAAATCATTTATGAACACATGACGAGATTAATGTATTGCCTTATGCGTTTATGAAAAGGCCTTAAATTTTTATTTGCTATGTACGTGTTGTACCTTAACATTTTCCTATTTGAAATTTGATTGGTATTATATTTTTTTATTTCTAGCTCTCCTAAATATATGGTATATTATGGGGAATTTATCATCATTTTGATTATACTTATTTTTATATTCGTAAATCCATTTTTCTCATGATATATAGCCAGTGCTCATTCTCAATATACTGAGTAAGCAATCTGACTAATTTCAGACAAATTCTATCCTTGAAATGCTTTACTGTTAAATTAATTATGAATTGATCGATTTATTTGCCAGCCTTATATATCGTTTTGTTGAACTTAGAATCATTTCAATTATTTGCTTCTTTGTTATATTCCTTAACATTTTGATAGACATATAATTGGCAATTGTTGTTTATTGAATCAGTTTTAATATTTCTTAATGTGTTCTTTTAAATATTATTTCATTCAATGGTGAATCGACATAAAGTGTTAAATTTGAAATGGCCAAAAAACAGCTAAAATTTTTCACTTTTTGTATATTTTGCTGTTATTTATAATTAAGTCATAAACTATAACATAAAAACACATAAATGTAATTCAATTAACATTTTAGACAATTAGTAATTTTCATCTTTAGTATTGCTAAGTTTAATTTTATTTAAAAATAGTTTCATTGAATAAAAAATGGTTTTATTAATTTTCAAACAAGTTTCACTCAATTTAATCCAAAAACTGTGCAATATTATGACAGATGAAAGATTCATATAAAATTTTATATGAGGCTACAATATCATAGGAATCTTAACCTATCAGAATACTCTAGTTGGCAAAATTATAAAATAAATTAAAGTATTATTATTATTAAACACCCGGTTCCTGTAGTGTAGAATGCAATGAAAAAATTATAAGAATCAAATTCACTTCGAAATTTTTTTTTTATTTTTTATTTAATATAATAATAATAAAAAATGATTTTATATAATTTTACAAACACAACTGACATCATACTTCTGTAGTATAACTAACTCACTTCTAGTTTTTTTCTTTCATATTCAGCAGCAAAACCACTTTCTTTAGCTAACAAGGAAACTTTTTTAATTTTTTTTTTGTTTAAAATTTTTTTTTTTTTTTTGTTTTTCTTTTATATTGTGATGTATAGAGGATAATTTTATAAAGGACTACTATAATAAAAAAGGGAAAAGAAAACAAGAAATGGAAATATTAAAGTGTAATATCATTCTTGACATGTACACTTGGGGTACCCTATACAAAGTGCTGTAAGTTTGCTGCAAAGGTAGTAAATCTACTACATTAAAAATGTAAAACTTGTAAAATGTAAATTTTTTGGTAGGCAAGGAATTTTTAGAATTTTTAATTACCTTTATAATATTGTATTGCGCGAGTTATGTTAACTTTGGAAAAGGAGGCGTGGTCCGAATGAAACGACATTTTACATAATGGTACCTGATAATGTAACAAATATTTTATAGAAGATCATTTTTGACGACAAGGTCATTTCAAAGTCAAATTGACCTTTGAAGTCGATTTAAAGGCTGAAGAAATCCCTATATTGTTGTAAAGAAAATATATAAAATTGTAAATAAAACACTACAAGTTTTTAGAAACGTTTTTCAAAAGGTCAATTTGACTTTTAAGTGAAATATGAAATATTTGTGGCAATGTCAGGTATCTTTTTGTAAAATTACGTTTCATTCGGACGCGGCTCCCACTTTTCCAAAGTTTATTCGTTAATTAATTTTTGCACATATATTTCGGAAGTAACATACCTCCTTCATCAGTGATTGTGACTATAGTTAAAGTTTAAATATTTTTGTTAGTATATGTATATGCAAAAATATATATATAATAAAAATTTATTAAAAGGAGACAAAAACTTTTATTTAAAAAATATTAAATACATCATTAAAAACAAGATCCGAGGATCAAAAACGAATTGATAAATGCTTGATTTCCATAAAAAAAATATCAACATCAAACTAGGTTCTCAAAGTCAAATATACTGCTGATAAAGTCATAGAAAATAAAAATCGATGTCTATATAGATAGTCTATTAATTTAGTGAAAAATAAAAGACCTTTCTTTTCGATAGTTTTCAACAAAGTGAAAAAGTTTAATTCTTTTTCTTATATCTAAGTACAGTGTCACAAACAGTAAAAATATTAAATACGAACAATACAAATAATTAGTGTTGCCAACTTCGAGAATGAATGTTAATCTGCTACAGTATCCCCTTCTAGTGATAATGACTAAATTGAAGTAGTTGATTCTAACTCTGGGTTGGCGATGAAAGCTGGCTTTAGACGATCGATAGTAACAGAAGTTGTTTTACTTCCGACATAAGGACCATTATACGGGGGTGTGAGTGACTTTCGTATAGTGTCATCTCTTACAAAAACATGAGTACAGTTGTTTAAGTTTTTTGGGATAAATGTTTTTTGCCTCATTTGATGATTCGATGTGTAGACTGGTCGTAATTTTTCAAATTGGTTTTTCAGTCTTTGAATTACTTCGTTCTGTGTTTCCTTACAACTGCTTTCGTCAACTAGTTCTCCTGGTAATCGGATCGTAGTACCAAAAATGAGTTCAGCTGGAGAAGCTCTTATATCTTCCTTGAGAGTTGAACGCAAGCCAAGCATTATCAATGGTAATCTATCTACCGAGTGGTCTTTATCATTGCATAAAAGCGCAGTTTTTAGCGTGCAATGACATCTTTCAATTAAGCCATTGCATTGCGGAAGATATGGCCTCGTTTTGATGGGAAAAGTTCCTAGCATTTTAAATAAATTTTGCATTAAATGAGATTGGAATTGAGGTCCTTGGTCCGTAGTGATAATTGTAGGTGTACCATATCTGCAAACCCATGAAGAAATGAAACCTTTTGCCACTGTTTCAGCAGTTATATCCGGGATTGGTAAAGCTTCAGGCCATCTCGAGAATCGATCCATTATTGTTAAACAGTATCGTTTACCGGTATTTAGTGGGACTGGTCCTACAATATCCATGTTTATGTGCAAAAAACGTTTATCTGGAATTTTAATATTGTCGAAGGGGAACACGCAACCTTCAGAACTCCAGATCAGAAGGTTGCGTATTCAAATCACGTCGGGGTCACCAATTTATAGTCTATTAATTTAGTGAAAAATAAAAGACCTTTCTTTTCGATAGTTTTCAACAAAGCGAAAAAGTTTAATTCTTTTTCTTATATCTAAGTACAGTGTCACAAACAGTAAAGATATTAAATACGAACAACACAAATAATTAGTGTTGCCAACTTCGAGGTTGAATGTTAATCTGCTACATCTATATGATGTCTATTATGTACATTGATTTCACATAGTCATATTACTCAATAAAAAGAGTAAAATTGTATAAATTTCTAACAAAGATAGAAATAACAAGCAAACTTGTTTGAATAATTAAAATACCAATTACAACAACCAAAGTAAAAATTCAGAGTAGTCTAGGTATTATAATCTAGAATCACACCTAAATATTTCATTTCATTAACTATTTCAATTCTTTCACTGCTGATTCTTAAATCTATATTATCGCTAGCTATAATATGGTTAAATATCATACCACTTGTTTTATTAACATTTAATTTCAACTTATTCATTATAAACCATTCGTTTAAATTCTGTAAGCTCTCATCTAAGCATTGGTCAAACTTGTCAAAGCATGTGTAAATTAGTGCGTCATCTGCAAATGCGGCTAATTTTGAACGCAATATCATTTTTTCAAAATATTATCCTGCGGCCCTGCAAGAATTACATCTACTTCATTGGAAAGAACTCCCTTAATTTTCGTCTTTTGTTTTCTGTTTTTCAGATATGATTTAAACCATTTATGTTCCACTACATTAATACCATAACGTTTTAATTTATATAAGAGTATGTTTCGGTAGATTGTTTCAAAAGCTCCTTGAAAATCTAAAAAAACAGCAAATATAACTTTTTTTATCATGTATTTCCATTTGCCAGTCACAAAAAATTAAACTAATCAAAAATTCACAACTGTGATTTTTTCTGAAACCGGATTAATTTTCAGATATTAAATTATATTGCTCCAAATATTTTTCAAGTTGCTTATTTACAATTGTCTCCATTATTTTCGCTTCTACTGCAATAATATTAATAGGACGAAATTCCGCAGCTTTTGTTGTGCCTTTAACCTTCCTACTAACTAATGAATAAAATAAAAAAATAAAATAAAATTTAAGACTCAATATAAGTATGTTCGTATGTCTGTTAAACTATCTAGGTATAGGGAGGACACATGCAGGACATTTTTTAATACATGTCTGAGACCAGAAAATTCATGGAATTAGACCAGTTAGACGTCCTGAACTAAGTTGGTTTGATACGATCTCAGCTTATACATTTATGAAGCATCATAAATTCAGTCAGCCTGTGACATTTACGTAAAAATAAGATCTATAAAGAAAAGTAAAACAAATAAAAGCTTGATTAAAACACTTATGTTAATGCCATACAGATTTTTTATCCTTTTACTAGTTATCACTTGAAAAAACAAAAAAATATTTCTTGCTAACCTCAAAAAATAAATCTTTAATATAGTTATTGTAATGTTTAAAATCAATTAAAATATTGGTTTAACCATTGATAGTTTTATCCACTAGATTTTAAGATGGGCAAATGCATGAAAATCTAAATATTAAGGACTAATAACCCATTCAAGCTTAAAATTTTCTTTTACATACAACGCAGACAGCATGTGAAGACGAAGAAGATGGTAGTTTTGTAATTTTAGCCCCAATTGAAGAAATTGCCAATATTGCCCTTAGTAATATATTGCTTGTGGTGTTTTTCCTATAAAAAGGATTTTTCATTTTTAAAGGTTTTTCTGCTTTACAAAATATTAAAATAAACATTCATTTGAACATAAATATATGCCTGCTATAGAAACATTTTGAGGTGACTGACTCAACACTCAATTTGTTTTTTTGGGAAATTTAATTTTTTCTAAGTATTTACTTTAGTTTTTAGGTAATTTCATTTGTTTTGATGGCTTTAAAAACTTAGTATTTTATTGATATTATGATGTTGTGCTATAAGTCAGATGAATTTATTTGGTTCTTGTATTGAATATATAGTTTTCCTATATTGGCTTAGAACTTGGATATGTTTATTTACCTTTATAGATGATAATATGTATAGATATGTTCTTGAATCTCTAACCACATATACTATAAAGAATTCTGAATGTTTTGACAGGTTTAGTATGTGAGTAGAGCATATCAAAACCAATAAAAAAATGGGCGTGCTTTTCTACTAACCTAAGGAAAGTAACTTCGAGCCCTATATCTAAAAATGTAATTAGTGTTTTTTAATAATAATCTACAAACTTTTACTAACATTAATTTTTTTTATTAACAGCGACTAGCTATATAACATTATACCTATAATAATAAATTTGAGTATATCTTTTAAAGATGAAATATACAAAAATATGTCAACATTATAACAACAAGTAGTCCCTTTGTAAGTCTATTGTAACCTGCAATAATTCTAAAAAAAAACTATAACATTGTCTATGACTTTTTTTTATTTATTTTCATAATTTTTTTTTAGTTAAATTTGTTCTATGAAAAATAATAAGTTTTGAGAGTACCTATCTAAACGGATCTATTCGAAATAGATCTATTCTCGAGAACATACATGTAACATAGCATTTTGTCAGTATATTATACAGTCAAATTAATACTTAAAGCAAGCACTTCAGACGTCTATTATTACACGAAAGCTTGCTACATTTGATTGTGCAATATATCATCATCCAGTAGGGTAAAATACTTAAAATAAGCTTAACCAGATACATGCTATTAGTTGAACAGTAAAATTCATAAGTATAGATAATGCATATATCAATAACTATACATTAATCAAAAATAATTTCAAAAGTTAGGCCGAACTAGCAAGTATAAAAGCTAAAAAAACAAAAGTTGTGAGTTAGTCTCAGTTGTACGTACATTATAACATTTAGTTGTCGATCAAAGGAATTAAAATTAGAATTTACTTCATGGAGTAGTTGCTCGAATCTAATACAAGAACTGGTCACTTTATGAAAAGCTATTATAGCAACATTTATAAAACAGAAAAACTTAAAGAAAAAAATTAATTTATAACAAAAACGACATAACGCGTATGTTGTAGAAGATCAATGCAAGTCAAAAAATTTAACGACAAGCAAAAAAAAAAAAACCAAACGAAGCAAAGATAAAGCTAATGTCAGTAAATAAACAAAACGAGGTTTACCTTAGTTAGAATACAATACTATAAATAACTAATTTAATAAGAAAAATACTATAGAGATAATGTTGGTAGATAATGTTAAAAATTACATACCTAAAAATATTAGAAAAGATCAATCAACAAACAGGTTTTATTAAGATTTTACCAGTGTAACTCTATATAATCAAGAGAACGATTCAAAATATCTATAATTTAATTATGAAAAATGAAATAAAATGAAAAATTATAAAAATTCCCTTCAATATGTTTCATTGACCTGACGATTTATTTTAGTTGCATTATTTATTTTGTAATAAAAGTGTTGTTGTCAATGAAGTGATGGAAATGCAACAAGTTTTTAAGGATCTTTTCACATCATTAATGAATTCAACTGAAAAAGTCTACTTAATATTTTTTTTTTTTTTAAATATTTTTATTATTATATAACTGAATTTACTATTCAGACACTTCCTATTATTTAATAAGTCAACAACTATTTTTATTACTTGTCGAATTTACAACACTACATATTATAATGCATGAACATATTTTTTATTTGTTTGAGTTGGTGTGTATATGCATTAAATACTTTATATGATTTCATTTTTTCTACATCACACCGTCCCCATACATCCCCCTTCCCAGCCCTCTTTTATATACGAGCATATATTTTTTTTATTAAATTTTTTATTTATCGTTTTGAACATTATTTGTTTTTTTTTTTATGTAGAATGAATTTTATATGTTTCATAACTCATATAACATTCATTTCATCGTCGTTGTCCTCATCATCAACAAACAACCAAAACAACAATATCAACATCATCATCAGAGTCATTATAATCATCGAAATTTTATTTGTTTTGAGTTTTGTTTTTTATTTTTATTAAATATGTATTATATATAATATATATATAGCTATATAATATAGAATATACTTTTATGCCGTCGTAGAAAGAGATTAAAAATGAATTATTGTGCAAAAAAAAAAAAAACGAGAAAAACAATAAGAAAAAAAGTTAAAAAAATTGTAATCCTTTTTTCTTAAGCCACTGAACTAGTATATATTTACATACGTATACTATATTTTAATGTATTTATGAATGTATATATATATTGTATATATATATATATATTAATATATACTTAAATTCCCTTTATCTTTTTTATAAGTTGATTTTTATATTATACCGTTATTATAATATAGCGTCCAACAATATTTATTTAATATTTTATAGGTATAGGATATTTAGGATGAAACCTCAATAAAATTCTATTTATGAATTTATATAGGTCTTTCTATTAAATATGTATATGTACACAATACACATGTACATAATATAATATTTATTTTATATTATGTACAGACAAAATATACATACAAAATTCTTACATAATAAATAATGATATATGTTTGTATATATATATATACATAAATCAATGGACAAAGTTTACATTAAAAACAAAAATCAAACAAAAATAAAATAAAAAAAAGATAAAAATGAGGCCGTAAAAATCTGTTTAGGTGACCGAGAGGATTCATTCTTAGCTTCATATTTCATAATAGAAAAAGTTAAAAATAATTTAAGGTTTCCAATTGTTTCTTTTTTAAACTTTATAAAATGTATATAATTTTTTGTGATTGAAAAATGTGCTCTAGAAACAATTCAACCTCTAATGTTATAGTATACCTTCATTTCTAACATTTTGTAAAATTTGAATTTATTTTCTTTTAAATTTTTGCTATAGTTAAATTTTGGAAAGCTTGTTAAAAATGTTTTTGTGTTGTTAAACTTATTTAGCAGTTTTTAGCTTACTTGTTTGTACAAGCCGTAACCGTAATTATATCAGCCTTAGTTACTTCCTTATTATATACTTTTATATTAACATGCCAGTGTCTATATGTTTATATGTTTGGTAGGTAGGCAGGTAGGTAGCAGTCGCGTGCGGTCATAGAGTGCAAGGTGTGCACTGCACACCCTATAAATAATCAATTCATACTGTAAATAATCATATTTTATTAATAATAATTTAAAAAAATCAAACCATAACTTAAAATAATCTTCCTCACTGAAAATTATTAGATTGAAATTTGAAATGTTTTCTAGACCACTTTTTTTTGCATATATTGAGGCAAATGCGAAAAAAAATTAAAACTAAAAAATATGGTGGAATTAATGACTAGGTGCAGTATATTCTTTTGCACGTTTATTCATTTTGTTTTAGAACCACTTTTGTGCATATATTCAGGCGGAAGAAAAGGTGAATTCTAATATGCGTGCAGTATATTTTGTGCACGTTAATTCATATATTTAGATATCAATCTGTCTCTATTATTTTATACTTAAATTTCAGGTTAAGTTAAAAAAATTATACTACTCGGGTGTGCAGACTCTAAATTGCACGTGGTGAAATAGAATTAGCTAATGATATACAAGACAAAAACAAAAAATAAATGTGACAATGAAAAGTGAATAAATAAGTAAGACGAGAAAATATAGTTAGAATAATAAATTAATATTCTAAAATTCTTGTTACACATTAATTTGTTTTCGCTTAAAAACAAGTGCCTATTAATTTTCAAGTAAGACATTTTGATTAATATTAACAGTTTATGGTAAATTTATTTTTTATATTTTTCGTTCATTGTTGCCCGCATGTGCTTAATTTAGTGTTGTCACAGTCTGTATCATATATACAAAAATGTAAGTTATTTTTCGCAACAGTTTCTACAATTTCATCATTTTCCTCCGGATCAACAAAAAGGAACTACATATTACATTGCAGTATTAAAAAAATATTTTCAAAGTTGGCTACAACTAGATGAAATTATTTTTCCCGATTGATAAATACAATCAGTTCCGAAAAAGAACTCTTAGTTCAATTATTTGAAAATATTCTTGATGATCCTAACTATTGGGACAATGAAACTATCAATATGGCCAAAGATTTCTGTATTTTTTTTTAACAATTTCAAAATCAATTTCTTCTGGCTATATATAGTAAAATATTTAGCTATACTGACGTTTTGTTTGATATATTGCAAAAATCAAGTTTAGATATTACTTATTCTTTAGAAAAAGTTAATGAAACGAAAGCTGTCATTCATAATATGAGAAATACTAATAATTTTGAAAATATATATCAAGATATTGTGTCTTCTGCAGGACCAACAATTAAAAAAAGACGTGACATGGTAACCAATGATCCAAAATTAATATATAAGCAATTATTTCAATTTATTTTTTTTTATAAATATCAAAAAGAATTTCCGGTTGAAGGTTTAAGCTCATTGAAGGAAAATTATGAAAAATATTTTGATTTTGTACGTCTTAATAATGAACTTTGCGCGATATACCAGTCACAATCTATAAATAACATGACTGTAACTCAAATAATTCAGCACATTAAAGATCATGAGCTGACTGAAGCATTGAGTGAAGTCAATAAATTGGCTCATTTAATTGTTACAATTCCTTTTTCAACAGCATCGGTTGAAAGATCTTTTTCAGCTTTGAAAAGAATAAAAACATATTCTCGTAATACAATGGCGCAAAATAGATTAAGTAATTTATCTTTGATTGCAATTCAAAAAGAACTGCTAATTTATTTGCAGTCAAAGGTAGATTTTTATGAAAATGTAATTGATGATTTTGTTATTAAGATAGATAGGAGGGATTTTATTTATAAGTAATTAAGTATATTTAATTATGTTATTATATTATAGTATATAAGCTTTTTATGTTTTATTTATGTTTTAGTTTTCAAGTTAATGTTTTTCTCGATTCCATATGTGAATTAAATTATATGTATATTTGTTTTCCGAATACATGTGTTTTAATTTTGTTGCACACCTTATGAGAAAAACCCACCGCACGCTACTGGTAGGTAGGTAGGTACGTTGGAATTTTTTCTTAATATTAAAATCAAACGCAAAAAGAAAAAAAATAATTTTGTTTAAAAAATTTAAAGATAGAGTTCTGAAATTGCGCACAGTTACTCATGATGAAAAAAGCAACCGGACACGGTACTTTACAAAGCTATCAAATGACAGGTTCGGGTTGCTGCCGAACAACTCCTAGCACGTCTCAGGCATATTAAAATAAAGAAATACGACTGTTACCGATTTCGAAAATGTGGACTGGTTCGGGTTACTGCTGAACAACGCACGTCTCAATCTTGCTGGAATATTGTTAATAGGAATTTGGAAACGCTTTGTGATGTTATTTTAATATTCGAGATTTTTTTCAATTGAAAATGTCCATTAATAATATTCCAGCAAGATTCATTATATACTTTTGTGTTTTATCTCACAGTAGTTCTAGATGTTCAACATCCACCACTAGTTTTATTTCCTACTTTTCAGGGGGCTAAATCGATAAAAGTATATTTTAAAAATTTTTATTTTTACATTATTATTTTATTTTATCTTTTTAAATTACAAGTTCATCGTCAAGGAAAATTTTCCTGAAATCCAACGTAGGTTAATTACGTATTTTTTTAGTTATGAGACTGTCAGCGCTTTTAAAGTAGTCTTCTTATCTGAAATGATGTATATAGTTAGCATAGAATGTATATATATCTTTTAATGCTTTGTAATGCCGATATCTCTATGATATAGGAGATTAAAAGACAGTGTGTCCCAAGCGCAGCATCAAACTAAAGTTGGTATTTAAGTTTGATATATTTTGTACATTGTTATTTAAATATATATTAGTAACGGGATGTAAGTTACAGTGATACATGTAACGTACATCATTTAACCTTTACCTTAGCTGCAAATGGGAAAAATTGTGACTTGCCATGTTAATGAAATAATGCATAGCTGAGTCCAGATTTCTAATTTCATATTTTTTTTTGTTTTTTTTTTCAAGTCTAGCCAAACCATACATTTTTAAACGGTACTTTTATACAGGAATGCACAGCTTGGACTAGTTGATGATAAAAAAATGTTCTTTGATCAGTACGGACATTTTGAATACATTTGTTAATATTTCCCTTCAACTTTTTTCGATTACAATCAGGACATATCTTAGTGATTTGCAAAGTAGCTCCTAGTGTTCATGAAACGCCTTTTCCAAATGATTAAGTCTACTGCGTCGCATTCACACAGCAGGTATTCAATAGTGATATTGGTATTCAAGAGATATTCGTATTCACACAGCAGATATTCAATGGATTATTTCTATTCTTCACATATTGTTATTGAGAAATAAATTGATTGAAATTATTTGTCGAAATACATGTTTAGTAAAACTCATGAGTTTTGAAAAAGAGTCTAGTTAGTAATGATATTTTTATATCTGACAAACTTTTGGTATTTAAAAAAGAATTTTTCCTAAAATACTTAAATAGATGGCAAGCCAGTACAAATTTAAAAATAAATAAATAAACAATATAAAAAAAAAATTTACAAATAAGGCTCATCCAGAGATTCTTATGTATATGGACATAATGAAATGAAAGAAGTTGTATTTAAAGAGAGGCGGAATAAACGATAAAAGAGTCAAGTTCTTCAAAAATTTAATGTTGTTTTAAATTTATTTTTCTTTATCTTTATAATATTAGTATATACATATACATGTATGTAACTATATGTATATATTGAATTGATTTTAGATTATCCTTCTATAGGATATGACTTTTTAGAAATATTTAAGCTTTATCTATTAAGTTCATTCAAGAAAAGTTTTGTTATTTTTTATGTCATTTTCTTCTCCTTATCCTTATGCTAGAATACAATTCTGATGATACTCTGACAACTCGTGTCTGTTTGATTTTATTTCTTATTATAATTTTTTGTTTTTACATTTTATTTTTTTATTTTATTTTTTAATTTTGTTGCCGAAGTTTTAGCTTTGTGTAAGAAAAATTTATGTTTTCGACGTGTTTTAAAACTAGGATAAAATAACAAAAAAATAAAAAATTAAAATATTTTAAAAGGATTTCATTATATAAAGATCAAGAAAAAATGTTTTTTTTTTATTTATTTTTATTTTTTTTTTGTAAATACTTTTTAATAAATTTTATACTTTAAAGATTAGAAAAATGGTATTGTTTCTTTAGAAGATATTAGTATAGAATATTTAATATCCAAATAATAATAATTACAATAACAATTCTCAGAACATCAAAACGATAATGGATGTATTTGAAGTTGACAAGTAAGATAAAAAAGGCTTAAATTGAAAAAAAGGACAAAATTCCAAATTTATGTGTAGTTCATCAACAGGATCCGATACAGAAAATGATTAGATTAATTAATTCATATAATTTTGATTTGTTTTTTATTTAATTTTGTTTCAATTCGTTTTTTCTTAGAATGAATTTAATTTTTCCGAAAAGTTCTCTATAATTTTGATGTTTTCGGGAAATTCAAATTACAAAATTACCTAGAAAATTACCTATTACTCTTAAAAAAATTGTCTTGTCATTTAAAACATTCAAAACTTTTAAAGCCAAATAAATTAAGTAACCAAGAATGATGTCGAAATAATAAAAAAATATAATAAATTAACAACATTTTTGGGGTTTCACGTACTACATTAGATTTGTATATATATGATATTTTTGATTAAAAAACTACGCATACAGAAATAGTGCCCCCAGAAAATATTCTATTATATTGAGAAGATTTAACACATTTATGCATAGTACTCATTTATCAGATCTGGGAATCTAAATATTAGATCTTCTGGTGCTTACAATTTGAGAATTAATTCAAGTTGATTCGTAGTTTTTCTAATTATAAAAAAAAAATAATTATGCAATTTTTATGACGTCATTGCACCGAGAGTATACAATAAGCTGCCTGAGAATATCAGAAATATTCAAACCAGTAAATCTTTTACTCAGAAATATTAAGATCTGGCTACAACACTTGAATTTTGAAGAGACTGAAAATCTATTGAATGCAGTATCATAAATATAAATAAAAAAAAGGTAATGTCAGTTCCATCTATAGTTAATTTATTTCATTTTTGTTTTTTTTTTTTTATTTTATTGTAATTACATTTTACTATTAATTTTAGTACTATTTTTAATTTATATTAATTTAGTCTAAAATACTTTAAATCTTATAGATGTGAGTATAATAGTATATTGTATTGTAAATTGAGTTATTTCCCATTACTATGTCTGAATTGTATAATCTTTTAATATTTTGATTAATAGTTCGCCTCTTATACATTTTTTTCTATAATAGAACGATTATGACTATTTCGTCCGTTAAATTCCTTTTTCTTGCATTTTTTTAGTATCTTAGCTATATTTTTTACACTTTTAAAACTGTAAGAATTGAAACGAAGATTTAAATAAATCTAATTTAGATCTTAATTTCAGAATAGAGGGGCTAATCTATGTCTATGCCTCATAGATACTAATATAAATATAGCTTTTTTGCTTTCACTTGTACACTCTTGGTGAAATTTTATAAACATTTTTTAAAAAATAAAAGACTCTTGTGGAAAGACACTAATGGATGAAATTACCATTTATGATCCATGATTATGATCGAAAGGTCGAAACACGTGTCAGAATAAAATAATTTTGTGAAAATAACAAGAGTCTTTTATTTTTTAAAAAATGGTAATATAAATTAATATTTACTACAATTATATTTTTATTTAAATTACTTAATAAAATCATAAGTAATAAATTCGTTAAAAACTTAAAATTTTGTTCTTGGATAAATCTGTAAAAATATTTTAACCAAAATTAACACTTGAAATTATTAATAAAAACAATAAATATCTTTTTGTTTTAAATGTATTCTATATGTAGCTTATAAAATATGCATTTTTATTCTCTTTTATTTTTGTTAAAAATTAAAAAAAAACTTCTTTAAATTTTAAATAACATTTTTCGCAAAACATCTTTTCTCTTTCAGACAGTAACGAAATCTACTAATACATATACCAATTAGCAAATACAAAGCGAGTCACAATAATTAAAGCATAAAAATATATAATTTACCCTTACTATGTAAAAATTTGCAATTGTTATTATGTGCTAATTTTTCCGTGTTGGAAATTTCCATATGAACAGTTTTCTGTGCGGACAATTTTCCGTTTTGGCAATTTTCCTATATAAATTTGAGCAATTTTCATATGTGCTAATTTTTGCGGGTTGGAAATTTTCATATGAACATTTTTCTGTGTGGACAATTTTCTGCGCCAAAAATTTCTGTGGGTAATTTTGTGTGTCGTAAATTTTTCATTTGGACAGTTTTGCCAATTTCATAATGGACTCTCATTACTGTCTCATTGGCTGAGGCGATAATCCGATAATAAAATTATAACTCATTATTATAGTAAAAAATTTTAGCCAAAAAATAAAAAAAAAACAATTGATTTAATTTATACATCATGTTTCTTTAAGTAATCAGAAAACCATATTCAAATTTTGCAGAAACAATATTCAGAAGCTGTTCATTTAGTATAGGCCTATATATTCTATCACTATACTAATCATTTTTCTTAAGATACAAATTTTACAAGTTTTGAAAAATTAGAAGTAAACGTTTTTATTTGTAAATTTTTGAAGAATTTTGTGGAATTGGAAAACAAATTTCGATCAAGAATTATTTTTATTTGGTTAAGTATAATTATCATAAGTAAAAATGTTGACGGATTAATTTATTACGAATAAATTCACTCATATAAGCAAAATTACGTCTTTCGTTCCGGCAACAATTAAGAATGCGCTTATCAAATATTTTAATTGTAACATTTTATTAGTTACATTCTTATAGAAATTTTATCAGTTACAAGATTTATTTGTTGTTTACGATTTATCACTAGTTTTTCGATGTACTGAAACATACATAATGCATGTTGAAGAATTAATAAAATTTATATTATAATAAATACAAATAGAATAAATATGTAAACAAAAAAAAATAATAATATGTAATTTTTAGAATATGTCTTTTTTGTAGCTTGAATTTGTATAAAATAAATCTAAGTAGTCTCGTCTGAACTAGCAATCAAACAAAATCGGTTTCTTTTTTGTAACTATTAAATTCGCACAATGCATTCAGAATAATGTTTCAAATGGAATTTGTATAATATAATTCAAAAATGAAATTCCGGCATAGGTTGTTTTGTTGAACACTGTATTATACTAGTGGTCACCTGTGCAATTGCTCAGTATAGTAACTTTATTTAAAAAATTCTGGATAACAACATCATCATTGATCCATATCAATTTATATGAATCTTATTTTTTTTTCTGTAGGTAGGTAGGAATCCTCGAAGGATACCAAGTGGTTTTAGTAGGGCACGCGAAAACCAACAATTGTAGTGAGGGCCCTAAACCCACTAAAACCACCTCTTTTTTATCTTTTATACATAACAAATCCAAATGAATCCACTAATGAATTCTAAAAAAAAAATTATATGTTTTTTTATATAATTTAAATTGTTATTATGTTTCTGTATTATGAATTAAATTTTTTTTTTGTAAAATATTAAAGTAAATTAATATTAAAATTAATTGAGAGCTTTAAAAAGGTGGTTTAAAAATGAAATAACATATAAAACTGTAAAAAATTAAAGTGTTTTTCTATTTTTATTATTTTGGAATATAGTATTGGAATTGCTTAACTTTTTTCTGCTATTAGCCTATCCTTATATCTCTTTAATCTTAATATGTACGATGAAAAAGAAATCGTATCTCTATGAATTTGACATCAATTACAGTAAAAATCGGTTACAGTCACTACTGGTTATATGCACAATTTGCTTTTAGTCAACAATTATACTGCCATCATCGTTTTTTAATATTTTTGCATGTATTTTAATTCGTTTATAGTCAATAACGTTTGTAGTCACAATTCTGTAATAAACTAAAAGAAAGCTCCTACAATCGATAGGTCGTTTATAGTCACATTAAAATGTAACGCCAGTTTTTTCAATAAGTGAAAACTGAATTATTTTATTAATTTATTTATTGTCTTTTTTCTGTTCTTTATTACAAATATGTATATTTTGTGTTTATATAGCAGAATTGCTGTTTATGAATAAAATAAAGTTCAAAATTGTTATATACGAAAGATATTTTATTGAATTTTGTTTATAAAGATGCATTTTTTTTTACTATGCCTATAATCACAAAACGGTTATAGTCAGAAATATTACTGAAATTTAGCGAATGACTATAACCGTGTTTTAGTTTTACTGTATATGTTTTTTTTTAAATAGCAGAAGCAAATAAAAAACATTTAGTATTTGAAGTTTTGTTTTCAATTTTTGTTTTTGCTGTCGTTTTTGTACTTTTTTCTATAAGTTTGTGTGTTTATTTAAAATGAAAGAATTTTTATGAAGTCTTTTTAAAAATTATTGTCTGTAATTCAAATTTATTTTAGAGTATAGATGTCCCTCAACTCGGAAATAACCGTTACTATTTGTTGTAACAATTTTAAATGTTTTAAGTATGTATTAAGAACTTGCTAAAATTTTTATATTTTTATGGTGTAATTTACTACTCAGCTATTCTGGTTTTTTTACTCCCCACGCCGTTAATCTTGTATATTACATATAAGATTTTATAATCACTAGTTATTTTAACTTTAAACTACCTATATGTTTTTATCTCTGATTAATTTTAAACTCAATATGCTACAAAACATGTCATCTGTGAATGAAACACTGCACAGATGACTCGTACACTCTTTTAATAATTTTATTAATATGAAATACTTACGTTAAGCATGTAATAACTATTAGATACAATTTTAATTAATACTACATCTATCTATTTCTACATACATCTATTTCAATAAATTAATAGGATTATTCATTTTAATTTATTAAATAGTAAGCCCAGAACAAGTTTAAATAATTTTTTTTTATTTTATTTAATTAAAAAATACTTTGTTCAACAAGTTGAAATATTTCGTACTTTTTGGTAGACCTAGTAAATTATGTAAAAACTCATACTTTTTGATAGACGTAGTAAATAATTGTGTATAGACTAACTAATTGATGAAAATGTATGCTTTTTCGTTCATAAAAACATTCCCAACTCAATTTATTTAAATTTCATGTCAATCGGAAATGGGAAAATTAATTTTTATTACATTTTAGTACAACAAAAGTTAAATAAAAAAAACCCTAATAGAAAATTGAACCGTTAACAAATATTAAATTTCTGTTTTATATACTAATTCGATTTTTCATGAACTTTGGTTTAGTTTTTTTTTCAATTCATGTATTATGTATGTATATAAATAATATATTTATATTTACATTATTAAATTCATTTAATTTCTATTCGGATTGAAAAATAACCACTGCAATTAAAATAAACTTTTTTTTTTTTTTAAATAAATAAAAATTTTATTAGCTCTTAATTTATGCTTGATTTTTATATAGAAATCTAATACCATTCAGTATATCCTTAAAACTCCATACAATATCTATCTTGCACTGAGCGTATACTATAAAAAATTACTATAAAATATATATATGTACATATATATATAAATTTTCCTTAATATTCTGGTAACCAATCTACCTAATTTTTCAATTTTAGGAATAAAGCTAATTGTCAATTGAATGTAGGATACTATGAAAAGAAAATTTAAAATCATCGTCAAAATGAAGAGAATTTCATTCAATTTAATTTCTTTAGTTGAATGATGATTTTGGGATATATAATGGTAATCTAGAATGGTAAACTAAGCTGAGTATAAAATTGCTTTAAATTTTTGAAATATTTATAAGAACATTGAAGTACATTGTAGAAAAATTTAAGTGAAATATATATATTTATATATATATATCTTTTGTCAATATTTATATATTTAAATATATGTATATATATATATGCTCGTAGATAATCGTATGTAATGGAAAATTTGGTGAATATTGTAACTTAATATTAGAATGAATTTAACAGACATTCATCAGTACAATATATATGGAATATGTATACATAATCTATACCACAAAATAAATTTATCTACATAGTCTGTGATTATATACTTATATAAATATATATATATATATATATATATATAGAATACGCATTTAACATTTTTCTTATTATATAATAGTATTTTAGGATGCATTTATTATATTGAAGATGAAGATAATGTAAGCATATGTATTTAAGATTTAGATAAACTAAAATAATGTAATCTAAAAACAAAAATAGATTCGAAACCACATCAAATTTAGAGGAAATAATTCTTTTAATTCAAAGGCATATAAAGTGATCTGACTCAAAATTTCACAGTAGAGAAATAAATTTTCTCTATTAAGCTTATTTAAGAATTTTTTATAAATCAATATTAATTATAATAAGAATCTCTATCTATAGCCTAATCAGTAAAATTGCATTCCAACAATGTGTCAAACTTGTATTCATATTTTTGTGAAATACTGAGAGTTGTGTCATGAACAACCCTAACTGTAATGTTAACTTGTAAAATTAAGTTTTGCCTTGTGAAAATTTAACTATCCACGTAAAGGTTTTGTATACTCCCAAAATAAGTAAGAACCAAAAAAATTATAACAAGAAACAGTATTATGTATATGCAGCGCTATAAATTACAATTTATATAGCTTTGATGTAAAGTCAAAACGTGGCATATTGACAGTCACTTTTAACCATAAAAAATAGTGAAGAGGAAAAACTCAATAATTTACGTTAGGTTTGGAATTGAATAGATAAAACGAATTTAATGTCAATTGAAAAATTGGTGAAAATAGTGACAGTAGATCATTTCGCTTTTAAATGTCAAATCACTTATAATATTAAACTAGGTCACTTTTGTATTCAACAAATGGCTACTGTAACAATGTATAGGACAGCTTCACATATCATTGTCGTCATTGTCCTGTAACCCTATCCGTGGAGCATAGGGCGGTATATAACATTATATTTTTATTTTATTTATTAATTTTTATACACATTAATTATAATTAAAATTATAAGAAATCTATTCTTTTCAAGCTTTAACTGCTTGCACTATTGGCTTCATTATAACTGTAAAATAATAGAGTTCAAACGAAATTTTTTACATTTTAATATTTCGATTTATGTTTTGCCATTAAAAATAATTTAATTTTAAATAGTGTACCTTAAACGTACGAATAATCAAATGTGGCAGTACTCTTTGAATTTTTTAATCAGTTTATTAGGAAGGTGTTCTAAAATTAATCTTTTTAACTAATTAGTATAATAGTAGTAGTACAGTGCTTTATTATTAATATTTTAATTTGACATTACTGTTTAACTAATATACTAAGAGATAATGACACTAAAGTAGGTATAGAAAAATAAAAAAAAAATCAAAATGATGAACGAATAATATTTAGCAGTATTTTCTTTTCAAAATAATTGTTTCAATTAAAAAGATTTGTTTGACTAGTATGTATTTTGGCAGTGACTTATATATATATATATATATATACACGTTTTTTTTTCTTGACAGTAAGTCAGGTAGAATCCCCTTTTCGTGCTTTTAATTAAGTACGCTACTGCAAGTTTATACTACAATATCTATTTTGAGTAGTGATTTATCGGCTTATCAACTCATTAAATGTGAAAAACTACTGCTATTGTCAGGAACTAGGCCTTCTTAACCTTCAATTGGGCAGGTTTAACGTATGTTAATATTTACTTTTTTACTTTTGCATAAAAACTTCATTATTTGGCCGATCTTAATGAAATCAGAAATCAGTGCCTAATTTTTTGAGTAGATATTGAATATATAAAAAAAAATTCAGAAAAACGTGTCTATGACCAATTTTTCGGCATTTAAATTTTTTTTCTTCGTTGTTGCGCAAGATTAACATATGTTAATATTTTTTTTATTCATACAAAATGTATGGAATTCTATAAAATTTTTGTAATTATTTCGATAAAAATTAAAAAATAAGATAATAGATTCTGAAATATTTTAAATTAAAATAGAAATATACTAAAATTAATATATTTTAAAACATAAAGTAAATAAAGCACCAAAGTTTTTTTGAAAATTATTTTGAATTTTATTTTTTGTATGTTTTAAAAAGAAAAATTCTGTTACGAAGTTAAATTAAAAATTTATGTCAACCATTGATGTATTGAAAATTGCGGCGAATGTTTCACAATCAGTTAAACTTTTTGTTAATGGATAGGAGACCTATCGATTTTTGTCGGAAAATATTTTGTTGTCTAGCCCTTTGGTATGTTGATGGAATTTTATTCCACTTTGTGCCATCCTTTCCAATAAAATATTGATTTGAATTAACAATGTGATTTTTTTCTTCTTGTACTTTTGATTCATTATTTAGTGAATCTTCCTCAGAATCATGACCGTCACTTACGTCTAAGATGCATTCTTAAGCATCTGATTCTGCATTTTCATTTTTCGAAATCTTCATTTTCATCTTTGTCATCATTATCATCATTTTCAACTCTTGGGACCCGTAACTGGTTCAAATACTATTTCTTTCGGTGGCCCTACATCAGCATGCTCATCATCTATCACATGTTTCAACAATCTAGGGTTTTTTGTATCTTTTGTGTGCATTTTTTTTTGATTTTTTGTGTTTCTCATAGTAAAGTTCAATAAAAAAAAGTGTCATATACCTGTAACGGCATTTTTTCATATATATCATATATTTTGAATAGTTTTGCTTGATTTTGAAGAAAGTTATTAATATTTACACCAAAATATAGGAAATTTAGAAAATGGGTTTTTTGAAGAAAAACACTCATTTTTTGTGTTTTTTGCACTTCTACTAAAAATTACAAAATTTACTTACCTGCCTACCTGAACGGCACATAAAATCTTAAACTCCTTCATATTATTGCAAATATTGAAAATTCATATTAATTTTTTTTTATTTCACTGAAATAGACACACTGTTGTTGTCGGAACTACTAACTCTGTTATAAGTACATTGTAACAAACCGAAGTCCTCAGTAACACTTCCTTTTTCTAAAATTCGGGTATTTCCAAAAAAATATCTTAGAGGATAGATATTGGTAGGTAATAAAAGCAAACATAAATGTAACAGTAATGAACATACAAAAATAATCATAAAACATAAAAGTCACTATTTTTTGCCAAAAAATTCTCCATACAAAATATATGGAAAACGCAAAAATATTAACATATGTTAATCTTGCCCGCTTACGTATATTTCATTTGCCGCCTAAACGAAGGTTAAATAGAATAGCTTCATTTTATTTAAGTTGTTACTAGATTATACGCTCAACGATTTTGACATACATCATATCAATGTTTTATAATAAATTTATAAATAATTTATTTAAAAAAAAATGTAATACCATCTCAAATTTAAATTCAAGAATCAAATTTAAATTTTATGAACTTGCAATATTGACCCTCGTGATTGAAAACTTACGAAAATGTTCTTATTTATATCGTAGTTGTCCATATACTTTTTACATTTAATATTTTGTGTCTCGTAATAAGTTTTCTCGGATTAAAATTTACACACCAAATTGATATCCAAAGAGGCATTATCTAAATGTGAGTTGTCACGTTCCTTTATGACTGCTTAGAACAGAAAAATCTAATTATTGTTTACTAAAGGGAGCAATTTATTTTTACAGTAAAACGTTAATAAAAAATAACAACAAAATAAGTTGCACAAAACTGTGCTAAAAAAAATAAGGCAAAAATTCATCACTGGACCGCCCTATGCCACACTGATGGTGTTAAAGGCTAGTGATAATCAGAAAAATACTTTTGCAACAATATTTCAGGTCTTAAAAGAGTATCTTTTAAGACTTAATTTTTCATACTTGTATTTTTTTTTTGCTAGAAAATACTATACAAAATACTGTAAAAAATTCGAAATTTGTTTGCAAAAAAACACCATATTTATAAATTTAATATTTGTTAGTAAAACAAAGATTGAAGGCGGTTTTTTACAATTAATTCATTTAGTGTCTAATCGTTAGATTTTTTTTATGTAAACTTTTATTGTTTACCTTTAAAATACCAGCTTAAAACTATCTTAGCCTAGAAAAACGACTTTAAGATAACTCATTACAATTACTATTACCATTTAAACTGATTTACTTAACTAATTTTAGTTAATTAATACTTTCTATTTATTTTGGTTCACTCGTAATTATTAATTTCTGTTAACATGCATGCTTATTCTTAAATGTATTATGAAAATAAGGTTCAAAAATCAATATTATATCTTTGTTTGTTGAATAAAACTAGAACACCTAACTTAACCTAATTATTTATCCTACTTAATCTAACTTAACTTAATTGTTAAATCTAATATTTATTTGGTGCCTAGTTCTGGTTGAATGTGCTTCCTAACCACCAATAACGTAAATGTACCAATTTCCGCCCCCTTAAGGAAAAATTAGTTTAAGTTGACAAAATAAGCAAAATATGAGCTTTTTTTAATTTTTTTTTTCAAATTATAATAATTAGTATTTTTTAATTAAAAAAAAAAAATATTTTCATCTAATTATAATTTAATTTTTTAAATAAATAATAAAATATCATAACTGCCAAAAAAAATTTGATTGTACGTATTTCCGCTCAACAATTTCAATTTGAAGAAATTCCGCCCTTATATAAACTCAATTCCGTTTTTTGAACCTATTTGCGATTCGCAGTACCTATTTACGATTTTATTCAAAAAAAGCTATTTAAAATAATTATTAATAGTAAAATTAATAATTAATTTTTTAAATAATTAACTAGTACTTAGTTAAATTATAATAAAAAAATCAATATTGCTATACTTAAGTAATTTAAAAAAAAAACAAAATATTTATAATGTAAGTAAAATTATTTACACATAAAAATATACATTTTTTAATATCAAAATTTAAAAAAATTAAACAATGCAACGATTCGTACGATCAGTATTTCAAACAAAAAAAAATAATTTAATATAACCATTGATTAATAATACTATTATAGTATTATTAATCAATGATATAACATAATTAACTTAAATATTATAACAATGCACATTTGAAATAAATAAATAAAAATACAAAATATTTCATATGCATACAAAGTAAAAATCACATTTACTACTTCTTAGTTTTGGCATTTTTTATTTGTATGATTTCAGGTACATTATATTGTCCTCTGCTGTTCATTAAAACTGGAGGCTCAATTTTGCAGACTATGTCACTGTTTGAATATATTAGAATGTCTTCTTTTACAGGCCATCTCCAAAATGTGCCAGACATGGTCATGGCTTTCACTGTTCTATTTAACTTATTGTGAAATGTGTACAAAGAAATTATTTTGATAATTTATAATGGACGCCTTAATAAAACTTTGGTGGCAAGGCAAGATAATTCAAGAAATTTTTTAAAGTATACAAAGTATAATATAAATAAAACATAGTTTTGGAAAAACTTATTCTTTAGGGTTAGCGTTAGAGTATAATTTATCTAATTGTTAAAAATAGTCGAATATTTTCCTTTTAATTTTACTAAATATGCTTATCATACAGGATACGCGTATTTCGTCTACTAATAACAGGAAAATATTTGCTTATTTTCAACAACTAAAATATAATTTTTTCTTTAAATATAGACTTGGTATGAATTTAGTGAAAATTACACCTGCATATTTACTTCGGAATTAGGACATATTGAACGTATTACCGACCCACTTTTTCATACAAATTTTTATAAAAACTCAAAATTTAGTTGTAACAAAAAACACATATGCGAAATTAAATTTATAGGTCGTAATTAGGTGCAGCTCAGTTTGGTCAATTTTAATTTAAAATCGTCCAGCTGCATCCTTATATAATCAAAAATAGGTGAATAACTTAATTAATTATTTCGATATATCATTTTCCTAATTCCGCCCGGTCGATCGTAAATACGTGCAACATAAATTTACGTGTACCTAATTCCCGCTCCAAACAAGTTAGCAATTTAAAATATTTTTTATTTACAAATTGAAGAAGTATGCATTATAATCAATTTAATAATATATCTTTACAATTATTTGAATAAAATAAATAAGTGAATATCATAGTTTAATTACTATGGTCTTAACAAAATAACAAAAATTTTAAACGTTTGAACCAATATTTTCACTAAAATGTCTACCTAGTTTAGTTTTCTATCAATAACTTATTTATTAATATGAATACAAATGTGCATTATTTTGCATTACAACGAGGAAATAATATTCTTTTTTTATTTCAAAAATAAAATTGGAATATAAAGCGTTGAAGTATGGTATTTACGAAAAAAGGGCTTGGGCGGCATAATGTACTAGGGCGGTGATAGGTACGTTTACGTTACTCTCTTTTAATTGTTTTTCCTCTATTTGGTATATTGTATTATAAGTTATCAGTTGTTTCTAGTTTCTTGTTAAGTGTGAAAGTCATTACAAAATGGCTAAAAAGCGAGAGTTATCGGTTGAAATTAGAAGAGCAATTGTAGCAGAGATTACCTGCAGTGAATCTATGCAACAGTATAATTATGAAACAGATTCTGAACAACTTTAATAAAAGTAAACATCGAAAAATAGGGGTAACAATTGTGGTAAGTAGATGGAAGGAAGTAAATATTAAGTCATATTTTGCACAAAAGAAGCCATATATTTCTGAATAAAAATAAGCGTTTTAAATTAAAATTTGCTAAAGAACTTATAGATTAGCCTGCTGAATTTTGGCAAAACATTCTGTAGAACTAGACGATACATACGGAAGAAAATTTGATCATTCCACTAAGATTGAAAAGAAAAAAATAACGTTATAAGATTGTACAAGACACACGAATGGTGGGAATATGACGGTTTGAGAAGATATTTCTTTATTGCGGAAAATACTCGTTGTTTAAACTACCAAAAAAAGTCACATCAAATACTTACTTTAATCTCTATCATTATAGAGTGTTATACTTGTCCTGACTGCCAATATCTATTCAAGCTCCAAATATAGAAGAGATCAAAGCTACAATCAATACCCTGAAGCACAACAAAGCAACAGGTGAAGATGGAATTCCAGCAGAAATAGCCAAACTGGTCCCCGAATTATTCGCAAAAACAATTGAACCCCACATCAGGAAAGCATGGATAGAAGAGAATATATCACCATCATGGAACAAAGGAATGCAATTATTATAAAGAAAAGATTAGAAGAAGTACTAGAACCAATACTACGGAAAGAGCAGGCAGGTTTCCGACCAAACCGAAGCTGTGTTGACCAGGCAAATACTTTACGGGTCATAGTTGAACAATCAGCAGAATGGAATGCCCCACTATATCTACTATTAATAGATATAGTGGGGCATACTTTCTTATAGATTTTAAGAAAGCATTCGACACAGTCAAGAGATGCGCAATATGGAGAACACTTACAAAGAAGGGAGTTCCTGAAAAAATCACCAATATCATCAAAGCGATGTATAAAGATGCAGAGACAACAGTTCAGCACAGAAGTAACATCAGTGATCCATTCTACACCAATATAGGAGTTAGACAAGGATGTCCACTATCACCACTTCTCTTCAACACAATACTAGACGACATTCTAAGGAAAGTTTGCACTGGAATAAACGGAATAGAATGGGATCTGTTCAACAACTTAGAAGACTTAGATTACGCAGATGATGTATGCCTCATATCAAAGAATCAAAGGGACCTACAGAACAAAGTCAACAGATTACAGGAAGAAGCAAAGAAATCGGGACTGGAATTAAATATCGAGAAAACCAAGGCAATGAGGACAAACAACAGTGACAGTGAGCCAATAACAGTGAGTGGACAACAGATAGAATACGTAGAAGAATCAACTACCTGGGGAGCATCATAACATCAAGAGGAGGTACAACAGAAGATGTCAACAGCCGTATAAATAAGGCAAGAAAAACATTTGGGAACCTAATGAAGATATGGCGGAGCAACCAAATATCGAGATCAACAAAGCTAACAATATTCAGAGCATGTGTTAAGTCAACATTAATATATGGCAGTGAAACATGGCTCACTTCGGTCAGAATCAAACAGAAGCTACAAGTATTCATCAACAAGTGCTTGAGAATTATATGCAGAATATTTTGGCCGGCAAGAATTAGCAACGAGGATTTATGGATGATAACGGGAGAAGAACCTATCAACAGACAGATAAATAGGAAAAAATGGAAATGGATAGGACATACACTAAGGAAATCAGAAAGTGATATAGCAAGAAGAGCTCTAGAGTGGAATCCACAAGGACAAAGGAGAGCCGGCAGACAATACAACACATGGAGACGCACAATCGATCAAGAATTAACAATCAACAATTATACTTGGGACGATATTAAGGAAGTAGTACTCAACAGAGAAGAATGGAGGTTCACTATCGAAGCCCTATGCTACCACGCAGAGTAATAGGAGAAAAAAAAAAAAAAAAAAAAATACCTGTCCTTAATGACTATTTGATAAACTCAAATTTTGTGTTACAACAAGATAATGCAACGATACACAAGACTGCTTTTATTATATCGTATTTGAAGTTTATTGGCAAAGTGTTTTAGATTGGCCACCTTAGAGTCCTGGTTTAAATATAATTTAGAACCTTTGGCATTATATGAAAAATAAAAGATCAGAAACAGAGACTTGGAAATCAATAGAAATTTTAATTTAAGCGATTAGTTGTTTGGTCGACTCTAGGAGGTTAGAGAAGCGAAAGAATGAAATTTTCCTTATTAGGTATCATAAAAAAGATCCCATATGATTTCAAACGCTTGAATATTTTTGAAAAACCAATTATTATTTATGCATATTAAACATATAAATAATTTTTGATCACTAATTTAATGCACAAATAATTTATGAGATTTTGACTTTGCTTTTTTTTGCGAGTTCTCTGACTAAATTATTTTTTTTTCTTGTAAAATTTTGAGGTTTCTTCAAACTTAATAAATTCAAAAAAACGCGTTAATTATTTTTATTATGAGTTACAGCCAACTTTCTTTGTGAGAAGTATGAAATTGTTCTATGCACAAATAATTTTTGACATGACTGTATGTAATTTTTGTGTTCTATTTCTAAAAATATTTGTTTTAAATTATTTTACAATTTGTATAAATCGTAAAAGTATATATGTAAACTTTTTTTCCATAAACATTGGGGTCAGTCTAATTTTATCTCGTTCTGCCAGTATATATTTATGTAAATAATGTTCCTAGAATTTTATATTTAAAAAAAAAAAAATTAAAAATGAATTTAAACAACGGTATAGTTGTGCTAATGAACTGTGCTAATTTTCATTCGTCCAAATTGAAATGTCAAAAATTAAAAGCCTGAAATGGGTAGTCATTTTTTAAAACATCAATTTTTTGTTTTTAATATAATTTTTTTTAGATGTTGTTAACTTTTATTCAATTTGGAATCTGTTGAAATTTTCAATTTGAATAGGTAAATTTCAAAATGCATAAAATATACGAAATTTTTTAAAATGAAAATACATCGAACATTTTTTAAACTTTGATTTTCAATTTCATTAGAATAAATTTGATAATTTTAAAATCAGAATACATGTCCATATAGGAAAATCAAAAGAACCAAATCTCCGGTCCATTTCATCTCTCTTTTCTTTGTTTTATAAACTTTTTAGATTCAGTAATTTAATTAAAATCGAAATGAACATAATATTATGCAGTTGCAATTGCAAGTCTATCAACTTTATATTGTTTTGTATTTGGTATATTATTGTTTCACATTTGAAGCTAGGGGGGAAGCTTATTGAAAATTACAAAGAGAAATTTCATCATTTTCAAAGGTAACAATACATTTTTTTTTGTCTTTGATATTTTTTGTCTTATTATGTAAATGCAATGTACATAAGAAATTAAATGTATATATATATCATGTTATATGGATTATGGAAGTTAGAGATTATTTATTGTAGGTACTATTAATAGAATGTTGTAAAAATCTTTTATGAAGAACTTGATTTTTAAATTTTTATTTTTTTAATATTTCAAAGAAATGCTATTGAATTTGAAATCTCTTATTAGGCTGATGATGATGATGTAATAAGTAGGTATGTAATAAATTTTTGTTTAAATTTAAAAAAAATACAATTGTTAATACAATTTTCACTAGACTAGAAGTATATTTTTTGGTAATACAGACACAAGTCATTCAAATATTTAAATTAAAAAATAAACTGTAACAAAGACAAATTTTAGTAATGGAAAAAATTAGAGACCTTAGTTTTATTTGAATAGTCCGCAATAATTATTGTTTGTACTATTGGGTCTACTACAGAATAAAATAGAATAACAATTTTGTTGTAATGGAAAATATACAGTTTTCTTTCACTTAATAACTAATATTTTAATTTGTTTCATGTTCTTTATGTTGTATCTTGCAGTCTATAATTTACTACAGTCAGAAGATGTACAGTAGTCCCCGTTTTTGATATTTAGATAATACTCTGCCATTACGACAATTTCTAAAATTTTCAGTTTTTATGATTTTTTTTAGGATAGTTCCGAAACCTTAACCCATACAATTTTTTGAAAAACTAGTTTTATATTTTGTAGTAAAGTTAACAACCAATTCCGAAACTAAATTTATTTCCAAGCTGAAGAGTATTCTACACGCTTACTTCCTGTACTGAAATACTGAATTGTGGTAATATAATAAGATAAAACACAAAAAGTGCAAAAAAGAAATCCCAATTATGCAAATTATGTAGGAATTTTTAATATGTCTAAAAATAGAAACCAAAATATTTGATATTGAAAGAAGTACGGTTGATGTGTAACGGTCGACAAGTTATTTTTTTCTCTCTTCAAATTTGTATTTCCTATTCTATATAAACCAAAATAAAACCTTTATAAATTGCCATATAAATGTTTGTATAGAATACGAAATATAAATTTGACAGGTGACGGCGGCAAAAATAAAAAAATTAAAATAATGTTGCTGCTGCTTTGACGCTTCACGGCCTGCGGCCATATCGTGTTTTGGTCGATAACCACGTTTTAGATATGTTCATTATCGGATTTTTTTACCGTTCAGAACATGATATGGTAGAGAGAGAGAAAAAGTACAGTCAACAAACACGTTTTTCTGGTTGGTGTGGGTTTGATTTTAAAAGAAAAAATCATCAGTAGGTAACTGGCTGAGCCACGACAAACATGTCGTCAGCGGGGAGAAAAAAAATGTATAAAATAAAACTTCACAAAGTTAATAAATAATGTATAAAAATCCCAGTTATAATAATAGAATATTTTGAAATTCACATATTGTGTGAGTAGTTTATTTAAAAAGAATAAACATTTAAAATAATTGAATTACATTATAAATCTAATTATTTGTACAAGAAAAAAAAAACTTGATGAGAACACAGTGCCGAAAATTTATTTACCGAAAATATCTTAAATTTGTTTTAATTATTTCTCATTAAGTTTATTCTATATTTAAAAATAAAAAAAGGAATTTATTCAAAAGAAAGTTTTTTTTAAACAATTACTCTATTCATAATTAAAATAAAAAAAGAAAAAAAAAATAACACGAGAGGAAATTCATATTTATTTTTTTTTCTAGTTTAATGAAAGCCCTCTATCATATTCAGAACCCATTAAACAAAAATATATAACTACATACCTACCTTCATTATTTATATAACGATTGAAACGGAATTATTGCATTTATAAATAAAAAAAATTAGTTTTATTTGACCAAAAAGAAGCAAAAAAAAAAAACTGCCGCTGAATTAGGTTCATTGCAAGAGACTTCTATGAATTCAAATAATATAATTGCTGTAAAACAAACTAGTACATCACCTTCATCATTAACACATGACCAATCTGTATTAAAATCACCAACAAATACAACGAAAAATTCTGATCAGACAAAAAAAAATAAAGAATTTAAATTAGAAAAAATTAGACGCTATCAAGACGTTAATAAGATGTTATCTCTTAAAAGTATGTATTTGAGGATGTGAGAACATAGACTTTAAGTTAATTATTTAAGTTTGTAATGTTAATTTTTTTTTGCAAATTTAAAAAGAAAAAAATAATAATTTGTGTTTTAAGAGATGACAACCAATCACCTAATGTATTTAAGAAAACATAAAAAAAATGTACTTTTGAAAACATCTAAAAAAAAAAGGTATATTTCGAATTATATTACTGCAAAATCATATTAAATTAAAAAATTACAAAAGATTAAATATAAATACCCCCTCGGTGGCGCAGTGGTTATGTAACAGGATCCATGACCGAGGGGACCCCGGTTCGAACCTGGTTGGTGGCGATTTATAAAAAAAAAAAATCCATCATTAAATTTGTTAATTGAAATTTCGAGATTAATCGAATGAAAATCATTAATTGAGATCGAACCGGTAATAAGGTAGCGCCACGTTGTTTCTAGGCAGCGGTAGATGGTTACTCCATCTCCTAGGACCGGTTACTGTAGGCCAATCACCCGCATAATCGGTAAATCAATGGATTCGAAATAATAGAAGAAGAAGCCTCGGATACACGAATGACTACTTGATAACGACCTTTGGCACTCAAAAAAGGACCCGAATTGCACAATGGAATGTAAGAACACTTAGAGAAGCTTCAAGACTCTCGCAATTGGAAGCTCAAATGGCTACTTACAACATAGACATCCTAGGTATAAGTGAAATGCGATGGAACAACACCGGAGAAATCAACACGGAGAATGGAAACATGGTAATTTACAGTGGAAGGGAAACAGGGGGTGAAAGTGGAGTCGGAATACTAATATCAAAGAAATTGAGACAAACATTGGTTTCGTGGAAGGCAGTCTCGGATAGAATTGTTATAGGGCGATTTCGAAATATGACAAGACATGTAACAATAATTCAATGCTATGCACCAACAGATGTCGCTGAAGACCATATTAAGGATGACTTCTACGAACAAATAGAAACAACGCTAGCACTCATAAATAGGGGAGATATCATAATATTAATGGGTGACTGGAATGCGAAAATAGGATCTAACAACAATGGACTTGAGGAGATAATGGGCAAACACGGGTTAGGAAGAGAAAGAAACAACAACGGGGAAAGATTGATAGAGTTGTGTCAGACTTTCGACCTAGCAATCGGAGGGAGTCTATTTCCACACAAAGATATCCACAAATACACATGGACAACACCAAACGGGATCTCAAGAAATCAGATAGATCACATATGCATCAGCAAGAAGTGGAAACAATCAATGTTAGATGTGAGAAATAGAAGGGGAGCAGATATACACAGCGATCATGAATTACTAACTGGGGACTTCAGAATGAAACTAAGCCAACAAGGAAGAGGCAGAAGATATAGAAAGAAGAAAATAAATATAAACAACTTAAAAAATCCGCAAGTAAGAGCTGACATAGTTACGGCGTTACGAGAAAATATTAGAAATAATAGAGAATACACTTGGGAAGAGATTCTGGAAATTTACAACCAAACAAGCGAACAAAATCTTGGAATTTCACAACCACAAAGAAAAATCTGGATAACCGATAACACATGGGCCTTGATTAAAAGAAGAGGTGAAATGAAGAAAATGATAAACAACAGGATGGCATCAAGAAGAGAATATGAAGAAATAGCGAAAACAGTAAAAAGAGCAGCAAGAAGAGATAAAAGGAAATTTCTACAAAATTTAGCCGGAGAAGCAGAAAAAGCAGCACAGCAACATAACCTGAGAGAATTGCATCGCATAATCAAGAACTTAACTAACCAGTCGGAACAACAAAACAAACCAATTAAAGATAAAAATGGTGCGCTCATCACAAACTTAGAGGATCAATTAAAGAGATGGAGAGAACATTTCCAAGAACTGAGCAACGAAGAAAGTACAAATAATGAAGCAGACATAAGAAACAGAGACAATGCAAATATCTACCCAACTGAGGGACTGCCAATATCTACTCAAGCTCCAAATATAGAAGAAATCAAAGCTACAATCAATATCCTGAAGCACAACAAAGCAACAGGTGAAGATGGAATTCCAGCAGAAATAGCCAAACTGGACCCTGACTTATTCGCAAAAACAATTGAACCCCACATCAGGAAAGCATGGATAGAAGAGAATATACCACCATCATGGAAGAAAGGAATGATTGTCAAGATACCTAAGAAAGGAGACTTGGCAAATTGCAGCAACTGGAGAGGAATCACGGTTCTAAATACTATTCATAAGATAATAGCAATTATTATAAAGAAAAGATTAGAAGAAGTACTAGAACCAATACTACGGAAAGAGCAGGCAGGTTTCAGACCAAACCGAAGCTGTGTAGACCAGGCAAATACTTTACGGGTCATAGTTGAACAATCAGTGGAATGGAATGCCCCACTATATCTACTATTCATAGATTTTAAGAAAGCATTCGACACAGTCAAGAGATGCGCAATATGGAGAACACTTACAAAGAAAGGAGTTCCTGAAAAAATCATCAACATCATCAAAGCGATGTATGAAGATGCAGAGACAACAGTTCAACACAGAGGTAAGATCAGTGATCCATTCTACACCAATATAGGAGTTAGACAAGGATGTCCACTATCTCCACTTCTCTTCAACACAATACTAGACGACATTCTAAGAGAAGTTTGCACTGGAATAAACGGAATAGAATGGGATCTCTTCGGAAACTTAGAAGACTTAGATTACGCAGATGATGTATGCCTCATATCAAAAAATCAAAGGGACCTACAGAACAAAGTCAACAGATTACAGGAAGAAGCAAAGAAATCGGGACTGGAATTAAATATCGAGAAAACCAAAGCAATGAGGACAAACAATAGTTACAGTGAGCCAATAACAGTGAGTGGACAACAGATAGAATACGTAGAAGAATTCAACTACCTGGGGTGCATTATAACATCAAGAGGAGGTGCAACAGAAGATGTCAACAGCCGTATAAATAAGGCAAGAAGAACATTTGGGAGCCTAATGAAGATATGGCGGAGCAACCAAATATCGAGAACAACAAAGCTAACAATATTCAGAGCATGTGTTAAGTCAACATTAATATATGGCAGTGAAACATGGCTCACTTCGGTCAGAATCAAACAGAAGCTACAAGTATTCATCAACAAGTGCTTGAGAATTATATGCAGAATATTCTGGCCGGCAAGAATTAGCAACGAAGATTTATGGATGATAACTGGAGAAGAACCTATCAACAGACAGATAAATAGGAAAAAATGGAAATGGATAGGTCATACACTAAGGAAATCAGAAAGTGATATAGCAAGAAGAGCTCTAGAGTGGAATCCACAAGGACAAAGGAGACCCGGCAGACCATACAACACATGGAGACGCACAATCGATCAAGAATTAACAGTCAACAATTATACCTGGGACGATATTAAGGAAGTAGTACTCAACAGAGAGGAATGGAGGTTCACTATCGAAGCCCTATGCTACCACGCGGAGTAATAGGAGAAAAAAAAAAAAAAAAAAAAAAAAAAAAAAAAAATATAAATACCATCAAAGATTTAAGATCAAAATAATATTATTAAAAAAATATATATCTTGCTTCGCAAAAAAAAAATAAAAAAGTTATTAAAAAAATAAACAGATAATTAGAATTAAAGCTGTGTTTTTTTAATGATCCGGATCTATATAAATCAAAGAGCTTTTTTGAAATTCATACAAATCGCTAATCCAACTTTTTATCGGGATCTCTATACAGATTATGGGAAATTTATAAATTTCCCTTTTTTTGACAATGATATTTGACAAAATAAAACGTCAAAGTAAATTGTTTATTCCTATTGTTTATTGCTAAATCAAAATGCTTATATTTTATTTAAATAAATGTAATTTAAAATAAATTAAATAAACTGAATTTTGATTTCGGGAACATAAAAAAATAAAAAAAAAACAATAATCGTAATGTGGCGTGTAGTGTAAGTGTAATTACTATTAGTATATTTTTACCAGCTGAAAAAAGTAAATAAGGTAAATTCAAAAATGCATCATCATAAAATTTCATAATGCAAAAAATTGATTGCTGAAATTACTATTCATTTAAATTTAATAAAATTGATTAGTTATTTATTAAATTAATCCAATTATTCTAAAACTTTAATTAGCAAATGTATCAAGAAATTAGTTTTATCATGATACGAGATGCTGATGCATTTATGAATTTACCTATTGAATATACGATAAAAAGTTAAACAATTGCAATTGAATTTTTGTAGATCCAGTGAACAGTTAAATAATCTATTAAAGACATGTACCTTTAAACCAAAAAAGCCATAGAATGTACATCGGTTTTAAAATCAATTATAAATACAATAATATGAAATACAAATCAGAAATGTAAAAATGTATAATGTAAATCAGTTATAAGAGTAATAAAGATTATGTCCTTAACATACATAGTTTCTTAAACATAATAATTTAATATACTGTACTGAGTTCAAATTTAAATTTACAGCTTGTATTTAAGTTTGTTTTCAGCTGTTGCTGACAACTATAGTAATAAAAAAAAATAAAAACTACTATAGTGAAAAAAGATTTATTTTATACTACAGAGAAGATTTAGGTTTTATAAAGCTATTTATAATTCTTTAGATGGTCTAAAGAGTTCGACGACCCTTATACGTTACAACTTAAAATCCCTATATATGTACATGTCTTATGAGAACAAGAAAAGGAAAAGGAATTGTAACTAGAACTACTGTAACTAACCCATCTTAACCATTAAGTAATTTGGAATAAATAGCTCACTAGTTTTATTTCTTTTTGTTTTCTGCCTATTTTTATATTTGCCTTAATTAACTTGCCTTGGACTTTATATGTTTGTTTCAATTTGCTTCAATTCAACAAAATACCCATTTCAGTAACCATTTAACCAAAGTATATCCATAAAAAGAGTATGAACTCATGTATGTATTCATTTGTTTGCACACAAATTCATATGCAAATTTGATAAACATTGTCAGAAATAGACGATAATAAGAATTTTACGTGTAAGAAAAAGAAAAAATATAGTAAACAAAAGAGAGTAACAAAAAAAATTGGCTGAAATTAAATAAATAAAGTTTATAATTTTGAAAAAAATTTTCGACAAAAACTTCGTTGAAATATTTAACATTATTATTTTCTAAATTGTATCAACTATGCATAAGATTTTTAGGAGACCTAACTAAAACAGCGTTATCATATTCTTTAAATTCTGTGAGTTGTAAATAGATGTTGTCCTCAGTATTATTTTATAATCGTATACCAATATAATAAATATTTAGGTTTACTAATATAATTAATAAAAAATAATAATGTTTGTAACTCCAAATTATTACTGACAAAAATATTAATAATATTTTATATTATTGTAATGTAATTATAATTTAATATTTTTAATAGGTATATACGAAAATAATAATGTTTAAAACGAAAAGATCAGAATTAATCCTCGTATAAGGAAGGGAACAAACTAAATTAGAACTAACATTTTTTGCCACTTTACTAACATTTTTGCCATATAAATAATGGGAGGAAACGTAAACAAATAATGAGAACGAGAAATTATGAGAATATAAGCAAATAAAAGCAAAGCAAAAAGCAAATAAGCCGAACTTTTTACCAAATCTCTTAATCTCATCTCAAGACTTCCTAGAATTTCGGCGAATTTGCTTTTTCCATAATTACAATCATAACTTGCTATGAAAACATTATATCAAGCTGCGATTCTAAAGTTTATTTTTGTAGTTTTAGTACGCTTAAATTGAGGGCAAATATTTCTAAAAAAAAAATGTATTTTTTTTTCCTTATTTTTATATTGTAAATTATTTATTAATTATTTATTTTCTCAATTTATAATTAATCAGATTTTCCATTGTAAATATTTTATTCTTTATTCTGTTTTATACAAAACTTACTAAAAAAGCTATTTTGAATTGTAATGAAGCTTCAAAATTGAAGTTTTGGTTATGTCAAAAAAATATTTCCCTAGTCGTTTTTTAATGATCTGAGAGTAGCTTATAAGTAATATTAATTAATCACTTACAATTAAAAAAAATTAAAGCACTTTATTATAAATCGTATACAAACAAAAGAAAAATATTTTTATAATATAAAAATTTGAAAAATGTTTTTTATTATTTTTATTATTACAAATTTACACAAGTAATTATATAAGTTATAAACTATGTACGCTATACATTCAAGTAAGGTTTTTTTTTATATTATAAAATTCTTTTCATTTAATTATTTGTGCCAACTTTAAGCCGATTTAATCCATTATGTAACTATAATATAACAAATAAATAAAATTAATTGAAAAATTAAAAAATATACTAAATTCAAATAAAATAAAAAAAAAATGATTTAAATTATGTAAAGCTATTTAAAATATACATTTTAAGCATATATTATATTCAATACTGCATCTTTCTTATTTATATATACCTAAAAATATAATTATGTACATATACCTAATAAATGTATGTACGTATTTGAAATTGAAATACAAAAACAACAAAAAAAAATAAATTCAAAATCACTGTCACATATTTTAAGTAAATTTCACATTCTATAATTTTTTTGTATTCGTTAAAATATTGGAATTTTGAAAATTCAAAAAAGGAAAAAAAATAAAGAAAATATATATTTGGATTTGAAAATAAAAATTAATGTTCTATTAATGGAAAAAAATAAATATATGTAATAGTATAGGGTATAAGGTAATAGTATAGGGTAAAAAATATATGTAATAGTATAGGTATAGGTGTGGGAAGATGAGGATCTTCTGTCCACCCCTTTCTAGTATTAATAAATTTTATTTTTTTTGTAGATTCGCGGTATCTGAAAAATTGTTTTTCCCCTTCGTGTTCCTTTTGGCATGCAGTAGTTTTTGTAATGGTGACGCGCGGTAAAATTTCAACCCCCCTCGACTGTAGCACACCCGTTCCAGGCATGCCCCGCGCGAGGGTTTTCTACCTTTCGGAAACCCTACATCAGTTTCATTTCAAATGGAAATCTCGTATTAGAAGATCATTCTATTATTATCACTGATTTTTCACAAAGTGAGTTATTAGTCTACTTTTATCATTTTACTTAGTGTTGATTGTTACAGAGATAAACTACGGTCTAATACAAGTGACGAATTTTATATCTCACGAAATTTTAGCGTGCTTGTCACATTGCGTTGCAACATTTTTGATCTCCCACATATTACGCTTTAGATAGATCATAATTCATAATATAATCATTTATATTTATTTATTACATAAGAGACGTGTATGAATAATTAAATAAGAGATAAATATTTTTTTTTATCTTAAATTTTTATTTATTTTTCTTGTGTACATTGGGGTAGGAAATAATTGAATTTTATTAAATTGATACTGAAAACCAATTAATTGGAGTATTGAACACAAATACATGAATATATGTATTATAGGATTAATATACATAAGTCAATTGTAAATAGTACAATATAATGGGAAATGTATGCGTGTGTGTGTGTTAATATATTGTCAAAGTGTATATTGAATGATGACTTGTTGGTTTAATTTTACCACAAATTAAACTCAATAAAGGAAATTTATAAAATGTGAGGAAGGTGTAAAATATATTTGTTTATGTTTTTTCCATAATATTTTTAGAATATTTTTATTGTGACTTTAATTTTTTTTTTAAATATTTAAATATCTGTTGATTTTGTGATTTAAATATTAAATTATATTTAATAAATTTAGAAAATAATTTAATTTTTGTTTTTGTGCTAAAAGGGAACATTTTGCAATTTACATAGTTAAATTGAAAATTTCAACAGATTCCAAATTGAATAAAAGTTAACAAAATATAAAAAAAAGTTAATTAAAAACAAAAAATTGATGTCTTAAAAATTGACTACCCATTTCAGGCTTGTAATTTTTGGCATTGCAATTTGTTTTTACACACATTTAAATATTTTAACTAATATATACAATTTATTCAGTAAAAAAATTTACCCATACCTTTTTGTATTTGAAGTCCGTTTCACTACTGGCATAATAATTTCTCAATTTTTTTCTCATTATTCACATAATATCTCAGTAGATGAAATCAAATCTTTTATAGATAGTAATTACTTGCACAACATTTTTTATTGTGATGATAAGTTTAAAGATGAGCGGATGGGCCAACTTTTTTGCAGTAGAGTAGTATATAGTAATTTGCACTATCAGATCTATTGGCATTATTTTTTCCAGCTAGTAAAATCGCAATTTGATATTTCATATAAAACAAATATAGATGAAAATTAAAAACAAAAGACAAAAGACGCTCGTAAATTTAATTTTTATTTTATTATCTTATATTATAACTGATGTGGTTGTATTGTAACCATTTGAAAAATTTTTTGGTTCTCACGGGGTTTGAATCCGTTTTCCCCGGTCGCTACTTTCCTATACTCAAGTGGTAAACGGCTACCGAGACCACTTCTTTTTTTAATTTAATCCTTTTTCAAAATGTTTTTATAAAAAATCAATTTTTTAAATATAATTTAATAGTGATATTTATATTGCCTAATGTCGCTATCCCGAAATATTAAGTTTGTTGTAAGTTATGTAATTAAATGTTTTACCTACGCCACAGATAGTAAAAAAAGTTTTCAATCCAAATAACAGTTTTATATTTTTTTTGTATTTCTTTTTCTGTTACTCCCTGTAGGATCAATTGTAATCAATTGTAATCAATTGGCCTCCTCCATTGTTCTCTATTGTACGCATTGATCTTTATTTATTTCCAAGTTCGTCAATATCTTGTTAATTCAGTAGTCGTAGTTCAACACCAGTGGTTGGTTTGTCTTCCTCGCCTTCTTCTTCTTTGGACGTTCCATTCTAGGGCCATTTTGATTAAATTGTTTGGATATTGGAGCCTATTAATCTCCATTTTCTGCACTTAATTTGATTAATTATCGGTTGTTCACCTATTGGCTGCCATAAATCGTCATGATGGTGCACATTATTCATTGGCTCTTGTTCACAAATACTTGAAGCTTTTGACTGATGTTATTTGTGTCATCCATACCAGTTATGTCACTTTTGCTGCCATACAGACGTGTTGACATTATATATACTTTGTATATTCTAATCTTTGTTTTCTAGTTATTTGACCATTCTTCCATATTGAACTTAGTTCACCAAACACAGCTCTAGCTTTACGAAGTCTGTTGTTGACATATGTTTCTGTACCTCCCGTTGTTGTTAGAATGTTTCCTAGGTAGAAAAAGCTTTCCACATATTCGACTGTTTCACCTTCTATTGTGATGGTATTTTTATTGCAGTGCTATTTATACTCATGGTCTTGATTTTGTCTATGTTAATTTTTAAGCCCGTTGAAGTAGATATGCTTTGTGTTGGATGTCCCAGAACCTATGCGCTAGCAGACATATCCGTTTTAGTTGATTTTGCAAAGTAGGTTAGGTGGTAGGTATTATGAATACGCGTTAATCAAATATTTTCGAAATGAGGTGTAAATGTCAAATGCTTGGAAATCTCAAATGTTTTTATTATGTTATTATGATATTTTACTAATTTATTTTTAAAATGCATTGATTAAAACTAATATTAAATTAATTGTATAATATAATTTACTTCTTCAACCGAAAATGGTATAATACTCTAAAGCAACAACAACAAATCGGTTACTACAACCGGTCGTGACACCGAAAAGGCACAATTCATTTCTAATTGATTTTCAGAGGCCACTGTAATTGTCACTTTCACTTGCCTAGTTACTTGCCCTGTAAAACTGACAAAAATTATTTAATATATTGTTTAATGTAATCACTGTGGAGAAGATTTTATAAATTTTATAACATTAATAACATTAGTCAAAGTTCTTCATAGAGCAGAGGGCAATAGCAAAATTGAAAAAGACCAATTGCTATTTCGTTATTCAATATTATGTAGCGCAAAATTAATATTCAATTAATCAAATCTTATAGCATAGGTAGCTAAATTTCAAATTCGAAATTTTTATAACCTTGTAAAATGTAGTGAAAATTTCACTAAAAGTATTTTTGAAATAAATTTTTAAATACTAAAAATAGTAATATTTTTTTAATCCTTTTTAATCCTTTAAAAAACCTCATGTTATTTTTGATCCTTTTACAACTAATAATAGATTATAAAAAAAAAACAAACTTAGCTTTTAACAATTGGTTTAAAGATCGATTTTTAAAAGATAGTTTTTTTAAAGTCATATTTGAGCAACCTCTTAAATTTTAAACTGTGTGTGTGTGTGTGTGTAAAAATTGTTTTTGTGGTTCTTTAAAAAGATTATTTGGTAATTTCATTAAATTGAATATCGAACATTTATCCAATATGTTTGGGTAGGTACACATATAAAATTTTTTAATATTTTTTTTTTTATTTTTATTACATTTAGCTACATACAGTTTCTATTTAAGAATTTTATTTGTCTTATATTATTTTTTTTTTTAAATTTTATTTTAATCCTTTTCACATTTCATAGTCTCTTTTCCTTTTGCAATAAAAATGCAGTTAAATCACCTTATAAGTCGGAATAGACGTTATTTTCCGAGGAAATCTTTTAAAATTCTATATAAAATGCATTGAATAATGTACAAAATATATGTACAATATAAAAGAGAGAAAAGGACTTGAATAATAAATATTTTCTACATATTATATTAAAAAGATAACGAAATGTTTCTTGTATTATTTTTTTTTTTTTAAGTTCAAATTTCAGGATCTGTTGAAATCTGTTTTTAACAGTTTCTTATAAAAGAATTCGAAACATGTAAATTATTATTTATACCGAGGGGTAGACATAATAATCGTAATAAACGCCAGATGAATTTTTAGTGTAAGAAAATAATAGATAAGAGTTAAGTCGTGTTGAGTTAAAACTAAGATTGTGTATTATGACAAGCTTGATTCTTCAATGAGATGTGATGAAATTCAGTAAAGGTGAATTTTTTCAAAAATGTTGAAATCAAAAATCACTACGTTACTAGAGGCCAATTATATTACGTAATAAAAAGAAATAAAAATTATATTAATTAATGGAGAAGGTCAGGTTACCTTCTTACTTCAAATATTAATACAGAGGGTTAGGTTAGCATGTAAAAACACAAGATCAGAAAATGGTAGCTGTAATCGAACATAATTTTTTAGTGATGCAGGAAGTTTTAGCCTCGTCATTGATATTTAATTGTATTCAACTTTTTTCTTTTTATATTCTTGATAGTAACTTTCGGTAGAATTACTTTTTTGTGCTTTTTTATGTATGGTACTGAAAATTTTTTACTACATATTTTACTACAATGGTTTTGGAGTATTAATTTATAAAACTTCTGGTTTGACTCCATAAGTGTGGGAAAATATTGCTATTGTCAGGAACTAAGCTTTCTTAAATAGAAAAGCTTTATTTTATTTGCCCTGTTTTGCCAGATTACATTCTCCATTATTTTTTGTCACTTAATTTATTTTATCCCAATGAAAAAGGGTACTTGAGGAGGACGAAAAACCCATAAAGCAAATTTTTTTCAAATTTTTGCTTCGTCGGGAGTTGAACTTTTGGGTTGAAAGGTAGGTGTTCTACTTACTGCGCCACACAGTGTTAATATTATGTTATATAGCACTTGAGATATTCAGCTAGCTTCCATCTACAATGGAATCCATCTACAATGGATTATAACCTATAACACTGGAGTTGGATTTTTAAACGGACGGATGAGGTAAAAAACTTATCAACAAAAAATCCAAAAAAAAAAGCATATAAAACATTACTTTTGCCTAAACTCTTAATATTAGAATAATTTAACAATATTGATTTGTATATATTTTAGTATATTAATATAAATTTTTTATTTTTATTTTCGTAAATTAATTTTTCATATTTACTATTTTCATTTTTAAGAATGGGAACATATCCTTCTCTGAAGGTAATAATGATCAAATTACATGGTGATGTCAGATACCACTGGTTGTATTTGGAACGAAAGATCACATGGAGAAAACACATCCAAGCCAAAAGAACTCAAGATAAATTAAAAACTAACAAAATGTGCTGGCTTTTGAAGAGAAAGTTTAATTTGAAATTAGAATACAAATTACTCCCATATAAAAGTATAACAGAATAAGTAAACCGATTTGAACTTACGGAATAAAACTGTGGGGAATGAAAATACCGTGAAACATTTAAAAATTACAAAGAACACAATCTAGAATATTAAGAATCATTACGACTGCACAATGGTATATAATATCAGAAATGTTTATATGAGCAAATATTTAAATATTTTTACAATAGAATAAAAAATAGAAAGAATTGGTAAAAAAAAAACATAAAAAAAACATTAAAATTTAAAAATCACCCCAACTATAAGTAATAAAAAACGTTTTAATAGATAGGGTCTGTTTTGAGGTCTCCATCAAAACATATTAAACTATCAACAATTATAAATTTATTGATACAAAAAAATAGCAAAACTAATGATCAAGCAATGGCGAGGATCATTAAATAAAATTAATTTAAAACGAAGCCTATTACAGAAATCGTACGGCTATTTTACCGTACGTACGTATGTATTCACCTCGCAGTAGCTGGGTATTATGAATATGAGTTAGGTGCCTATTACACATCAATGAATGATCAATATATTGTCAATATATTGACAATATATTATCCATACATTGATGAGAAATTATTAATGGCAGTTCTATTTTCATCAATAATTCAATCAGCTGACCCATCAATAATTTCATCAATAAAACAGCTATTGAGAAAAAAAATGGCATTTTGGGGAATGCTCAGATAATTTTGAGGAATATTCAGATAAAATATATTTACTTTTTGGGAATGTTCAGATAATGCTATAATGTTAATTTATAAAAAGAACAATTTTTATATTAATTTTAATAACAATAGCAATTATTGTAATAAAACATGTAAAAAAATATGTTCAGAAAAATGTGCAGAAAATGTACAGAATAAAATAATTTTCAGTTTTTTATACACAAAATTTACTTTAAAAATTCAATTTAAATTTACTCCATTCTTAAGATTCATCCAGAAATTATATTTTAGAAAAATTACGATACCAATATTATCAACTAGTAAAAGCGCATATTTATCTAACAGAAAATTCATATCGCAAAATTTAACAATGAATATTCTCAATTAATGAGCATTTGCGATTGTAATGTATACCCCAAAGGAGCGTATTAGGACTCTTGTTCTACATTTATTATTTACTGTTGATTTATTAACAAGACAAAACACCATTTGATTTTAACATTTGCAGAAAATACAGAAGTTCTAATTTCAAGTATTTTCCTTCAAATTGCATCCTTTAAGCTTCAGAGAAACTTAGATAACGTAAATAACTGGCAATAAAAGAGTGGAGAATTAAAACAAACGAAGTCAAATCTGTCATCCACATTACTTTCACTATTAGGAAAGGAATCTGTTCTCCAATTGAAAACAATAACAATATACGTTACCAATGGCGGATTCGGTCAAATATTTAGGGTTCCACTTAGAACAAAAAGTAACATGGACGTCTAAAATGTTCCAACTTATACTGGGAAAAATTCACTAGAAACTCTCTCTAGAAAGCTAGGATCTTAGTCTATAAAAGTATACTGAAGCCAATATTAACTCACGGTATCGAGTTGTGGGGTACGACAAGCAATTCAAACATAGAAATTATCGAACTTTTTAAACAAATGTACTTAGAGTAATCATCAACGCACCTTGGTATGTCCGAAACTCATAAGAAATGACTTGCAAGTGAGATCTGTGAAAGAGCAGGAAATACCTGCTTCAATTAAAAAATATTGGACCGGTTAGGAAACCACCTCCTGACCCCTGACAACTGTACATCTGCTAGAACTAAAAGGCTATCGATCATATTCAGTAATATAAAAATTAATTTCGAATTGCAACCGCGGTAAATTAATACGAGGACTCTAATTTGTCACCATTTAAATTTTCTGTAATATGAGTCCTTGATTTGAAAATAAATTGTTGGTTTCTATTTAAAATAAAGATAAAGAAAACATATTTTTTTTAATTCTTCAATAATTAAGTATATTTTTAAAATTTTTAAATTTGCTATATTAAATTTCATTTTGTTACAAGATTTACAATATTTGCCATCCTAGGTACTCATATTATAATATAATTTATACAATATGTTGTAGGTTCTAGGTGAAACATTATTTTCAATTAAATAAATATTAAAACTCTAGATATGCTTCATGATTTTTATTAAATATCTTAATCGATTTCGGTTATTACACCATCATATATTCCACCACACTAGCCTTCTGATGATGGTTTAATAACCGAAATCGATCAAGATATTTAATAAAAACTGTCAAACATACCTACAGTTTTAATATTTATTTAACACAATATATTATAAGTTTTTATTCTAATGGCCCATCATTTGAGAGAAATTTGAATTACTTTATATTATTAATCTTATTTGTATTTTCTATGTTATTTTTTACAAATTTCAACATAATTTCAACACATGTTTAAATTTTAGCTTATTGTTTGAGAAAAAATATCAATCAAAATTATAATTTATGAACATTTTTGTTTTTGCCGTTAATTTTTCCAGAAAATCTATTTTGGATAATTATTTAGCATTTTAATCTCTTTGGTCCGGTATATACATATGTGTCAAATTTTCACAATAATTATGTTTCATATAAATTAATACTAATAGCGCAATCGTTTAACCTTCTATTTGTGTGGTATAATAATGGCATACCTACCTTCAGAGTTTTAAGATTTATTTGAAGAGTATTAGAATAAAAATTATCAAATAAAATGTTCACATAAATTAGTTTTATATAGTTATTGGTCTTATAAATCAAAAATAAAATATTATCAAATTATTTAGATCTAAATACATATATAAAAAATTTCAATGGGATGTAGCTGGTTATCATAGATTTTTGAAAATATAATTCATTAGGATAATAAATATTGTGATATTAATTAATGTATTCTCTGCTATTTTAAAACAATAGTTAAAATAGTTTCGATTTAATTTTAAAATAAAATTATCTATTCTACCCAGCTACTCTATTCCATATATTTATTTAAATAATAATTAAGTTTTCAAACTTCTACTATGTATATTCGTTTCTCCTGTAATTGTCAAGTGTATTTTTATTATATGCTAAGCACTTTCGGTCAAGTTTTGTAAAAGTTTTATAGACTATAATTTCAAATTTAAATATGGTGATAATATATTTTTTTACTATACTGTTCAGATCACATTAAAACTGTTTATATAATTTGCAATAAAAGGATTACACCAAAGAAAACTCAACATTTGTGCAATTCTTACAGGATATAATAAAAAAAAAAAATGAAAAAAAAACTAGTTTTGAAGTGATTTGAAAATCAAAATAACAGTATATATGTACACTTATATGGTAAAAATGTTCAATAAAATCAGTGGTGTATTCTGAAATTTTTTCTTTGAATTCATTTTTGAAGTTACAATACAGCCTTTAAAGTAAAATTCTTTAAAATTATAGAATTAAGCCCCGAAAGTTATTCCAAAAAAAATTTAAGATATATATATTTATAGTTTAAAGTGTATATATATACTGTGAAAAGTTTTTCAATACTATAATAATTATGATTATTAAAAATATTATTTTTTATCAAAGTTATAATATTAATAAAACTTCAACCACTTTTACCAAATCAAAAACATAAGTAGCATTAAATTGACCCAATTTTAGAAAATCGTTAAGGGAAAATTTACTTAAAAAAAATTATTTTTAAGTCTCGATGCTCGATTAGGTTGATTTGAAGATTTAACAATAGTTAAAGAAAATAAACAGCTACATAAATATCTATTTGGTAATACTCTCCATTATTATGTATATTGACTTTTCTTTTATTTTCCTTTCTTTTCATATGATTTGGAAATTCTTTTTCTACAATATATTTAATTCAATATGAAGGTACCGATAAAATTGAATTTTTTATTTTGTTTGTGCTACTTTTAGCCTTTCTTGCACTTTTCAATGACTTTGTTTCCATATATAGAAAGTATCCTATTTTCCTACTTGAATATAATACATATACATATATGTACGACTTGTAACTAATATATTAATATGAATTGGAAAATATATATTTATAAGAAAAATGTTAAACATAATGTATGTTAAAATGCAATTTTTTTTTATTTTATTTGTATTTGTTTAAGACGTAGAATGCTTTCAAAATCTTAAATTATCATACAAGAAAATTTTTGCGTTTATTTTTAAAAATTTAAAACCTTTTTTTTAAAAAAAAAGGATAGCTAACTATTTTTTTCGTTATTTTTTTCCATACTTAATATTTTTATTCAATATTTATATATGTACTTTTCTTGAGTATAGAAAGTATTTGAATTTAAAAAATGATTTTTAGGAGAGAAAATCTCCTTCAAATTTTTTTTTAAAAAATGATTTGAATTTCTAACGGTGATTGGTATAAAAACTAGAGCACTAATTTAATTTAAAAAGAAAATATTTTTGAAATTGAAGAATGCATTGTCTTCTATTTGTAGTTCTTCTATTTGAAATATAAAATCAAATAGTGTTTTAATATTCACTAGAATTTTTTTAGATATTTGTTTTAAAAACCATATTGTTTTTGGTAGGTAGCCTATAAGCAATGGTTGAAATTAGATATAAAAAAAATATTATATAAATTGTCAGCAGATTTTTAGTTAATAAAGAACAAGGTTGCTGTAGTGTTTGAAACAAAAAATAATATTATAGGTTAGTTCAATTAGACTGCAAAAATTTATGTATTAAGAATAAGTAAACTCGGAGGAATCTTAGGTAGAATTTCTAATGTTCTAAGCAAATCATTAACAACTTGCTATAAAAGAAAGAGTTTGCATCGAAAAATACGAGACAAAGTATATTCTTTGTTGTACAATCTTTGACTTTTTGAATCAGTTTATTCTATACTGAATAGCGTCATTAATTTTTTATATTTATTTCATTAATGAATACTATGAGTACCCCTATGCAATTGCACAAAAGTTAGTTCTTTTTTACTACTTTGTTAGTAAAATTATCCTTGCTAGAGTCAAACTTTATCAACGTTTCCAATCGCATCGGGTAACGCTACTTCCATTGGCGAGTGAAAATGGGAAAAGTAATCCCCTAAAACAACAACAGCAAATAGGTTATTCGAATCGCGTGGTATCAAAAAGATACATTTAAGCGCCAATTGGTTTTCCAGAAGCCATTTCTATCTATATATCAACAACATTCTTTGAATAAAATTAGAATGCTTGACATGAGCTTGAAATAAAGAAAATTTCTTTTGAATGCAAAGATCTGAAAAGGTGGCTGAAAAGGACTACGTAGAATTACCACCGACAAAAAAAATCTAAATGAAGAGTTACTAGGGTCGCTAGACTGTTCATTAATATTCGTATTAGAAACTTTCTCTTATTGATTTTGTTCACTACATACTGTAGAGCAGGGTTGCTTAGAACAATATTTCTGTTCGTGTTAAACATCTAATACATATACTAGTAGGCTTAAGCAAACTTTCAACAAAATTTATTTCCAAAGTAACAATGACAAAGGAAACATTACGAGTTGGAAAGCATTTGTTCACTTTTACTTTAACCGAAGGAAGAGCTATAATATAATATACCTACATATAAATCTACCTTGTAAACTTTTTGTTAACATCATAATATTTCTTTCATCTGTAAATTTAAAAAACTACGGTACACATATCTGAGTCATTTCATAACCGATTTTCCGTATTCGTTTTTTTAAAGGGTAGATATTTATTTAAAAGGAAACGTGATGAATTCAAATGTCTTTTAAAATTTTTAACCCACCTATACTTCCCAAATATACACTAACTTCGTCATATACCAATATTTTACATTTTCAAATTACGGCAACTCATCCATCGCTAAAATTAAATTTAAATTTAAATTTTGTTTGCTTTAAATAAATTATTACATAGATAAATCAATGAAAAAAAATTGTATAATACCAAGAATAAATTGAAATGATGGCAAACAATAATTCATAATGACTAAAAAAGTGATAAAAATCAAACTTCCTCGAATTGCGAGAATCGAAAGAACACTAGTATAATAAGGTATGTACCAGAAAAAATCATCATTGTATTTTTAAAATTTTTCAATCTACGATCTATATGCAATCTGGGTTTTTTTTTGCATTTTAATTGATGAAATGAGCAAAAAAGATTCATGTACTTACTTAGTTTGTTTTGAGCTCTCGCTTTGTTCAGTTTGAAAAATAGCTAGATTAGTAGATTCCAGTGTCAGTACAATTCAAATAATTAAAAAAAACTATGTCTCTTTAGAGTACAAACTATTCCATTTCGAATAGAAGACAAAATTACAAGAAAAAATAATTAACTTCACGCTGGGTGACGCAGTAGGTAGGGACCTCTCTTTAAATCGAAAGTCCCAGCTTCAATTCCCGATGAAGCAAAAAAAAATGTTTTGTCGGTTTTCGACCTGTTCCAGTGACCCTTTGTCATTGTGATAAAATAAATGAAAAAAAAAATAATTGTGAGTGTAACAATTGGCAACAACTTAAATAATAAATGGAGCAATTCTATTAAAGAAGGCTTAGTTCCTAACAATGGCAGTAGTTTTCCACATTTAATTAATTGATCAAGTAATTTGGTAAATAAATGCTCGAAGTATGTAGATATTGTAGTATAAACTTGCATCAGTACCGTACTTAATTAAGCACGAAAAGGTTATTCTACCTAAGGTTAGAAAAATGAAGTTAAAGCAAGAGCCAAAGAATTATTGAGAATGAATTTTATGAAAAAAATTGATTGTTGTGGGTCTGTATTGATGTATTATGAATCATACGTTTTGGCTCATTTCGACCAATTTGCCGGGTCAAGAAATTTATGTTGCAGATCCAAGTTGAAATGTGAACTGATAAGTTTTAGTACAAATCGAAATCAAATTTCCCAAAAAATTTTTGGTTTGGCAATCAATTTTTTTTTTTTTTTTTATAAATAGGATAGGATAAATTAGGAAGAAAAAAAGGGCGATAGATTAGTAATAGGAAGTTGAAGAATAAAGGTATTAATATTTTCTTTAAACTTTTGTAAATTTTAAGTTGAATGTGGAAACATATTGGGAGGAATGTGATTCCACATTCTTGAAGTGCGAACTATGAACGAACCTACTTTATGCCATCTTGGGATTTCCACAGTGGGTGAGCATTTGCGGCTCCTCTTGTTTCGTCTTGGAATCATTTAAGAGGAGGAACAGCGCTTTGATTTCTGCTGACATGTGTTCACACCTACGAAGTACCTATAAAACAAAGAAAGTGCTCCGACTACACGTCGATGTCCAAGAGAAGTTAGGGATAGTTATATTTGGGTCGCCAATTAGACGAATGGTGCGCTTTTGAACGCAGTCAAATTAGCCTAAAGCTGTAATGGAGGCGCTAGCCCAAATGTGTGAGCAATATTCCATCTTGGAACGTATAAATGATTTATAGATATTAAGGAGTTCCAATGGTGAAAGGACAGTTTTACATCTACTTAGATAACCTAAGTACTTGACAGCTCCTTTCACGATATCAAAAATATGGTCGTTCCAAATAATTGTTTGATTGACGCGTATGCCTAAAATATTTAGACTATTCGTGCTTTGTAAAGTAACACTTGAATTAGGTTGAAATCTTGGCAGTTTTCGTGAAATAAGACAGTTTTGAATTTTAGACGAGTTAAACTCAACTCTGCTTTTTTTGCCCCAGTCAGCAACTTTAGTCTAATCATGTTAATTATTATATGTGTTCTATTTCCAACTTCGGTAGTTGTAGCTTTAGATTTACGGAGAAAATCGAAGGATGCCATAAGAGTACTATCATCAGCAAAACTGTGGATTGGATTGAAGGTTGTTTGGAGTAAATCGTCGATGAAAATCAAAAAGAGAGTGGATGAAAGAACAGTTCCTTGCGGAACATCAGCATTTATATTAAGTTTTTTAGACCAGAAGCCGTCTACTAAGACGCGAATCGAACGATATCAGCCTCACCAGATTTATGTAAGGTGATATTGAGCTTTTTGCAAAGGCAAGTCATCATGTTACCTCTTTTTCTTGCAGATAAAAGAGCTCTACATTCAGTACATAAGAATAAATCTATCAACAAACTTATGGTAAAGAGTGCTTAGGTAAAAACGTTGAAACCTTTGATAGTTAAATATACGGTGTCTTTTTTGTTTTAGCCTGATTTGGCGGCATACCATTATGGAAAAGACGCAAAGAGCTGGTATGAATGAAATAGCACTGCAGTTGTATCCAAAGAGGAAACTGTACCATACTGTCCAGAACTTCATCCGAGAGCGGTACTGGGCAATTATAAAATGAAATTAAACTATATTAAACAATTGATACAAGTCTCGTAAAAAGTCTACTAGAAAAGGCCCCAGAAAACGTGGCACAGTTCACTAAAAATTAAGATATCTAACAAAAAAAAATTATTATAATTTGTATTGAAATAAACTAGATTTTTTTTTATTTTGACAAAAATCCAGGAATTTGTTTATGCTTTATGATGGTTTTTTCAATGACGAATTTTTGCTGATAGGTCCATGCAATAAATTACTGTAAAAAAATATAGGTAGCTAATTCAATTTTTTATAAAAAATGCAATATGTCATATGCCCATGACAGAAACTAATAAGGCAATGATATGGTCAGTTTGCTGAACAAATTCCCCATTTTTAGTTTCTCATTTAGTGTTCATGCGTTATCAACATGCATTTTATTTATTTTTGCATAATATATTTAAGATTAAGAATTTAATTAATTAATTAATTAATTAGATAAAATCTCACAAATTATGTTTTCTAATAATATTTTTGAACTTATTTCTTAATAACATAGCATAAGCAATAATATGGTGGCATATCTTCCAAATGTGATACAACAAAAATTCTATAATTAAAGAGTCCTTTTTATACATTTTCTTGAAACTCATTTTTAATCCTAAAATATATTGCTCTAGTTTAATAAATTTCATTACCATATCTTTCAACAACTATTTAAAATTCCACAACATTTTAATGTTTTCATTTAAAAGTGTTGAATTGAAGATGCTACAAAAACTTATTTTCTTTCATACTGTTTATGGATTTTGGATTAAATAATGAATTTCTATAAGTATTTTTAATCTTTCAGGTAAACTTTTCTTTAATCTTCTACTTTTACGGTTAAGACAGTGAAACATACGAAATAAAAACAAAAATTGAAAATAAAACAATTTGTTTTTGTATAATTTTATAAGTTTTGTATTTATCTATTTCCATTAAAAGGTAAGAAAAGATTTAAATTTTATTTTTTATTTTTATATTTATATACGGAAATTAAAGTTCTTCTCGAAGGATTTATATCTTGTTATTAAATATACATATATATACATATATATCTTTAAACATTAGAACTTAAAAAAAAAAATAACAATTTCAAAATAAACATTGATTTTATAAAGGTGGTAAAAGTATACAAAAATTTATTTTAACAGGTTAATTGGTCCATAGAAGTTGTGTAACTGATGAAAAATTTAATTTTTTTATTATTCAGTATGAACTTAACTTATATCTTGAGCTTTATGTACGGGTTTCTGAAATATTATTGAAAATAACGCAGTGTAAACATTAAAGAAACATTGTATAAATAAAGAGACAAATCACAATGTAATTATCGCAAACGTATTAGTTTGACTTACTTAAGCAATAGTCTTCATAACCGATGACCAATGAAAAGTGCATAACACTGATGTGGTTTTTCTGGTTAGTGTGAAGTTCTTGTAGTGTTCTAACTACATTCTAAGAAGTATTACCATATACGGTGATCTTTTGGGTCATAAAATATGTGGTTCTATTAGTTTGTTTCTTAGTTCAGACAGCTAAAACCTACTTTTAATTAATTTGGTGTTGTTACAAATTGTTTTTATTTCCGTCCATATGATGAACTCATTATATGCAGAAATATGCAACCTATTGGAAAATAAAACATGTATATTCGACAACTAATTGATTTAATGCATCAATTTCAGCTTTTGTCGAGTTATAGTGAGGTGGATTATTTAAGGGATTTACAAAACAGTGAAGCGTGGTCTATAAAAGAAACGATTTATATTTTTGGGACCGTATTATGATATATTGTACATCAGCTTTGCCAGGTAGCAAAGTTTCATTTTTACATAAAGTTCCTATTAAAGTCTTGTTTCGCCGGAGTAATTCAATGCCTCAATTATATGACCTAGAGAATTTCTAATAGCAGAACAACGCCTTTACCTGCAAATATTTCAATTTAAAAATTCAAAAATTCATTATGTAACATTTATTTATCAATCGCACCCAAATTATGTTGGGGCTGAGTATTTCATGTACGTCCTAGATAAATATCTAAGTTCTACGCATATTTACTAATCGATTTAATCATAGTCCATATTTTCAGACCATATTTTACCGGTATATAATGCCGAAAAGTAAAATGTCCATATATATTTTCAAGAAGATTATAAAATCGCTTATACCGTTTACTCTATTTTCCAACATTTCGATTTCTGCTTTCGAATCTGCGTTTACTATCGTCATATCAAATGCATAGTAAAATTTGCATAAAACGTTCGATATATGCATTATGGCATGAAATATTGGTGTTCCATTGTTGTCATCCAATAAGTTTCTAATAAACTTAACATATGATTTATAAGTGCTGACCAATATCAACAACACAAAATAGACATTTAATTGAATCAATTTTCTCCCAAGATGTGGCCAAAATATTTTCAATCCATTGAGATTTTGTCATTTGAACAATTATTTTTTTTATGTCTTGTGATTTATTTATCAAAAGACGATTTGATGACAGTGATCAGTGAAAAATGTGATCAGTGATCAGACGCATTTGGATGGCCTGGTTTGTTGGTGGCGTACAATTCATTTATTAATTTTTTCGCTAAACAATGAAAATCGTTTTACTCAATTGACTGATCTTTATAAATAAATTTTAGTATTATGTTAATAGGTCAAAATACCCCAATTTGTATAAGTGTATGTAAAAAAATCCAGTCCCCACCCCCAACATTAAGCTACGAATAGTTTTTACTTTTTTTTGCAGATTTTATAAATACTTATTGCGATTAAGATTGTTGACAATGTAATTAAATGTCATCTTGATATTATATACCAAAATTGGAATTCGTCCACTTTTTTGTTAAGATTTGTGTCAAATTGAACTAATTTATGCAGAAGGGTTAAGTAAATATTTTCAAGTGCGATGACACCTATAACAGTTTTATGACTTTAACTGGTAAGTTTCGAATATTGATATTGATGAACAAAGATTTATATAATGTAGACTGTAATGACTCTTGTGAAACCAGTTATCAACTAAATAGGTATATATTTTAGAATTATTATATTTTAGAATTATTTATAATTCTATATACTATAAAATTGTAAATTCTACATACTGAACTCAACTTACCTTTTCATAGGATCAAATTTATATATTTTGCTCCCCAGCATGAACGAAATTGTTTTCCTTTGTTTTTTTTTTTATAAACAGTCAGGCAAGGTAGGAGTGAACCTAATACTAATATACTGCTCGGTTGAGGTAAAGTAGGAAGACATTACACTTTCTCAATTGAGATTTTTTAATTAATATTTGGGTATGTCCATTTTCTATTAAATTACCTAATTCAACTTGAAAGCTAACTTTCAGAATTCACATAGATTCTTCTAATTCCAAAATTACTTGTTTTACGCTAGCTAAGTATGATCATTGAAATCGAATCGAAATATTGTTTTGTAACTTGAAAGTATAAAATTCAGCTTAAATAAAATTTGAAAACAAAATAAGAAAATTTAATAAAAAAATAGAAAAAAAATGAAATTATGTAACTGGTAAGTAAATTTAACATTCGAGCCATAATAATGGGCCACAAAAAAACTTTACTGGAAACTAAATTAATTTATTTTTAAATGTTTTTTTTTATACAAAATAAAAATTTAATTTGGTAAGTGAAAAGAAATTTGACTTTTAATTACAAAAAAATAATAAATTTAATATAGGTTGAAGACGGGTTATCACAAAAAAATCTGCAGATTATGCAAAAATTAGATAAAGTTAATTTATTGAAATCAATAGAGCCTGTAATAAGATTTAGATTGAAATCGTATTTAATTTGTATTAAACAGATGGCCTACATTCTATCTGGAAAAGGGTCCTAAATTTCGACTATGCATTTATGTGCATTTTAAATAATAAAATTAAATTGAATTAAATTAAACCTTTGATTTGATATATCAAACCTTCTGATTTCCTGTAAAGTAGGTGTGCCTGAAAAAAATATTTATCAAAGAGTGCTCGGTAATTCTGAAGTCAGGAACAATTATTATATGTATAAAGAATGCGATTTATTTTTTTTTTTTAAAAATATGAACGATATAAAGAATGTAGAATGAGTTTTAAATTAACAATTAAGGTAATCGAAAGACAGGAACTTCATAAAATTATACAAAATACAATAAACATTTTTTGTTGCTATTCAAAATTTGTACCTATTATTTATTGTTGGTTCAACAAAATTACTTTCAAATAAAATCTCTGAGTTGAATTCATTAAAAAAGAAATATATATATGTATATTTAATATGTATAAATATATATTTACTGAAACTAAAATTATATAAATGAATCCTAACATAAAATTTAAGAAGATTAAAGATGTACCTTTAAAACACGAAAATATACATAATAATGTAGTTGTATGTTGACATAATAATATGTGTATTGTGTATGTATATTACGTAATAATAACTGGTATTGAATAAAATTATCCTTTTTTCTTTTTAAAATACAAATATCCTTCACATAAGGTGTTTCATTCATTACATTACATTAGTATTCTCGTTTGTGGCAAATCGGAGATCAATTATAGAAAAGCTTGAATGTCTAAGAAAAGCTTCAATGACAAGATCTACTACTACTATAGTTATGGCAATATACTATGGATCTACTCTAACTTAGTACTATAGTTATGGCAATATACTATGGATCTGCTCTAACTTAGTACTATAGTTCTGGCAATAGTTGATGTGGGATTGCTTTTTGGTTATTCTCCATATTCTTAAAGACTCATCGCATCAGAGATGAAAAATTGACCGGTTCCCACCTCTAAATAAATTGGTTTTTCTAAGATTTGTAAACAATTTCGTTATATTCGTAGTCAACAATACAAATTTATTTAGACCTGGGACCGGGCAAATTTTTGCATCACTGACGCGATGAGTCTTCAAGATTTATTTATTTAACCCTCAGTCTTCAAGAATATGGGTGATTATTTGTTTTGTTTATTTCAATTTTAATTACGTAATAGTTGTAACGTAGCACACAATACGTTTTTGCATATTTTGAACTTTTGGTATATGAACTAATTTGAAAATGAAAAACTACATATATTTTAGATCTTTTGTTTCCCTAGACCTTCTAACTAGTAAGTCAAATGACGTAATATTTTTCCAGTTAAATATGCTGTTCCAAATATTTGTGAACATAGGTAGAATTGCTCATTCAATTCAGCAGCTCCTTTAAAATGGAGTATACTGAATATCGTTGATATTATCAATCAAACCATGGTTTTGATTAATGGATCAATAACGGGAGTTCCACGCCAAGAATATAGATTGTATTATATATAAAATCAAAAGTTATCCATTTCAATAAATTCATTTATTCTATAATTTTTTAATGCTGTGCAGATGTTTTTATTATTATTCATTAGCGAAATTTCGTCTTAAATTTTCGTAGCTCCACCCTCATGAGTCTTACATAAAGTGCGGAAAGATTTTAATGTTAGAGTAGAATGGAAGAAAAATGCTTGGTTTTTAAAAACAGTTAGTGTAAATTTACACAATTAAATGACTTTGAACAATTTAAATTACGTTATGCCAAACGTCAACGTAACCAGTTCTTAACAGTCTCATTCAATGTATTTAAAAACAGACAAAAATACGAAGATACGCATATTAAGCTTAAGAATGACAAAGGTATCAAATTCAGAAAATTAAAAGATAAAAATTTAGCTACCAAGAAAAAATATCGAATTTCTTAAATAAGATGTCGGACAATGATAACAATTAATTCATGTCAGCAATAATAAATAGATCCAATGATTTATATCAGTATTATAAATGTACCTAATATCAATCAATATTCGAATGTACCTTATATGCTAACATCTATTTTCTTGTTATGTAATACAGTATTTATCAATATATCAAATTTCAAATTTCTTAACATTATTATTTAGCAATTAACTTAAGTTGATATAAAGCGAACAATTAGTATTCTAAGATCCCGACTAAGATCCCCATCCCCGACTGTTTATGACACATGATATAATAATTTAAACCAACTGAAATCGTTATAACATAATCATTTCCAATCTACATGCCACATTTTTTAATTTTCAAATGGTAATAACTTTAAAATCGTCCTGAAAAGTTTTAAGTTTCGACCTAAGCGGTTATTAAATTATCGCCACAGAATTATTGACGTTATTTTTTTTTGTTATATATACAAACTAAATTATTTAATTTAAATCTATTTTTAGTAAATTATTTTATAAAATTTGTCATTCATACACTATAACTGTGAAGTTGATTAACCTGTTACCCACACCAATTTATTTCGTTAAAACTTAAATTTAGCTCAACAGAGTAAACTTCTGTTAATAAGTACTGTTTTTCGTATTGAGATAACTTCGTACATAAAGTATATATTGACCACATCTTAACTCTACTATATTTGTTACTGTAGTGTATATATTTTGAGATTGGTTTGATTATTTTTTTTATATTTGGAAGTAAAGTTTTACAAATTGGAAGATACCAACTTTTAATATTTCTTTTTTATGTACTCTGTTGAAATTGGATGCAATTGTATTTCAATTCCAGTCTAAATTAAATCGGATTTGTAAAATCTTATATATTAATACGCTTAAACGTCTGTTAAACTTTTCACAAAGCTTTTACAACACAAAGCTTTTTTCAACTAGATTAGACAACTTTATTAGAACTATTACGAATTACGATAGTGTGCAAAATTTAATTTAAAAACATAAACCACAAAACAAAAAAACCAAATAAAACCAAAAACAAATTAAAATTAACCTAAAAACAATTCACCTCTTGAGCAATAGTATTGATTATATCTGATTATATGAATTAATTTAAAAAAAAAAAAAAAGTAGCAAAGACAAAAACCGACTTATCAGAATATAATTATTATATCGATAAAATAGCTTTGTTAAAATATTACGATATTACAACAAAAAAACTTACCGGTAAAACAAATGGTAAATTTAGAAAATATATTTTTTACCTCAACCATGTTCAGAAATTCCAATAGTTGAAATTTATTTATTTTATTAACAAATAATTCAATAGTATAAATGCAAATGCGAAGTAGCATTGAGTAAATATTATATTGTGCATGGAGAATCATAAACCGAAATTTACGATCTGCTAAGAACAAGAAAAACAAAATATGTTATGACATTATTATCAAGTTCCAATTCAATACACGGCAAATTTAGTACACATAAAAATTAAAAAAACTTTAAAAAGAAAAATCACAGACTACCCTTACCTACATCAGAGACCCTAGCGGGATAACAATATAACAATAAAAACTGAACAATAAGAGAAAAAGCATAATTATTGGCTTTACCCCTAAATATATAATAAATGGCCTATAGATTCGATATGATTTAACAAAGCCATAACCATATCATAACCTTCACTATAATGGTCATATCTAATCATATCAAAACGTCAAAACCAAAATTTAAAAGAAGTGAAATAAAAATATAAATTCTATAAATAAATGTTTCTGTTTTTTTATTGAGTTTTGAAATAGTTAGGGCTATTATGACAATAAAAAAAACACAAAAATCATGTCTATGACTATTTTAATGTATTTTTAATGTGAGTGTGGTATGTATTTAGTTTCAATGCATTTCATTTCATATCTATATTGCCAGCGACATCTCTGTTCGCCACATTTTGTTGAAATTTTCGTCTCTATTAATAGTATTTGTTAGGGAGCGTTTAGACATCAGATTTTGTTTCATGAAAGTTTTGTTTTACCTATTTTTATTACATTTACAAATTTTATTGAAATTACATCAAATTTTATTTCAAAAGTTTTAATTACATATCTCAAAGATAAACAAATATAGTTGCAAAGTATACTATATTTTTTCATGCAAAATCCACTTTCTACACTTGCAAAATACGAAGATGCGAATATGCGTTACGAGTACTAATAATAAATATTTATAAACAAATATAAATATTCAGTGTAATTTCAGAACATTTATGAAATATAAATATTCAAATAGTAAATCAATTATTCTAAGTATTTGTATTGATAAATAATAATAATATTTAATACACATTTTTTGTTTTTTTTAATGTACACCTTTCAATATATTGGCATAACACAACTAGAAGTTTATAAATACCTTTTCTCGCAAAATTCACTTTTTCAACTTGCGAAATACAAAAATGCGTGTCGAGCACTATTATTTAAAAAAAAAAAAATAATGATATTCTATAACAAAGTCGGATGTCAAACTTTAATGAACATCATTTATACGTTATAAACACAATTCAAAAACGTATAAACGCTGCTTTATATAAAAGTTTTCTTCAAAACTATTAGCGGTCAAAATTAATTTATAATAAGTAAATAAATACCTAAATAAAAAATATAAAAAAAATAGTTATAGATAGATCAAACAATATTGTAAATTACTAGCTATTCCCGGCGCAACATTCGCCGGTCTAGCATTAGCATTGTAAATGAAAAAGTTTATTTTATTTGTTTATTTTCTTTATTTATTATGTAATAAAAAAATATGTAAAATATTGATTTTTTTTAAGAAAATAAAGAAAATAAATAAATAAAATAAATTGTTTCATTTATAATGCTAATGCTAGACCGGCGAATGTTACGCCGGGAATAGCTAGTAATATTATATTTACTTTAATATGAAATAAAAGTAATGCTAGTGACACATAATAATCTAAAAAAGCATTTCGCGCAAGCCCTAGAAATAGAGCATTATCTAGAGGACAACTCCCTCCGGAATTGAGGAAGAATAAAGCAATTAAATAATATGGGTATATCGAACAATAAATTGGTAGCTTCCTCTAAAAGACATACGCTTACTCAATTTTCAACACGGTGTGATAAATATATATATATTGTTTTTTGTTATGTTCTTGACAATAACTTAGGTAAAACAACCTTTTCGTGCTTAATTAAGTACGGTACTGCAATTTTACACTACAATATTTACAATATTTCGAGTATTTATTTAACAAATGATACTGGTTTATTTATTTAAGTTGTTACCAGATTATATTCTCAATTATTTTTTGTCATTTATTTTGTCCCAATTACAAATGGTACTGGACCAGATCGAAAAACCGATAAATAAGCTATTTGCTTCATCGGGAATCGAACCTGGGACTCTTCGGTTGAAAGGCAGGCGCTCTACCTACTGCGCCACCCAGCGTGATAAATATATAAAAAATTAACAAAAAGCAACAACCATATGATGTAAGATTACGACTGATGCTAGAAGAACTAAATCTCCCAGCGCATGCCATCTTATGTGATAAAAGGAATTAGTACTAACTTCGACTCTAAAGATACCATATATTAACTTGGACTTGACGAAACGTAAAAGATCCACAACTACCAACATACAGTATCAACAACTCTTTTGAATGTAATTCAATAGGATATGCGTGTTAATGTACGCAAAATATAATCTAGTTAAACGAACAAACGACGGTATATTCGGCTGAATTGTATAAATCCATCGTAGCAATACACCATATTCTTGAGAATGTGAAAATTGTACAATGTGAAAATCAAACTTGGTTACATAGTGTTGAAAATTCTGAAACTAGAATAAACTGCAGGAAAAGCCATTGAATTTTTGCGCAGAATTATAATCTACAATCAAATATAACACCATCAAATATTACTCAAATCCCCTATTTAGGTGGTAGTTATTCACATAGAATAAGGCAATACTAATTTGGTTATGGGTAGAAATAGAAAATGAATTCTTATAATTTTTTGTTAAATTAGTTTTAAGTAAAATTAATATAAATTTATTATAATAGTGAAAATAGTCAAATATTTTTCTTTTAATATTACAAAACACTGAAGAAGTCTGCAAGTAGTAAACGAAATACTCGTACTCTGTATGATAAGCATATCAGTAAAATTAAAAGGAAAATATGACTATTTTCACTATTATAGCAAAATTTTACTCTAACGCTGGAAAACAAGTTTTTATAAAAAATAAATTTATTAGTTTTGATTTGAAAAGTAAGCATAAATGAAATTAAGCATATATCGGGCCCGACAAAACCAAGGACGTTGATGGAGCCTATCACAAATCTCTAAGAGTTAAATTAAATTAAAATGATGAAAAGTTGTTATGAACAAATCAAATCTTAATAATTTTATATTCGATTCAAGTAGTTAGAACTGAGTAATTTAAATTACTTCTAAAAATGGAAATTAGCACTAAGTTATGCCATTTTGAACTCAATTCAACACAAAACGTACAATGAAGTGAAATATAAAATATAATTGAAACACTCTGTACACAAGTATTGTATGTGTAAGTTGATTAAATATAAAACAACATAACACAAAACTTGAACCCATATATCTGCAATTTATTATCATAGGAAATTGGACAAAAAATCATTGAAATAAAGGAAAATAAAAAACAAAAAACCAAAACAGAAAAAGAAAAATATGCGATTTCGACCAGGCCATCTAGAAATTCACATGAAATCTATTATCATTTCATCATAGTTATTACAAAAAGATATTTCGATATCATTAAAATCATTCGACCGGATGAGATTTTTTATGACTTTCAAGGATTCATTTACTTTTTTTTTTGTTTATTTCTTTTACTGATGTTTTTTCTAATTCATTTTTGTTTATTTTTTTTTTTTATTTTCTAAAAATAATGAAATGTTACTTAATTTAATGGATTTTCGTTTGAAATGATTTTTGAATTTTTTTTGGGATTTATTGAAAAGCTTATGTTATGTTAGGTATACTTAATGATAATGATATTTGATCGTTCGGCTACCCTAAAATTACATTTCTGTAAGATGAGTTTAAAATGTAACTGAACTAATCGATAGCATTTTTTAATTTATCTATATACATATAATTTCTATCTGAAATATGAATCTTTAAGATTTATATCTGCAAGATAAAATTTTTTAGTCTCTAATGGAGCTTGTGCGACAAATCACTATCAGGGCAACGATTTACAGCAAATTATCAATCATTGTCAAACCAATATGTGAATAAACATTTAGTCACAGATTTTGTTTTTATTATTTGAACATAATTTTTAGTTTGCCCAACTTAAATCAGAGTTATTGTCTTGTATAAATTGTAGCAGGAGTTTGGTTTTGCATTCAATTCATTGAAGTTTTACCTAAATTGTTACACATGTAGTTCTTAATTAAAATTTAGTATATAATGCGCTTTGGTGGCAACATCTTAATAACACTAACGCAATATTCAATTATTCATTTTCATATTTTCAAATGTTCTATATAGCATACATAATTTTCATCTGTTGATGGTCATCTTTATTATTTTTACAAATTAGTCATATTATGTTTACTAGATATTTTAAAAACCTTAGCTAATTAAAATTGGGCAATTAAAATTCAAGCAGATCCTATAATGCTTTTCAAGTTGTTATACCCAGAATTCACTTTTATGATCTTTATTATCGAAACCTTTCCATAGCAATTTTCACTTTACGTATATCTTTTGAATTTCTTTTATAATTCATTTCCAATTCTACTGATTTTACTTTGAAGTTCCACACATATTCAGTTGAGCAAACATAGAGAATTATAAAAACAAAGAAAAAAAACCGAAAATAAAAAATCAAAACAAAAAGAAATAAAAATAAAAATAGAAAAAAAACAACAAATGAACAACAATTGAAATGAAGGAGTGAATATTAGAACAAGAACAACGAAAAAAATAATAAAATAAAAAAAATGAGAAAGTATATAACAAGTGAATTTATGGTATGATGCACATCAGCGCTATTGTGGTACAAGTTTTTCCAAAGAATTTTGAATTTTTTTATTTCATTTGGTTTTTTTTTTTTTTGTTTTTTTTTGCAAATTCTGTGTTTTCTTTTTATTTTTTGTTCTTATTGTTATCATTATATTATTACTGTTATTATCGTTTTTTTTCTGTTATTTTCAATATTTTAAATCGATTGTTGGCTGGTTGATTTCGGTTCCCTTTTTTTGATATTTACTGGTCTAAATTTCTGTTTTTCTTTTGATAAAAAACAAAAAAATAAAAAAATGGAAAACAAAGCATCTAAAAGTATCTAGGAGTTTTTAATTCTTGTAAAATAAATTTTTTGGAAGAATTATTCATTTCGTTATTGTTTGTAACACCTCAAAATTTTATTTGTTTATTGTTTGTTCGATCATTTTCGAATTTATACATTTTATAATCTCCATTACAGCCATTTGGTAATAATAGTTTCACATGAGCATGAGTTACAAATAAATATTTTACCCACTAAACCACACCCTTCCTATATTGTGATCTAGCCCTACAGGAGTAATAAACAGTTTTTTTCAGCGACGAAAATCGAACCAGCTCTCCAAACAAATTTATAACTATGGAAGACTAGTGAAAAACCACGTTTCGTTGGAAGTCAACATAACGAAATTCTTCACAAATCCCGTAAAAACATCTCTATCTAAACGTGGGTGCGGGTCAACTTCCGTTCACCCACGCGACGAGTTCTCAAGAATGTGGGTGATTATTGCTGCACTAACTCAAAAGGTTTTACTCTTTTGAGTCGTCTGGCTATATTTCTATTTCCCAGAAGTTCGACTACCTCCACATTTACATGGTGCTGAAGCATTTTTTCGTGGCGAGTTATAAGCGTTCAAAGTTTTTATAAAAAAGAAAAAAAAAATATGAAAAAGTAAATTTTAATGCAAAAATCGATGGTCTAGGAGCAATATTAAGTGTTTAACGTTTTTTTATTAATTAAACGTTTAAAGTGTTAAAAAATTGTAATGCTCTTATCTTATCCCTCTAACTCCTTAATGTAAAACTACAATAATTATAAGTGAAGGAATCCTTTATTTGTGTTTGGATAAGTGTGTAATTTAAAAGTACAGTTAGCCTATGTCAATGAATTCTTAAAGCATAAAAATTCTTTAAAATACCTATTGAACAACTATACCATATGAAGGGGATTCAAATCTGGGTTTTTTTGATTAATAGTTGGATAACCTGAGCACCTAAGCGTTTGTCAAGGACATATACCTGCATTTCTAAGATAATAAACGGGTAAGTACAATAGATCTGAAGAGATCACGTTTACACAGAACATTACAATAGTAATGACATTTATTCTAAAAATTATAAATATATTTTTATTTTATTGTGAATATATTAAGTAGTACTCCGCAAAGTTGGTGCTTTGGCTAACTTTATTGTTCTTATTATTTAACATTTGTAAATACATATAACATATATATATATATATATATATATAAGTATACGAATTTGTATATTGATTTTGATAATAATTCTATATAAACTTTATTAAGATTATAGAAAATTTTTGTTTTCTTTTTTTATTATTTTTATTTATTTAATTTGTTTTGTTTTGTTCTGTTTTTTTTTTTTCGGAAAAACTTTACACTTGACTGAATTCTCTTGACATAATTATTATGCTTTTGACTTTCTTTTGTTAAGTATCAGTTCTCGTTTGTTTTTTTTTATTTTGTTTGTTGGTTTTTTTTTTATTATTCTGTTTATTATTTTATTATATCTTTAGCTTTCTTCTTCTTATTTATTTAATGCTATTTTGTTGTTAGCGTTATTCTTGTTTGATTATTATGTTATTTTTTATTTTCTTTTCTACGCTTCTTTTGGTCGTTTTTTTGAATTTATTTTATTTTAAAATATATATTATATTTGTTGCATATATTTATGTATATATAATTCATTATAGACATAAATATTATATATAAGGATATAAGTAGGTATGTATTTATTTCTTCTTCAGTTATGAATATATTTGTTCTGATCCTCTTGATTTTCTTCGTTTTTTTTTTTTTTTTGCTATTGAATTGTTATTTTCCGGAATTTATCAACTATTTTATTTATAAAATATTTTAGATTATATATTAATATAATTTTGTTATGTGTGTTTTATATACATAATATTATATTGTATTAAGAGAATCTATTTTTACATTTGTATTTGGGAAAAAAAATGTGTACGGTATATTTTTAAGGGCAATTTAAAAATGGCTAATTAGAGAAAATATAGTTTTTGGCTTTTCATTCAGTTTTTACAGTCTTGTCAGTAACTTAGATAAAATTACCTTTTCGCACATTATGTTCGAGCAAGTACATTATTTAATTATCCTATTGTCAGGAGTTTGACTTTTTGAAGTAGTATTTACTCTATTAAATTATTACCACATTACCCTTGAGTTTTTTAATGAAGCATATAGATCAAGATTAGATACATACAAATCGTAATCCAGATTTTTATCCAGATCTTTATACTGATCATGGAAAATTTATAAAATTCAACATTGGCATTACTATATAGGCTTAGATGCAAAAAATAATTGAACATCAAAACTTTTTGGGATTTATATATACTGCCAGTGTAATATTCTTAGAGTAAGTACATCGGACATCTATTTAAAGACTAGATACATTGCTTACTACATTTTAGTGCAATATTTATTTATCATTCAGTTGAGTTAGTAGAACCTGATACTCTTAAAAAATAGTAGAGTAGCAAAACCGTACTGTTAGTAAATTAAAAAAAAATTAAAATACATTAAAAAAAGTCAGTCAATACTAATTGTAAAGTTAAAAAAAATATATACAGTAAAAAAAAAAATTAATTAAAAAATAGCCAAAGATTATAAAAGAAAAAAACATTTAGATAATTAGCATTGTGTACATTATTAAGCATTTTACTTTTAACATTTCACATGGTTATGGGGGGATAAGAAATGATTGAATTAGAATTAACTTCAAGAATCATTCTAGTAATTGGCTTAAATCTGCCATATTCTGAATAAAAATGAAAATGGAGCATCTCAACAGTCCTCAGATTATTTTAATTGGTTTTTTCAACCAGAAAATTTAAAAAAAATTCAATTAGATTTCAGAGGCTGTGTTGCCCGATAGTATCTGGTGGAAAAATAAAAATTTGCAATTATAAGACAATCATATAATGACTTTAAGTAAATAACTTTAAGATGGTAGGAATAAGGTGGAATTCTCAATGGACCTTTGCATGATAAAAATCCAAGAGCGAAACGTAAAAAATTAAGCTGAACAGATTCCAGTCGTATTTGATATTATTTATTTTTTTTATTTTATTTTTATTTTCTTTTTCTCAAATGAGCTTAGTCGCTCCTATAGAGTAGATAATATAATAAAATAAGTATGCATGTGCAAACATATACATAAACATATTTAATTTAACAATATATAACTAGTATAGATTGTACTAGTATGAATTTTCCCAACAAACCATAGGAAGAACGTGTTCTTCAAGAAGAAACATATACAAATCCCTCGGATGAACTTAATGCGAATGTTCGCCTGGAAGAATTAAAAGCGAATGAATTAAGTTTCATTAAAAGAATGTTTATTTTTGTTTTCTCCATTTTGAATATATTTTTCATATATGTATAATGTATATGAAAATATTTTCAGTTATTTTTTAAAGCGCACGTGTTAAGTACAAACTTAAAAATTTTTTAATGTATTGAATTATAAAAATTTTAAATAATAAATTAAAAAATAAAATAACCTTAAATATTTATAATAAATAAATATTAATAATTAAATTTTGATGAATTTTATTGAAAATTATTTTAAGTCCCTGAAACAGATATTATCTTCTTCTAAAAATTATGTTTTTATTCTTCTAAACATTCGTATTTTCTTCTTCCCGGGGAAGCTAATCCGATTGAATTTACGATTGTCGCGGCGATGTCAACCTTTTCATAATACTAATGAATCGCAGAAGAATAACATATGAGTTCGCGGCGAACAAATACATTCTTCTAGGGGATACTTCCGCGATAATTATGCGATTCTCATGGCTTGTTGGGTTAATATAATAAAAGTAGTATGTAGTACAGTGGTGAGTTGTATAAGCAAATTTAAATTTTAAAAAATATTTAATAACAACAAAAATTTTTTGTTTTAATTCATTAATCTATAATATTAAGTAAGCCTAAACTATATTAGTGACCATTTTTTTTTTTGTTGAATTCATTAATTAATCATTAACCTAAATTAAATGTTATTAATGACAAATAGTGTTCATTCATTTTTTTTTAAACTCATTAAATTCATTGATATTTTTTATATACTTAGGTAGTTCATTGTAGTACTTATATGCTATTTTGTAGATGGCATCATGATTATTGAATCTGACTTTTGACGAAATAATCCTGATATTATCAGCTGTTCTGATGTTGTAATTGTGATTGTCATTAATTGATTGTGCTGTGATGATTGTGTTTATATATTTTTTAATTATCAAATGTGCCTGGGTTGCCAGTTTGCATTTAATAGCTTATGATTGGTAATAGCTTATGATTGCACTGTATAAATTTTGTGGAAGTTCTCAATTTGTAATCGTAAAGATTTTTTATTGCTTTGTTTTGTAGCTCTTGTTTCCCCATATGTGAATAGAGTATGTAATATTGTGCTATGCAAGATACTGAATTATATCGATCGCTTATAGTTTTCAGGTACTCTTTGATTTATTAGTTTTTGGTTTTTGTATTTAGTGATTATGATGTTCTGAAACAAGAATTAGCTTAATAGAATTAAAATGCAATTATACTGAGTCCTGATTTTTTAAATTTCTTTGAATACTTGTGCTAGATCGTTGTATAGTGATTGATATCCATTGAAGGGTATTCCTGATGAGCTAAGTTGTTGATTATAAGCATTTCTGGTGCCACAATTCATTGCTGCTTCAGCGGTAGGATGTCATTGTTCATTTCTTGTAGCAATAGGGGTTTTTAATTGCCCTATTTTGTAGCGTTTTAAGAGAATTGTTTTTATTGTATGAGTCTTTTCAAACCTTTTGGGACATAAGTTATTATTTTACATGCTGTAAAATATATAGTGTTATTTCATTGAATATTATGTTATTTTATTTATTACTTCAAATATATCCGGTATTATCTTTTATTTTTGTATTTCATTATCGACTTATGTTATCCATTTAGTTTTATAATCAATTATTGATATTTTTAAGTATTTATAATTTATATACTTCATCTGATCTTTAATGTGTCCACAATATTTTATTGCAATTGGCTTAGGCATATAACTTTTCATCTTATCATATACTTCGTTTTATTCAAGTTTTTTAATGAATTTAATTTTATTTTATGTAATGAAAAAATAAAAATATTATGGTAAATGAAGAGAATATTGCCTTAATTTAAAAATCGGATTTAATTTCTTTAAAAGAAAATTATTTACCTATATATGTAATATTATTTATATAAATTGGTAACAATTTGCCATAAGAAAGCCGAGCTTGGTTTGCGTTTTCCATTTGAATTATAATTGGCCGTACAGGCGTACGTATATTATTTATGTGTATTAGCCCATTAATTTATTGTTGTTGTTTTTATATATACATATTTTGATTGAATTGATTTAATGAGAAAAAGTTCTTATATTCGAATTAACTATTGATACCTCACAGTTGTATATTTCAGCGCTTTTGCATAGTATTGACATCAGTTATAAGCAAAAAGGTGACAGCGCAAGTTTTTGAATACAAGCGCTGATATACCACGCATGCAATTGCTTGATCGAAGCATTGTCCATTTGCATCAGCAGTGCACCTGCTAAATGGAGCATTTCTAATTGGGAATGCATTTTGTTTTGAATGAAAGCATTTTGCATTTACACCAGCAGTGCATTTGTTAAATGAAACATTGCTAATTGTGAATGCGCTTTGGACGAAGTTTACATTCATGAGTATGTGATGACTGCTTTTGTGATGATACTGTTACATTAAGTTTCAGTGATATGCGAAGGGATGGGATTTAGAACATGAAATTCCTAACTCTTTTTTTTTTTTTTTAAACCAAAGGTACTTTCTGTTTATTAGGTTTTCTATTAATTTCATAATATCGTTCCATCAGTGAAAACAACAATAAAAGTATTTTTTTTTACCTAACAAAACAAAAAGTACAATATTTTTTAAATAAGTTGTTAAGGAAGGCTGAATAGATTTAATTTTTGTGAAATTGTTTTTTCAGATTTAAATAAATTTAATATAAATAAAACGAAAAATTTTTTTCTTGATTTTCTATCGTAGATCGCTGGTAAAGCTGGTAAATTTGGTAGGCATATCTAGTCTAAAATAAATTTAATAATATGATTAAATAGAAAAAGTTATACGTAAATTACATGTTTTCAATAGGCGTGTAGAAATATATATTTTTTTTAAATTTTAAATAAATTAAAAAAAGACAAAACTTTTTTGCAAAGATTAACCAAAAAATCAAGAAAACATCTGCGAACAGTTTTTATTTTATTTTTATTATCTTCTAAACAAATAATAGAAGGCTTCCTGTTTATATGTTCTGTTGTGGGTAATATTCATATATAGTAGATTTTTATTTCCATATATTATTATATATACATGTATGAAAATTATTTATTATATATATATTATTATATAATATCATTTCACGAATTTTTATCCGGAAATAAGATCAAAAAATCTTGAATAGAAAAAATTAAATCAAATAAGGAATATAAACAATTTCTTATTCAAAAAACAAAATAGAAACAAAAACGTAAATAGATAAAAATAGAATAGATTCTTAAAAATTTATTTATAAATCAATATAGAGGATTGTATTTTATATTTATGTATATATACATTATATTACTCGTATGTATTTATGTGAAAAACATAACCAAATAATAAATTCTTGATCAAGGATATTTTTATTTATTGCCTTTTTTTATTTTCTTTATTATTTTTTTTATATACTTTTCTTGTATGTAGTAATTTTCTTGAAATTATTTTCTTAATTATATTGGTCCAAGAAACAAAAAAAAAACAAAAACAAAAAAGAATAAGAATTTCAAAATAAAAAAAAAATTGTTTTTATTAAATTAATGATTTACTACACAATAGAGAAAACATAAAATATGGTAGAATTTCATGACGTAAAAAAATTTAAATTTGATATAATTAGCTATAAATAATTTGACCTTGATATCAAGAAAGTAATATATTTGTAATTTAATAAGGAATTTATAATTTAATACATAATAAGGATATTAAAAAAAAAAAAATCTTATATTGATTATTAAATTTATTTATCCATGATATAAAGGAATTTTTGAACTGAGCAAAAAAAATGAACTTTTTTTGTGATTGTTTATTTTGAAAAATATCTGCAACTGTGAGACAGCAAATATACAAATATTATATTCATTATTGATCCATATATAATAAGTGCTATAAAATCGTGATCTATGCTAGCAGTCTGTTGAAGAAGTTCACTAGGTTCTACATTGTTTTATGTTATATGAATGAAATTAAAAGGCAAATCTTATCTACATGCTGATGACGTGATCTTGCCTTATCAAGGAAGAAATAATTCAAAGTTCCAAAATCACTTTATAATTAGATCAGATTTACCAGTAACTAATAATTTTATAATCAGATCAGATTTACCAGTAACTGAAAATTGGAATATTATTAGCATACTATTTAAATTATAGCCAATTACATGCACTAGAATTAGATGCCTTTTGTTCTACATTCAAATCAAGAGCAGATTTGAATAAAAAACAAGGAGATGTAAGGGGTATAAGTATAAGTAACTTAGTGTTGCCCTAGGCGAAAACATTAATTATTGTAATGATTAATAAACATATCAAGAAGTTAAATCAAAAGCAAGTAGATTAGCGGGATTGTTGGTCAGTTCTTTCATTAAAAATATACTTTTTGCAGTCAAATTCAATATTTTTCAAACAAATTAAACAATTTCTTTTTCAAATTAAACAATTTTTTTTTATCCAAATTCAACATTTTTTCTTAAATAGTTTTTTTAGATTGTAAAATTTAGTTCTTTTGAGAAAATTTTTTTAAAAATTATAATTTAATGTAATGCTTTTGTTACATACTGATACTAGTATTAGTGAATTATGTATAATACTTATTATTTTCAAATTATTAGAAAAAATGTTTAAGTTGGATAAAAAAAAATTGTTTAATTTGAAAAAGAAGTTGTTTAATTTGTTTCAAAAATGTTGAATTTAACTGCAAAAAAGTATATATCAACATGCTACAGAGGACTTAAAATAAACCGATACAGAATTTATATAAATTGTAAATGCTATAAATGCTATACAATTTCGGAGATGAGTCATTAAACTCACTGACCACTTGTCCACAATAAAGCGAAAACAAATTACCATTATCATCTCATAGTGGCAATATCATCTACTGTGGTACTATGTTATTAGATTTAAGTAAAATAGATTTTAAAGTTGAATAAATGAATTAAAAAAAAAAAATTGAAGCTATAAATTAAATGCTTAATAAATTTAATATATTAAAGTTGGCGAATCATAAAACATTACAGCTTGATCAAATTCACAATATAGAGGCTTTAAGATTTTTTTTTCAGTTAAACTTACCTGTTCTTGTATGTTAATTTTAAGACATCCCGTTTGTCGTATTTTAAGATTGTTCGCACTTTACTTAGTAAGCAAATTTTTTTGCGAATGAAGCTCATTTCGTATGGAAAATATTTATGTATAATTTTTATAATGAACCATGTTAAATGTACTATCATGTTAAATGTCCAAAGTACATCTGACTTTGTTCTCCAAAAATGCGATTTGTTGTACAACAATCTGTATTGTTTGTATTTGTTAATACTGACGTTTGAAGAAAATGTACGTTGTGGGGCGTTTTCAGATAAATCCCTAGTAACCAAAAATTGTCATGTTTTTTGACAAGTTTTTGTCAACATATTGTTAGAAAATTGTAGGCACATTTTGTCGTCAAAATTATGATGTCAATTTGTCGACAAAATTTGTTACAAAATTGTGGTTGTAAGCCCACTTACATTCTTTCTAGAAAATGTTGTCAAATATTTGTCATGACAATTTTTGGTCAACAATATGGGACAATTGGTTGACAGGGTTTTTAAGTTTTTTATTTATTTTTATATGTAATAGTATTACAATTCATCAGGTTTTTCAACACTTTTGAGAGTCGGTATTGTTTTGACATTTGTATTTTGAAAAACACAACAATGTTTATTTAAAAATACGAATTAAAAAACAATTGAAATAGAACTTGTTTTTTAATTATTTTTATAGAATTGGTTATAGATAGAATAAAATATGTAATATATAAAAAAGAAAACAAATTGTTTTTATTATTAAAAATCCACCCCTAAATTACTGAAAAACTGTCCTGTCTGAAACAAAAAAAAAACAAAATCCACAAATTGTACAAAATAAGCCACAAAAAGATGACAAATTATCATCAAATTGTTGACAAATGTGTTGACAAAATTGTCAACTAAATTGTGACAAATAGGGTCAACCCTACCGACCTTTTTTCAACAAAAATTGTCACAAAATTTTGTCGACAATTCACCAAAATTTGTCAACATATTGTCACATTTTTGTGACATTTGGCTGCTCGGGATTGTTGAACTACGAAATACTATACAATCCAATTGTTGAATCATAGCATAACATACATTAAATTGTAGTACATTTGTGCAACTACAATTAGTACATTTGTATTATACAGATTACAACAAATTGATTTATACCTAATTATTTAAATTATTATGATGCCAAAATCAGTATTTTTGGGATGTAAAATCAAATTGAAAATTGGAAATTATTTTTTATTATTTTGCAAAAATTTATAAAAATTAGTAATGCTATTGAAAATTTTAAAATAAACTGATTCTGTACAAAAATAATATCCAATTCATATTGTTTATAATTTCAATTTATTGCATATACATATACATTGCATATATTTTCTATAATTTAAATGTGGAATATAACTTACCTAAAAAGGGAGAAAAAAATATATTATTATAAATTAAATAATAATTTTATATAACGTGTTTATAAATTTAAAATTAAATCTACTTAAAATTTGTATCAAATGGAGTAATATTTCTCAAAATTTCAGATATTGAAAATCATTCAGGAATTGTAATTCTTGATTTCTAAAATACGCAATTCCAATCGTATTTTTATTTCAACTTCTCAAATCCATTGGGGGTTTTTACACGAGTATTATTTTTGCTTTTAGGAAAGAGGTAATAGATGTAGCAAAAAACTCTACACTCGTATTCTTTTGTAGACTTATTTTTCAGCTTAACATAAAGTGCTTCTCGCTGTTGTAAAACCAAAACATGGACATGTTTTTTTTTTGGTAAATATTTTTACGGTGTTTTGATACATTTTAATTTTGTTTGGTATTTTAAATTGTATTACGATGACATATACACTAACACATACTCAAAATATGGTATTCAAAAGAATACCCATATAAAAGCCAAGCTGTTGTAACGGAGAGAATTTGAAAAAGATCCAGCAGGTCGGTGAACGAAACACTCCTTTGATTTTAATTTTAAATAATCTTAGTTTCTCTCAATAAACTTTTTATTACAATATTGACTGTAGTAGAAATTGTGTGAACATTAAATCAGTAAAACAGTATCCTAAGTATTTGGGGATAATTATTATGAAGGGGAATTAAATCTAGTACTTCAATATTGTAAGAAAAAATCAAATACATATGATTTAGAAACTAGATTAGTAGTAAAAAAAAAAATTAAATAAACCTAAAATACTTAAAAATCAGGAACTCTGCAGTATTTCAAACATGTAGGCAAATCAGAAACAGAGTTAAATTTTAAATAAGCAAAATTTGAACAGAATACTTGTCAATATTTACAGCAAATAAGTAGTGTTTATGGCAAACAAAACCAAATGTGGCAGTGATTCGAAAATTAAATCGTAAACCGAACCGGTTGCGAACGAAATTGCAAAAACACAATTCCATTTTCATAATTCCATTTACACCAAAAAAAAAAATTCCAAAATTCAAAATTCCAAAATTCAAAATTCCAAAAAAAAAAGTTACAAAGAGGTAATAGATGTAAGGAAAAAACTCTACACTCGTATTCTTTTGTAAACTTATTTTTCAACTTAACATAAAGTGCTTCTCGTTGTTGCGACACCAAAACATTGACATGTTTTTTTTTTTGGTAAACATTTTTACGGTGTTTTGATACATTTTAATTTTGTTTGGTAATTGTATTACGATGACATATACACTAACACATACTCAAAATATGGTATTCAAAAGAATACCCATATAAAAGCCAAGCTGTTGTAACGGAGAGAATTTGAAAAAGATCCAGCAGGTCGGTGAACGAAACACTCCTTTGATTTTAATTTTAAATAATCTTAGTTTCTCTCAATAAACTTTTTATTACAATATTGACTGTAGTAGAAATTGTGTGAAGATTAAATCAGTACAGCATTCTAAGTATTTGGGGATAATTATTATGAAGGGGAATTAAATCTAGTACAAATGCATAACGATTGAGAAACTAGATTAGTAGTAAAAAAAACTAATATTTAGTTATAAAACTAAATAATAATTAAATAAACCTAAAATATTTAAAAATCAGGAACTCTGCAGTATTTCAAACATATATGCAAATCAGAAACAGAGTTAAATTTTAAATAAGCAAAATTTGAACAGAATACTTGTCAATATTTACAGCAAATAAGTAGTGTTTATGGCAAACAAAACCAAATGTGGCAGTGATTCGAAAATTAAATCGTAAACCGAACCGGTTGCGAACGAAATTGCAAAAACACAATTCCATTTTCATAATTCCATTTACACCAAAAAAAAAAATTCCAAAATTCAAAATTCCAAAATTCAAAATTCCAAAATTCAAAATTCCAAAAAAAAAAGTTCTCAAACTTTTTTAATCCAAAAGCGAGCTACGCATAAAAATAATGAAGTTAAATATTCTGGAAAAAGCAGATATCCTCTATTTTGTATCCAGAAGCAGCTATGCACAAAAATATTTATGGATCCAACTCTAAAGTCATTCAAACATGTGTGGATTTTTTTTTTTTCAGTGTTTGAAATTTTGTAACTTTGGAATTTTTTTTTTTGGAATTATGACAACATCCCAAACCGAACACTATAGTTTGATAAAAAGTCGCTCCTGGTAATAAAAACCCAGCCATATTTTCGTTATTTTTATAGAGCAGAAGGAAATTAACAAACAGAAATACCACCGAAAAATAGAAACATTGTCTATTTAGAATCAATTTGGAATAAATAAAATTTAAAAAAATCAATGAAAACCAGTGTTGTGCGACGTAAACTACTTATGTACATTACGTTATTTTCTACACGTCGACAATACTTTGTAGACAATACCATTATGTCTACTTTATTGCGTAGACAATTTAGTTAATTAAATAATAATGAATTACCATTAAGGTAAATAAAAATACTGATTTTTTTTACAAAAAAAAAAAAGAAAATTATATTTTATTACATAAATTCAATCCGAGTCATGCAGATACAATATATCTTGAAACACTACAACGATTGACAAGTATTTATAAATTCAAATATTGCCACGAAAAGCTTTATGTTTTCTTTATGTACTATGAATTCATAATCAAATTTCCTTATGTATTGATTCGACTATTCTAGGATCACACGGTTTAAACCTTATTTTTTTTTTTACATTATTAGCCACTTAGGTTAAAAAAACCTTTTTACTTTCATACCGTTGACTTTTGGAAGAGAAAAGAACAGGGATAGTTAGAGAGAATAAAAGGAGAAAGAAGGTTCGACATGGAGTTGCGAACTATGTTATTGATGTTCACTTTGAATTTTTGTAAACTAAACAAATAAAAACTGGGAATGCTTGTAGTGGAATGCAATTCCACATTGTACCTTTATCAACAAAATCAACTTACTTAAATTCTTTTAAAATAGATATCACTTGATCCGTTAATTTTTTTATTTAAAACATCCTCTGCAAATAGATTGCCGGCGTGGCTGTTACAGTTACTATGCCACTTGAAGTGCTGAGACAATTTTCCCTTTTGTTTATGTCATTGTCGAATACAATGACATATACTGATCCTTTGCCATATCAACAGAATCCACAACAACTTCAGACAATTTCTCAGCTGTTTTAGAATCTCTAGTTAAGTCCGAATCATGTAAAAAACTTGCTTTTCGTTACTATTTATTATGCAACATTGTAACAATAATTTTGGAAAAATGCTTCCATCTATCAATTAATAAAACTTATAATAAGCTTAGCTGCTGTAATTTTTTATATGCTTTATTAAGCTAAATTATTGATAATGCTTTCCTACTAGGAACTTTCTAAACATGCTGACGGTTCTAAACATGGCCTTTCTAAACATGCTGTATGTTTAAGATCATAGTTGACATTGTTTTTATTCTATTAAACATTGTTTACATTTAGATTTATGGAATAAAAGTCGAATTTCCTTTCACTAATCATTTGTATTTATTTTGCAAATATCGATATTTCGGAAGCAACTTACTTCCTTCATCAGTGCTTTGCGACTTCGTCCTTCATAGTCGTAATCATAATCATAATCGATATTTGCAAAATAAATACAAATGATTAGTGAAAGGAAACTCGACTTTTATTCCATAAATCTAAATATTTCACTAAAAACAAATCTGATTATCAAAAACAATTGTTTACATTGTCTACAGTAAATTGATTGTTTACACTAAAGTCTACTTCAAAGTAGATAAATAAACATTACACGTAAAGGAACAACACTAATCAAAACCAAAAACTTAAATCATAGAATATTAAATGGACTACATGAGCTGTACTATATGAACTGATAAAGTATGGAGAATATGGTTTTCAAATACAATTAACCATGCGAATTCGGAAAGTAATGTTGCGGAAGTGTCCTAGAAGATGAGATTTATACAAAACAGCGAGAATATCTGAATTATCAGGAATGTTTTTGTTATAAAATACATTGCGGAAGTCAGAGCTAATACCAATAAAACAACATTTTTTTTTAAATTTAAATAGTTAAGGTTAAAGATTTTTTTTTTATGTCTAAGCTGGATAGAATTAAATTTTTTTTAGTATTATATATTAATTTTAAAGTGATTGGATAGAACAATACACTTGGATTCGTCCATTTCAGATATTACAGAAATTACGTATTTATTGCAAACTATTGTAACAACATATTATATTATTAAAAGGCTATTTTTCTTTCGGTTAAGATGGAATTTCTCCTATACTTTTTAAGAAATGCATGTTCAATTGATTGTATATCATTTCTTTTCTGTTTAGTTTAACTCATCAATCGGGTATTTTCCTATGTTCTTCTCCCAAAAAGTCTTTCATTATTTCAGTTAGCAAAAGAAGACTTCAGCAACGAATGTACAATTTATTATGGGGCATAGCAAAGTTTTTAAGTATTCCCAAACTGTTACATTGCAAATACATGAGAGATGTCTTCAAGACAGTGATCCCAATAGAGTATGCTATTCAAATTGGCACAAGTAAGGTGTTTGACAGAATTCCTCATAGTATCATAATACTGAAAATTAATACTGAAAACATAATCTTATCACTTTCACGGCATAGCCTTAATTAGTTTGAATTTTACCCTTCTTTTCGTGATTCATAAATTTTATTCAAAATTGCACTTTCTAATTAATAGCACATCAAGTAGTACAAGGTAAAAAAACATTCAAATTAAATTTGATGGCATTTATTTCACACAATTTACTCAATAATACCCAATTCTTCTATAAATAGGCCAAACTGTATAAGTTTACGGTTGATAATTTTAAAAATAAGAAAAAATAAAATGTGCATATGAAACAAGATTCAAAAGCAGTACCTTAGTCATTTTATATGAAGTATCAAGATTATTGTTATTGCAGGAATTTATATTATATTTGATGTCCATAAATCGTTGGCTATTTTGCTATTGAAATACTTAACTATGAATATTGCATCCAATAGTCTCTAATATGTGGAAAAGCATGATACCAAGCTGAAATACTTCATATGGAAAACTATCTTCAATTTATCAAATATTTTAGGTTCAATTTATTGGTATCTTTTTCATGTGTGTTTAATATTCAAAACGAACTCGTTTGCTAGTTGATAGACTAACTATAATGATATCTGCTCCTACTTCCATTTCAACGCCAATCTCGTCTAATCTAATTTTTATTCAGAGCGTTTTCAAATTTCCATTAACAATATTCCAGCAAGATTCATTATATACTTTTGTGTTTTATCTTATAGTAGTTCTAGATGCTCAACATTCACCACTAGTTTTATTTCCTACTTTTCAGGGAGCTAGTTTGGTTTCGATAAAAGTATATTTTAAAAATTTTTATGTTAACATTATTATGTTATTTTATACTTTTTAGCTTTAAGTGAAACCTATAGTTATTATAATTTCATAAAGATTATGTAAGTGTAAATTTTCATGCTTGTAACACAATTGGTTATTGAAATATTCCTGAGACATGCTAAGAGTTGTACGGCAGCTACCCGAACCAGTCCAAATTTTGAAAATCGGTAGAAGTCGTATTTCTTTATTTGTGAAAGAGTATCTAAGTGAATTTTCATGCCTGTAACACAATTGGTTATTGAAATATGCCTGAGACGTGTTGTTCGACAGCAAACTGCAAAATTCCAGAACTCTATCTTAATAAACATATATGTTTTTTTTTTCTTTTTTGACAAACAACGAAGGTGGTAGTGTAATAATTCCCTGCGAATTCTTTTATTAAAAAAATATCAAAAAACTTTACAATTACGAGGAACACTTTTGGGCTATAAAGGCTGAGTAACTTAAATTGCTATAAATCCAAAGGATCCAGATTCTATTATTTCTGCTTCAAGAGATAAAACTTTAATTGTGTGGAAACTCACTCGTGATGATGAAACTAACTACGAATTCCCACAAAAACGTCTCTATGTTCACTCCCACTTCGTTAGTAATGTGGTCCTCTCATCTGATGGAAACTATGCTTTGTCTGGATTTTTGGATAAAACACTTCGCTTATGGGATTTAACCTCTGGAAAGGCAACACGTCGCTTTGAAGATGTTCTGTCAGTTGCAAAGGATGTTCTGTCAGTTGCGTTCTCTGCTGATGATCCATCTGTAGCCTATGATCCATCGATCAAAATATGGGATTTAGAATGTAAGAAAACTGTTGAAGAATTACGTTAAGGACAAGGAAGAAGCTTTTAAAAAATTTAAACTGGATAGATCTGAACCCACAAGAAAGAGTTATAATGTTGCTAGAAATAAATGCAAACATGTCATCAACCAGCAAAAGTTGTTGCATAACCAACGGTTAAGGCAAAAAATTCTACAACTCCGAAAAATAGCAGAACCTTTTGGTCCTTTGCTAAAAATGTTATGCACAACTTTCAAGAATCCTCATTTCCGCCACTTATTGATGATGATGAAATCGTGATGGACCCAAACGGTAAAGCAAACTTGTTTGCAAAAATTTTTGCATCAAATTCCTCACTTCCTCCTACATCTCTTGCACCACCAATAATACCTCAAGTAGATTTCTCAATTAGAAAAATTTACTTTAGAAGAAGAGCTATAGTGAAAATTTTGAGGAACCTAGATGAAAACAAGTCTGCTGGCCCAGATGCAATACCTGTAATGGTACTTAAATAAACTGACTTCGCCATTTCGAAACCTCTACGCAACTTATTCCACCTGTCCTTTTCAACTAGTCAATATCCCAGTCAATGGAAAGTTACGCACGTTCATCCAATTCCCAAAAAAGGTGACAAAAGCGATCCCACAAACTATAGACCAATAGCTATTACTTCGATTCTTTCTAAAGTAATGGAAAGCTTAATCAATGAGAAACTTTCGAAATATCTTGAGAGCAAAGGCATAATATCTGACAGACAATATGGTTTTAGACCGCACCGATCTACCGGTGACATGATGACATACCTTTGTGAGAAACTCAATATCAGTCTACACAATTCTGGAGAAGCTGACATTGTTGCTTTAGATATTTCCAAAGCTTTCGATCGAGTATGGCACGCGGGTTTAATTGTTAAATGCCAAGCCATTTGTCTAGGTTCTGTATTTTCTAAATGGATTGAAGGCTTCCTTTCGAATCGCTCGATTCGTGTCTTAGTCGACGGTTTCACGTCTGACAAAATTCACATAAATGCCGGTGTTCCGCAAGGATCAGTCCTCTCCCCCACTCTCTTCTTGATTTTCATCAATGATCTACTTCAATCAACCTTCCATCCAATTCACAGCTTTGCAGATGACAGCACTCTGGTGGCTTCCTTTGATTTCCTCCGCAGAATCAATGCTTCAAACGTCGAAGTTAGCAATAGAAGGCATATCATGGTGAATATGATTAACCATGACGTGAACAAAATTGCTGACTGGGGCAAAAAAAACAGAGTTGAGTTCAACTCAACAAAAACTCAAAGCTGTCTGATCTCACGCAAACTTCTAAGATTTGAACCCAATCTCTCCTTCCAAGGTGTTACTTTGCAAAATTCGAATAGTCTAAATATCTTAGGTATGTACGTAAATCAAAAAATTGCTTGGAATGACCATATTATTGATATTGCGAAAGGAGCTGCCAAGTGCTTAGGCTATTTAAGTCGTTGTAGAGCTATCTTCTCACCTTTGGAATTCCTATATCTATAAAGCATTCATTCGACCCAAGATGGAATACAAATCTCACATTTGGGCTGGCGCTCCCATTTCAGCCTTAGGCTACCTTGACCGCGTTCAAAATCGCGCCATTCATCTCATAGGCGACCTAAATGTAAATTCATCCTTAACTTCTCTTGGACATCGTCGTACAGTAGGGGCACTTTCTCTGTTTTATAGATATCTTGTAGGTGTGGAGACTTGCTCAGTAGAAATCAAATCACTACTTCCTCCTCTAAAACAGTTCCAACGCGCAACAAGAGTAGCGGCAAATTCTCACCCCTACACAGTGGAAATCCCAAGATGGCAAAAAAATGGTTATGGAAATTCATTTATAGTCCGAGCGTCGCGAATCTGGAATCACATCCCTCCCGACGTGTTTCCACAATCAAATAATAATAGAACAACTTGTTATAATCTCCAGAGGTTCAAGTCAAACATTAACCGATTTTTGCTCACACTACTTGTTAATTTGTACCACACATTCCTTCTTCCTTCTCTGTCCCAGCCAAGCGGTGCGTAAGTATTAAAGGTCCTATCCTACTATCCTAGCGCGCGGCTGTTTATAAAAAAAAAAAAAAAAACGTCCAGAAGTTGTTTCTACAAGTGCTAAAGCTGATCCACCACAATGTTTTTCATTAGCGTGGTCTACTGACGGACAAATTTTGTTTGCTGGTTATTCAGACAATACCATCAGGGTATGGCAAGTTTCACTATCTCGTTAGAAATATAACGTAAGTTTCTGTCATGAAAATATATAAACATGTAGACACTGGCAAGTTAATATAAAAGTATATAAAAAGTATATAATATGCTCCAAGCCGTTATCTTTCTAGAATATATAACTGAATAAATATATATATCTAACAGATCAACAGATATAACGGTTTTTATACAAAAACATCAAAACAACAAGGATACTTTAATATATTATTTTTGTCCTTAAAGAATAAGATGCGCCACTAAAGATATTTATTTTTGGAAAGCTAGCAATTCCAGCTATCCATGAGATTTAGTCATTACGTCCTACGCCGATACAACATATCCCTCAGAATCCCCAAACTGTTTTCTACAGAAAGATTCATGTCATTCAGAATTATCTTGTTCCATCTTAATTAAATCTAAGTTTGAAAAAGGCAAAATGAAATGTTCTGTTTTCCAAACGACAGTAGAAAATTGGTTAAATATATGCAAAAAACAAATAAATGTAATTCAATCGTTGGAATTTAAAATAATTTTTAATATTTATTATGTAGAAAATTTTAAAAATAACTGCATGGATATTGTTTTGTGATTTTTGAATTTCTATATAATTTATTTTTGAATTTTTTTAAAAATTGTTCAAAAGAGAAAAGAGTTATTCACCTAATATTATCTATTATCAATATGCATTTTTGCTTATTACAATTCGTAAATTATTTAATTCCGTTAAATTGTTTTTGTTTATTTTAATAACAATAGAAACTCCTTTTTCACCATATTTTTTTATGAAAATGTAAAGAGTTAGGCAAGTTTACTCTTAAAATGAATTAAATATTAGGTTTGGAAATTTGGTAATGTATCGCTAATATTTTTTTTGGCTTGAATAATATAATAGTATAAGAAGATTGTTATATACATATAAATAAAAGTGTAGTAAAATAAAATCGTTTAAATCCTTTATTTTGCCCATAGTTTTTAAAATAACACTTGAAAGTTTGTAATGTGTTATCAATTTAATTTTCCAATTAATATTCAGTGATATGTTTGCATACTATATACATGCAACTGACATACTAAAAATGAAGAGTACATAATTGAAATGCTTTGAAATCTTATTGAAAACTATTTTCAATCTCTTTGGTTACCCATTTTGCGTAAAATAAAGTTAAATACTGCGTGACCTGAAAATTATTATCCTCTTTAGTAAATGAATTGTTTCGAATTTAAGTTATCCTTTTAAATATGCAATTTTACCTATATTATTTTTTTAAAAAGGTCATGTACAAAATACACATACAATTTAGGATTGCCATTTTTCCAGTTTAATTGGCTAGAACATCAAAATATTTAACTGTGTTTATGCTTAGACTTACCGGAACCAATTATAGTGAATAATGTTTAACTGGTGGTTGCAGGAATTAAATGGAAATTGTTTGGAAACAAAATATTGCTGAGCTTATTCTCAAAAAGATTTAAATGAATTTGGTATACTCATACTTGCAGAAGATGAAATTAAATATTGAGAAAATAAAACAAAACTAACAATACAGTTTTATGACTGAGCATGAAATGTTCTTAAATGATAGTTTCGAAGACAAACCTAAATAATTGGTGTACACTTAAATAGTCTCATAGACTAATAATATCTTGCATGGAACAAACTCAAAGGAAATCTATAATATGAAAAATAATAAATTTATTTGATGCTCTCTGTTTATTTCCAATATAGTATATAGTGCGCTAGACAAAATTTGTAAAGTAAGGAAAACTTCCGCCACCTTAGGTAATCGGCCAGCAACCCTGGTATATATTTTTATGTGTAAAAATAGAAAGATTTGTGCATACGGTTCACTTGAAGTGATGTTATTTTGTTATTGTCTTTATTTTTCTCTGTTAACCAGTAAATTGTACCTTTTAATTCATTTTGTGAGTTACATTGTGTTCATAAATAATATGTGTATATATATATTTATTAGTGTTATTTGTTATATAGTGTTGAAATAGAGAAATGTATATTATCTATGTACACATGTATATATAAATATATAAAATAATTGATACATCAATTTGCGGTGTAAATTCGAAATTTTCAAATTATTCATTTATATAACATTATAATATATAAAATGTTACATAGTTACATTAGTAATATAAAATACTTATACATATATGCGAAAGGATACTAAAATATAGGTACATATATAATAAAATATATATACATTTTTTTCATTGATTTGTTATGTTTCAAGTTTTATTAATATCACAGGAGCTTAACTTGTTATATACCCTTACAAAAAGTAAAAATATAATAAGAAAATGTCGTTATATACATTTTAATAGCGATAGTTTAATTAGTATTATATAATTTGATATCAACTATAATATATTTTACAACTAAATACATATAATATATTAATATATAATATGTGTGTATGTTGCATATAAATATAGGGTAAACCAAAATTGTACTTTAATGGTATATAAATATCGATGCTGCGGTCATAAATTTTAGTGAAAAAAAAAAGAAAAAAATACACAAACACAAAAACAACAAATTTTCGTGATAAAATTTAACAAAGAAATCTATGGCTTAAATTTTATAGGACAATTCATATGTATAAGATTTGATTTTTCATTCTAAAATATGTCTTTATGTTTTTCTAATGATGATAAATGAGAATTGCGAAATATTCAAGCGCTCAAAATAAACAACATTCTATTAAGTGAATTTGAAAACTTATCGGTGTTTGCAAACTATGTATGAAGAAAAGACGAACTTGCTTGATTTCGGCAATGTGCAAATATGACTCAAAAAATTTAAATTGATGATCAGTAAAATTTATAAGACAATAAAATTTGTGCAATAGAATTTCATAATCTACACAATAGAATTCTGTAGGTCTAAGAAAACGCATGAAACGACTTTTTTCTCATTTGAGTATTTCGACATGAAATTAAATAAACTTAGAGAAGCAACACTGTTGTGTTGAAGTTAATCTCGAATCCATATTGCTCATAAAGAATATTATTTATTTTTAGGAAGTTTGTTAGACAATCTTTAATTATTATCTCAGAAATTTTTGAAAATGTATTAACAATAGAAATAGGTTTATAATTCGAGTAAATTTTCTCACTATCGATTTGGAAAATGGAGGTGACAACTGACTTTTTTATTGAGTTATAAAAACAAATTGACATATTGGTAAACTTTACCAAAAACTGATTGAATTGTTTATCAATTTTTTCAATAAGTTTCAAACAGTTGCTGCTGATGAATTTAGTGAATCGATCGAAGTTAACGAAAACATATGGTCCAAAATTATTCAAATATTGGTGCAATCTATAGGAAGCGAGGGTATATATTTATAGTTTCTATAAGATTTATGAAAAAGATGTCGAAGTGTTCAATCATTTCTTTCTCCTCTGAAATACAGCAATTATCAATCTCTAACGTGTTAATAATAATTAGATATAGAATAGATGTCTTAATTTTTGAATTTTAATTCATTAACTTGGTGGATCAAGTCAAGATAGTTAAGTTGCATTCAAACGTTGCTATTCATTGCGACCATTGGCATAAGATAATAAAGAATCTACAGTTAAAAATGTTGGAATGCGAAGTAGAAAATTAACAGCTGATATTTTAGATCTTACCAGTACCTACAGCTACAAAAGATAATAAACTTTTAATGTGTTATGAAATGGGAAAAATTACAATGTTGACAAATGATCAGAAAAATACAGATATGTGTGAACTTTTACCTATTACACAGGTTGTGGCTCCTATCATTGCTGGGCCTCGTCCAGCACTAAATCTATTATACCAAACCAATCAAACAAAAAGAAAAATGAGACAAAGAAGGTTAAAAAGAAACGTGAAGTTGAAATTAAAAGTAGAGAAATTAAATCGTTCATTCCACAACCAATGTTCAAAGCATGTGAAATGAATGAAGATATGATGACATTATATGAATTTTTAACTAAAGGTTGATTTCCTCTTAATGGACGAACGTCCGGACAACTTTTTTAACCAATCAGAAAATTTTATTTAACAACACATACACAAAAAATCCTCTCCAGGCAATTTACTTCATCTAATTTCTCAGTTCAAATATGTTTTCATTAGTATAGATATTGAAGATATTGAATATTTGAAAATAGAGTAGTTTTTGGTTTGATACAGATTTTGTTCTCCAGAGATTGGTTTGGATTGCTACTCATTGGGTTGATCATTGTCTTACAGGTAGAATATATTTACCACTACCAACTAAGAAACAAAAAAAAGGGGATGAAGCCCATATAAAGTGTTAGAACTGAAGGATACTATAAATTAGATAAGAGAAAAATTAAACCTAATTTATTTTATAGATATTCCAAAGTATTTTTTTGTGTTAGGGTCCCTATACCTATTTGTTCCGAATAATAATTTTTTTTTGCCTCAAATACCAGTTTTCCTTTTAACTTTATTTTTAGCATTCTCATATACCATATTTGTATATGAGGATCATCTTGAATTTTCTCTTTTGTTTGAACTCATACGTCCCGAATTTTGATTTTTATCGCAATATTTCTTCAGTGATCCACTCGTGCTTTAACTTCTTGTCTTATCTTCCGCTGGTGTTATTGTGGTATTTTCTGTAATTGGTTTGGTAAGTTCTATGACAAAATTATCAAAATTATTAATGCGCCAAAGATTGGACTAAATTTACGAGTTTTCAAATACTTCGTACATTAAACACTGTTTCAGAATCGTTTGACTTATCTATATTTGACTTGATATCTATGCTAATGAAAAATAATTGATAATCAGAAAGACAAGTGTTAGATATATTATGAAAATAATAACTAGTTTGATTAGCGTGAGATATAACATGAATTACAGTGTTGAACAATTTTCTTGTAACAAATTACATTGATAATTTGTTATTTATGATATGCCCGTTATTAAGCAAAATATTGTAGTAATGCTCTACTTCATTACAGTTATTTTGTAATTTATTAAAAATATCTTAAGATGATATATTGATGGTATTCCAGGGTGACTTCATTAACATTGTTAACAAAATCTGTAAGGTGCAGTGTGTCTTGTGATGTCTAATATATTGACATAATGCTAATAACTAGTTTCGTTAAATTAACTATGAGAAAAGTAATGGAATTAAATTCTTCCTTATATGCCCGAGAACTACTAATTCTCTAGTTAATATAAATAGCTTGAGCTACTTCAAGATTGAAAAAAAATGCCTCGTATCCAGAAATATCAAATTGAGGTTATATATGTATGTTTTGGTAATGAGGTTACAATACTGTATGTATTCGATATACGTTTAACAATAGGTCAAACTCTTCTAATGCTGACATTAAAGTTAAAAAACTGAAAATTTACTTGGCCTGTGAAGCCTACAGAATCTAATACTATTTATATAAATTGCTTTCAAAAAGTCTGTATGTATTGGTTTACACAAATACAATAATAATTTTAGAGTAGAATAAGCATTCTCTGATTATTCATCTTATGCAAGACAAGACAATTAGTGTTACTCTTGATCAAGACTAGCACTAATTAACATGCTGAGACACTAAGAGCAAAACTTAATAGTAGGCCGGTCTTTTTTAAAAAAAATACACGCAGTCTTATGGGAAAAAATAGTTCAAATCGGATTATAATTCGAAAATTATTAATTTTTTTATCTTTCGTCCAAAGGATGGGTTGAAATTCCATCTTTTTTACATATTTTGGAGTATTCAGATTTCAAAAAAATTAAATATTTTAATTATTAAATATGTGTTAAAAAAAAAATATCTTTCATCAATTTTTATACTAAAATTCCACTATGAAAAGCTTACATAAAATATAAAATGTACTGAACTAACACATTGAAGCAATTTAATGTCTCGGGCTGTTAATTAGTGTTAGATTGGTGCATTTATGTACAAAAAACGAAATGATTCTGATTGTAAGCGTTTGTATTGTTCATCCATTCCGCTACCATTTACGTTAGGTATATACTTATATCATTTCTATTATTTTAGTTAGTGTTGAAAAAAATGTTAACTTTTAAATGATATATTTTAATTTTTAAAGCGACAACCTATATATATTTTTTTAAATATAAAGAAAATTTAATTCTATAAAAATAAGTCTGATTTAAGGGGTATCCGCCGAAAAGCTAGTTTGGAAGTTATTAGCTTATTTACAATACAACTTCATAGCCGTTAAAAATAAAACTAATTTATAATGTTACAATATAGATGTATATGTACATATACATATTTCACTAATGTGCATATATATGTAAAGCTAAGCAATCAAAATAAACCTATTTTGAATTAAAACAATTAAAGTTCTTTGAGTAAATAATTATGGTTCTGTTGTAGGTACTCATAAGTACAAGTCTTTTAAAAAACAGAAAGAAATATCAGAATAATAAGTGCAGTACAGTATATATATATATTTTTTAGATATACTTAGGTACCTAACGTACATACACAATAAATAATTCATACACTTCTCAAACACATCGAAAGCGTATACTAAGTATTAAAGAAAGCGAACGAACAGAGCATTTTTGTTCTTTTGATTTGACGTTTTTCTATACTCTAACTAACTAATTTATTTAGACCCTCCTAACTTTTTTGTTAAAACTTTTGTGAAAAAATCAAATAAAGGCTAATGTCTTACTATAGCAGGTACGTTGTCAGTATCACGGTGTAGAAGGCCCGAAGACGGCGCAGGCCTCTATATATTTGAAAACACATTTTAAGATTGTTGCTTGTCAAATTATTTCGATCCCACTGTGACAATGACTTTATACATGTCATACTTCTTAAAAAGCCTGATATAAAATTTTATGAAAACATTTGCAAAGTGTGCTACTTTTAGAACAGTTTGTTTTTGTACAGATTTACCCAAAAGCAAACAAAAAATCACAACAAAGAAAAAATGAAACAATTAGAACAGAAAAGAAGTGATTGAGGTCAAAGGGATCAATTCCACATACATCTTTACATCATATATTTGTACATACTTGTATTGTGCATGGAAATGTGTTGTGTGTATATTCAACTATTACTTTTTTTTTTTTAAATAAATGAGAAACTGAGAATTGAGAAATTGGCAGATTTTTATGTGCTAAATAAGTTCAATGTGTTTTGAATTAAAATTATTTTTTGTTCTATTGTAATTTATACATTATAAAAAAAAAATAAACAAAATATAACAAAAAAAAAAATGAAAATGAATTTTATTTCATGAAAATGCTTTACGAACTTTTTATTTTCTAATTTAATAATTCCAATGAAAACCATTCTTAAACATTAAAATTTCTAATGCTTAATTTGAAACGATTTTTCTAATTTTGAAATTGAGATTTTTTAAAATTGAAGGATATTTATTAGTAAAAATTAAAAGGATTCGTGTGTAAAGTACAATGGGATGTATTTAAATAAATAAAAAAAAAAAAAAAAAAAAAATTAATTGAATTTTTATCACGTTAAAGAAATTTCGTTCATATAATATATGGTATGTATATAATAACTTATAATTATTATTATATAATATTACATTAACTAACCTACTATAATACAGTATAGAGGTTAATGTTATATGACTACTAATCAGAAGATCATGGGTTCGAATCCTCTCAGGTCATTTGTGTTAAATTAAATTATTCGTTCATTATTCATAAAATAGAATTATATTGTTTAAGAAGCCGTAGTTCCAAATATTAGTAGTAGTTTTCCACATTTGATTATTTGATATATACCACAAATTTAATATTAAAATTACCAATCGTGATCTAATGAAAAATAAATAGTATAAATAGTTAAAACAGTCAACAGACATTAAACATTTTAGGTCCCCTTCTGTTTGTATGTAAATGAATGTCAAGCCTGATGTGTGTGATGGTGCGTTTTCTTGATGAAAAAGCATTTTTTTCTTTGCTAAATTTGGTCGTTTTTTCTTGATTTCGTCATTCAATCGATTCAATGATTCACAACGTTATATAGCATTTATTGATTTTTCTTTTCGAAGATAGTCGATGAATTCCGATGCACTCCAAAAAACAGCTGTCATAATCTATCCTACTGATTTTTCTGCTTTTGCTTTCTTTGGCGTCCATCCATTGTTTGGACTGATTTTTAGTTTCTGGTATATTGTAATGGACCCAAGTTATGAAACTTATAAATCGACTTAACAGTTCATTTTGATTAGGCTGGTGTATTGCCAAAAGCTGCTCACAACATGTCCAACGAATTACTTTTTGTGACAATTTTAATAAACGTGGCCCCCATCTTGGTGTTACCTTTTTCATCAGGAGTTCGTCATGTAAAATGCGTTCAACGCTATATATTTTGATATTGGTAATATATCTGCCACAGCTCATGAACTTTTACTCGGTGATCGTTTGTCACTACATCATGTAGTTTTCTTATAATTCCAATGGTTGTTGCATTTACACTTGTAAATTACACGAAATAATAAAATTGAACAGTCTTTATTCTTTTGAACTTAATTGTTAAAATTTCGATCAATTTCAGAATTTTCTATAATTTAATTATAATTTTAAATTTTAAGAATATTTATGTTCATTTTTCAGTGTTAGTAAAGTGGTAGCAAATAGAAGGAATTTACTTGCTTACTTACTCGTTGAGCGCTACAGACCATGAAGGCCCTGGGCCTGATGTAAAATTGTCCTCCACTAACTTTGGTCACGATTATAATCTCTCCAGTTATTGATTTGAAGTTTTTTCATGTCTGCCGATACTTCATCTCTCCAACGAAGGTGCGGCCTTCCCCGACGACTTGTTCCCTGGGACTTGGCTTGGATTCGAAGAGTTTCCTAGTCGGAACATTTTCATGCATACGCTCTACATGTCCTAGGCAAGGAAGACGTCTTATTCTGACTTTTTTGGCTAGGTCCATTTCGTTGAACGGCTGATATAGTTGGGGTATTCGGATTAATTATATGAACCGACAGTGATGTTGTGTCGTATATGATGTTGGTAGGACATTTTATTTGTAGACAGCATATATTTTCTTTTATTCTCATTTATGGGAAGACCCGCTTTACCTGCTTTCTCTTCAATCTGTGTAAAGGCCTCGATGACTGCTCGCCGTGATGTTCCGATAATTTGGACATCATCAGCGAAACCCAGGAGCTGCACCGATTTGTAAAATATAGTGCCCTGTGTGTTCACACCGGAACGTCGCACTATATGCTCTAACACCAGATTAAAGAAATTACATGACAGCGCATCGCCTTGAATCCGGAGCACGTTTGAAATGAACAGAAATGTGTCTCCCAATCACAACAGCACATTGGGTGTTTTCTGGGGTAAGCTTGGCTGGGAAACCAAATTCTGACATTAATTCGTAAAGCACTGATCGATGCTGTCATAGGCAGATTTAATTAAAAGAAGAAATTTACTGAAAAAATAAAATGGTTGAATTTATTAATATTCCAATGAATTTTTCGTAGGATTCTCTTGACGATTCCTCAAAGGCGAAAGTACTGCTATAACAAACTTCAACACAATACAAATAAAACAAAATGCATTCTAAAATTATTTTTGACTAATTTTTTATTATTTCGATGCTTCAGGGAGAGTTAAAGAACCAAAAGTACCAAAAATAAGTAATTAAAACTTTTGATATTTCTACCAGATGATTACACAATTTAAAAAATATTTATTAATATCGTTTTCGAACAATAAAATAGCAAAAATATCACTTACCTTTTTAAAAACTGGCATTTTTAAAAACATGTTGATAGAAATAAATTAAACCAAAGTTTTGTTTATTTTCAAATTGCTAAAGTTTAGCCTAAATATGGTTTTGAAGTTAACAATAATATTGTGGTGCAAAAACACCCCTAAGAAATTCAATTTAAATACAGCATTTGATGCAACTCCACAATTTTAAAACATTGAAGTTCGCAGAACTAAATATGAAATAAAAATTGAAAAAAAAAAACAAATTTCCATAAATTTTTAAATTCAATTGTAATAAATATTCCCTTATTTAAATAAAAAAAAAAATAGGTACTGCTATTGATTGCTTTACAATAATTTTTTTGTTTGTTGCATCAATTTGAATTTTAATCCTTGACTAAAGTTTGACAATAATTTTTAACAATAAAAATAAAATAACAGAAAAATATATATGTATATTTGTTTTATTTACCATGTATGCTACTATTATATCAACTTACTAGATATTTACTTACATATTTATATATGTAAACAAATAATAGGTACAGTACAGTAATAATTATTATATATGTGAATGGTTTTTATGTACATGTATTATTAAAACTGTAATTACATGCAATTAATTTCGTTATTAAACATTTTCTTTCTTATATTCAATTATCCTTTATATTTTGAATTATGTAAATAACCTTAAAACTTTATTGATTTCATTTCCTGTCATTATTTTTCATTTTATGTCAATTGACATTTTCATAAAAACAAAAAATGAAAACAAAACGCATTTATTTTTACTCCAAATGTACGGGTTGAGGTCAGAATATTGTATTACAAAATCTTTTTCTTTATAAAATCTTGCAATACAAAATTTATCTATCAAAAAATCTCGCATATCAAAATATTTTACTGAAATTGTTCTGCATTCAAAGTATTTGTACTATAACCAAATATTTGTACAAATTATAGGGTGTATATTGTGTTTATTATTACCGTTAACTTTTTGTTAAATAAGAAGGTCCTGAATTATGTATTTTTTTTACAAAAAGTAATGATATTTTTATTTTGGGACCGCATAAGAGAGATTTCGATTAAACACACCTAGGGCTATGATTAAAAATGTTTGCAAAGGAAACTCAAATAAAGCTTTAAAATTGTCTGTTGTTTTGTCTTATATGGTTGCCCATTTTATAGTCAAAACAGAGATATCAAAATAGAGTTTAAAAAAAAATCAATTTTACAATAACGTTTTTCTTTTATTTAGACAAGCATAGAGACATGTTCGTGTATATAGTATAACCCAAACAACATTTAGACCAATTTACAGAAATACGATACATTCCTGAAAAAGATAAATAAATATCAAAGAGCTATTGGTGGTTGAACCCCTTGTAAAATATACAAAAAAAAACCAATAATAATAAACTAGTTTCAGTTAGGATAGGTTGGATTAGTCTAGATTAGATTAAATTAGATTATGTAATTTGGGAAGGGATCTGTCTTTTATATCACCGCATCCGCAAATGGGCTTATTGTGATTATTTTTAGATTAGCTAGATTACTTTAAGTTAGTTCGTTTATTTAATTGATTATTTCTTATTTTTAGTATATACAAGACGATGAGTTTTTATAAGTGTATACAAATAAAATGATGATATTTGTTGATTTAAGTACATACTTAGCTTAAACAACTATATCATTTAAAAATTGGTGTTACAGATCATAAATCATTTCAATTAGACAAAATTATTTAAACTTAAAAACCAAAACAAAAAAATAACAAAAGAAAAAAAAACCAAAATAAGAATATAAGAAATTTAATTGAAATAAACTAAATTCATATAATACACATTTGAGATATTAGATATTGACTTAGATCCTACTTTCATTCTTTCTTCAACTATAAAAATTGAAAATAGTAAATTAATACTATTTATCTATTTACAACGGTTTCTGTTTATAATAGCCAAAGGATATCTTTCGAAACTTGTTAAGACAGACACAACTAATAGTATTTGGTGATGAACTCCATAATACTGAAACTCTGACAAAAAACGATATATGTCTAAGTCTACCATTATGACGTGGAAAAATTAAATGTACACCACTAGGTGATGTACCAAATACCAACTTATTGTGTAGGTAGGCAGGTTTGTTTTTGGAAATTATTTTCTTCATGTAGAGTATATGGAGTCATTCGCGGAAAGGACAGCCTTTTTTCTACAACAGATAGAAAAAATTCTATAGAGCTTTTTCGCGGAAGTCTATTGGGTAAAATATTTTCTATTAATAGACTTGACGACAGAATTTTTTCAAAAATAGATGGTCTATTGAGCTTAATCGTGGAATTTCTATTAATAGACTTTTAAAGCCGACGAAATTTTCTTGATAGACTTTGGTGGAAATTTTTAAAATGGAAAATCATTAACTTTTAATTTATTTTTATTTTATATGTTTTATAAAATTTGTTGTTTTTTAATTTGCCAAATCGTTTTAGTATTAAAAGGTAATTGAAAAAAATTGCGAATTTGATGAAAAAGAATATAGAAATTAGAAAAGGTTCCTGCAAAAAAATTTGTTTGGTCACAACACATTAACTAAAAGCTATCTAAATTCAGAATCTGTAACTAAACTAGGAACTATAAGTATCATATATCAACTCTCAACTCAAATCACTAAATTATTAAGTAGTTCAGACTAACTATCAATAGTCAAAATCATTCGATTGTGGCAATCACTATAGGGTTTTCCAATCCAAATAAAAATTTATGATAAATGGGCTACATTTTTTTTGATAGACTTGTATAAAGTTGATTCTATTGAATATCAGTAGGCTTCTATGATTGACCCCTAATTCAACAAATTTGTGAACGAGCAGCCAAGTATAACTAATTTTATCATATCTACGACGATTGGTAACAAAACGGTAGTTATAATTTATAATTTAAACGATAGTATATAATTTTTACGTATCAAAATTGATGTTAAATTTGGTTTTTATAATTTTCCCTAATTGAAAAATGTTTAGAAAGTTCAAAAAAAATTCCTAATAGAATAATAATGTTAGCAGTAGACGAAAACTAAAAATATTAAATAAAAATTTAGAATAAATTTTAGTTTTAAAATTTTTTTTTCTAATTGTAAACTCTTACTAGAAAAAAAAACAAAAAAAAAAACATAAAAAAAAGGTACCTAATGTTTTTTTCGATATTTTTTGTCGTTTTTTGCCTATTATAAGGCCGACCAAATATAAAAATTATATATATAGGTGAAGTAAAATTTTACTATAAACCAGTAGATACTTTTAAAAAAATAAATTTATAAAGAATAATTTATAAATTTTACATTATGTGCATATCTAAATGAGTATGTACTATGTATACTTAATGTATATTGGAATATAATAAAAATAATTTTTATTTTTAATTTGTTTTTTTTTACTACAATTTAAATAAAAATGAAATAAGAAAAATTTAACCAGTAATCTCTTGTACAATTCAATTATTAATCTTAATTATATTTTTAATGTTACTCAATTTTCTTTTGTTCTAATTAAAATAAAATATATATTTTTTAATTTTTTTTATTTATTCTTTTGTATAAATTAAAATTAAATGATAATATAAAAAGGATGCTCGATATAATTAACAGTTTAAATTTTTATGCTAACATACTCGGTATATTTAAATTCAATTAAATAAATTGACGTAAACTTCTTAAAGAAATTATTTTGCAAATTTATCCCAAAAAAATTCAAAAATAAAAAAGAAGTTGATTTTGGTAAGATTTCAAAGAGCAAATTAATAATCAATTTCATTATTTACATTAAAGTATAGAATCACAAATATTGGCTGAATTTGGAATTTTGTGTCGCTTATATATATGGAGTTGATTCTAAGTAGTGGGATTAATTGTGAAGGTTACTAAAACTTTAACTGAATGTAGTTTTCTGGAAAACAATTAGCTTAATTGTGAACATTTTAAAGTAATTTATTTCGGTCTATTATTACGTGGAAATTTTTCAAAATGCATTCAAGGTGTAATTCTTGTTAATTATCAAAAATGCTGTTTGTATTCTGAGATATTTGTTCGGTTCTGGGAATTTTGTATTATAGAAAAGACAGTAGTTGAAACATGCATTTGGAAAGTTTATAATAATACTGTTGAAAACAATTGATCACCTTTTTACAATCATAGATACATACCTATATATGTATGTGGGATTTACTTATTAAAATATAATTTAAATTTTAATAAAATTATATTTTATAATCAAAATGCAAAAAACTATTATTAATCGCAATTAATTACTACTTTCTTTCAATAGTACTAATATTATTAACTTTACAGTTAAATTTAGATTTTGAAAAACAAACTACAACCTTACTTTTCAACAATCCATTTAGAAGAGGGAAAAAAATCAAAAAATTAATAATTAATGCTCTACACTTCTTGTTACAACCAACGATATTAAAAGCTTTATACCAAATATACATAACAGTGTTTTTCATCTATAAAGAATACCATCAAATTTTTTCTATCATCAATTATTCACATCCTACATGTTTCCAACATATTTCAAATTTACCAAATTTTTGTTGCATTTTCATGTAAGTAAACCAAATTGCAATAATGAAAATAACAAAAATATAAAATCTATTTTATTGTTACTATGTCAAGAAGATAAATATAAAAACAAAAATAAATTAAATAAAGATATAAAAATTAAAAACTAATAAAAATAATATAATATTATAATTTTCAAAAATATATACAAAATAATTACTATAATTTGACAAAGGCCCACATTTCGAAAGGGAAAAGGACCTATAAAGTTGGCCTGTAGATTTATCTGTAGGATCCACTGTTAAAATAAATAATAAATAAATATGAATTACTGTTTATTATTATTTATTACTGTATATTGCTATACGATTATTTTATACACCATACCGTTTTGAATGATAAGATTTTAAAATGATTCGCAACGTAATGAAAACGCCATTTTTAATCATATTGCATTACATTTACAGAGTAAATTATATTTTTCAACAATAACCAACAATAGCTCTTGAAAAACAGTATCAGAGAAGCAAATTCGTCAACAATAACAGATTAGGTCTCTACTTACCAACTACTTGAAGTGAAAACTGCTTTAAACTATTCTTTTGGCCTTAAAGTAATGCAAACAGTGGAAATAGTTATTGTGATTGTAAACTATCAACTGTGGCTAACCATAGGCATTACCTTAAATACAAAATCATATTTAGAACTCATTCTGAAAATCAGATATCGTGTTGATGATTTAAAGAATGATACTGTATTATGTCTAAAATAAATTTTTTTTTATGTCCTTGATGGTTAAGTAGAATTACCTTTTCGTACATTAAGTACGATACAAATATTTTTATTATATAAAGTGATAATGTGTCCAGTATTTGTTTATTTTTATTAATTTTGTATAGCATGCCTAATTAAATCGAAAGCGTTACTACTATTTGCAAGGACCTAATAGTAATAAGCCTTTTTAATTAGCATAGTTTCATTTTATTTAAGTTTTACCGAATTCTAATCTCAATTATTTTTTTAAGAGTACTGCACCAAGATGAAAGAATCACAATGGAGTGAATGGCTCTACCTATACTGTGCCACCCAACCGATCAATGTAAGTGAGTAAGTATAATGTTAAGATCCTGCTTAGATCGAACTCAACTTGCATTTGTTTGGTATAACAATACCAATACAAGTATAACCACTCTACGTCACGCCTAACTGAATAATCATTTTTGTTAGACGATGTAAGCGGCTTGAGATAGTACATTTGATTATATTGTTAGTACTGATGACTTTTTTACTTTTAAAAAAGTTTATTTGTATGTAAACAAGAAGTATCTTATAAAAATTTAGGTATATATGTAATAGCATAAAAAATATAATAGTGCAACTGAAAATAATTATTAAAAATTTTGAACTTATGGAAAAAGGTGTTCACGCCGTATGAAAAGTCCACTAGAATATAAAAGTATAGCTTCAGTGATATTTTCACACGATCACACACGTCGAAGAGAATATGGGTTGGAGCAAATGCGTCGAAGAGAATATGGGTTAATATTTCGCATAACTTATTTTCTTCAATGATGTGATAACATTTAAAAGTCGCTTGAATTGTATAAAATTTTACTAGTTCATATAAAATTTATTATTATTATTATTTTTTATTGAATTTTAATTATACACAATAGTAAATTCAAATTACTAGCTGCCCGGGCTATCAGCTTTCATTTACATTTAAATTCAAAGTAGATACTTATTTCTTAATAATATAATAAATCGTCACAAAATTTATAAATATGATCCGAAAAATCAATTAATAAAAAATTTATCGAATAATTTGAATAATCCGATATATATAATGGATTAAAAACTGCTTGTCAATAATTAGAATTATTTTCTATATATAAAATATTATAAAAATTAATCTGGTCTGATTATTTTTTATTTCAAACTATAATTTTATGTTAAAACTTTGGAATTGAAATAATTTAAAATAATTTTTATGAACAAAAAAAAAAAAAGAATAAAAATAAAAATAAATAATTCGTCAAATTATCCTTCTAAAACTTTTGATGTTTTGAACTATTTTTGATTTTATTATTATGTATTATTATTTTTTTTTTTTGTTTTTTATAATCTTTTTAGTGTGATTTGCATTACTAATAAAATTTATTCTAATAATATTTAGTTAGAATTATGAATTTATTTATTGAATTAATAAAAAGAAAAAAAAAATAATTTTATATGTATTTAGAATGAATTTTTGGAAAATTGAAATATCTGAATTGATTTGTAAATGTCCGACAAATCAATTCAATTTGTGACCTTAGAATGTATTTGAATTATTTTTAAAAACAAAATTAATCTATAATAAAATAAATAATGTTTATTGGTTGTATTTAAAATATTTATTTATATATATACATATGTATCTCTTCCAAAATAAATAGAAGTTTCAGGAATAACGATAAGTATTTATTTACCTAAACAAAATCCAAAATTCCGCTTAGGATGAACACCTAAAGTTTATTAAATTGGAAATAATGTTGTCACTCTAATTTAGACATTTACATTTATTTATTGTTATTTATATAGGAATTATAATGTAAATTAATACTATCTATATTTGATTTGTAATATAAGACAATTATTTATCATTTATAGTTCTTGTTAACTATTATTTATATTTAAATTAGGTTGACATCGTTGTCAACGTTTGGTTGAGAATATTATTTAAATTTATATTTGAAGGCATTCTTTGAAAGTTCAGATTTAAATATATATCATTAATTAAAATCTGTAAATTCTCTGTATATCTGTGTATATATTTGTAAAAAATATATTTTTTATATATTATTTTTATTTATTTAAATCTTTATTTCAATCTTACTATCCTTCAGCCTACCAAGACATTGTAGTGTGTTTCAGGCGGAGGTAATGGCAATAAAAGAAGCCTCAGACTGGCTGTGATCCAGCGTATTATCTGTTAGAAATATCTGTATACTCATAGACAGTCAGGCCGCAATTAAAGCACTGTAGTCGGTAGCCATCAACTCAAAAACCGTGTTGGCCTGTCGCAGTTCTTTGGACGAACTAGCGGATAGGTTCAACATTTTATTACGATGGGTGCCAGGACACAGTGATATTCCGGGTAACTGCATGGCAGATCTACTTGCTAGAGAGGGTACTATATTAGAACTCCTTCCGGAAAGGAGTAATCTGGGTGCACCTCTTGCCACCTGTAATTTATTGTTTCGAAATGATGCAATAAAAGCTTCAAACTTCAGATGGTCAGCTAGACCAGACTGCAACATCATCAAGCAAATCTGGCCTAGAACTATGGTAGGGGTCATTACGGGTCATTGTCTAAATGGTAAACATGCCAGAAGACTGGGACTCCCCTCAAACGACTTCTGCAGAGCTTGTAGAGAGGTGGAGGAGGATGAAACCATCCAACATCTACTCTGTTTCTGCCCTGGTCTCTACCATAAAAGGAAAACCCATTTAGGAGCCTTCTTTCTGGACTCGCTGGGTGATCTTGAAAGCACTGGTATTAAAAACCTCCGCGGCTTCGTTAAAAGCTCAAATTGGTTCAACGAGTAGGGTATTACGCGAGGAAAGTTCCCGTGGTATCACAATGGACCTCACCGGTCTAAGTGTGTCGAAGTTTTCGGCAACCACTACTACCTACCTACCTACCTACATATTCAATTATAAACTTAACACTAACAAGTAATTTAAATTAAAAGTATAAATAATAAAATAAAAGAATTATAACTAGGATTCACTTTCCACGTGGAAATTAACTGATTCAGAAATAGTTTTGTAAATTAAATAATTAATCATATATGTATCTGTAAAACGGTACAAATATCTGAACCATTTCATAACCGATTTTCATTATTATTCTTTTAAATGATATTTATTTAAAAAGAGATGTAGCGATTAGTTTTTCAATTTTCAATTGGAAATTTCAATTTAAAATTTCACCCCATGAAGTATACACATACATTTCAACATGGAAAAAATTTAATTAATCAAATTGAATTGCCGCAACTCATCAAAGTACAGAGTTTCTTTTCCATAATTCAAACTAAATTTATGATGTTGTTGTTTAAGATAAATCAATAAAAAAATGATATATAGTGCCAAGAATAAATTAAAATGATGGAAAACAATTCATAAAGAAAATGAGTAAGATTTTTATCCATCCTGGTATCCTATTAATTTCTGAATTATGTTAAAACTAATTGGTAAGGTTTATTTGGACGTTTATCACTTATTATAATGTAAATGTAGTCCAAAAGTTTATCTATGAAACGATATTTTTTTCTGCGTATTTTTTAAAATCATTAAAATTCTATATCCGTTCGTCAACTAAAAATCTAAATTATCAGAGATAAGCAAATTAACAATATATGCGTTAATTTTTCAATTTGTAATTTTTTAGGTGTTTATGAGATGGAAAATTTGGGCGACACTTCTAAGGGCAATGGTGTACCCACGTAGGATCTTATGACTATATCCCAAGGATACCTGGCGTTCCCAGCTTTTCGAAAATATATATCTTTAATGGTGCAACTTATCCTATAATAACGAAAAGGAAATCTGGAAGTGTACTTGTTGTTTTGATGTTTTTGTGTATAAACGGTTTTATCTAGTAATATAACAGCTTGGAGCATATTTCATGCATTTATTCGTAAATGTGAAATGTTACACTCAAAATGTTAAAATTTTGAACAGAATTTGTTTGTTAAAACATTATTCAGCAGTCCTATAACTTTTTACTAAATTTTTGCGTCTACAGCGTTTACATATTCATTTCAATTATCGCTATAACAGATGTTTACCCTAAGACAAAAAATCACAAATTTATAATAACAAATTTATAGCACTTTATATATACAAATAATAATGAAATAGCTATAAAGATGCAATTTAAAATAAAAAATTAACTAACATAATAGTTTTAATAAATTTTTCTACATTTTCGAGATTAAAGAAGAAATCTAGGTACTATATTAAAATATTATCGTAAGTTACATTTATTCTTTTTTTAGAGTTAATATGCAAATATGGAAACGTTTTCTAACTGTTAATAAGGAAAGTAATAAACATTTTAAAAAATATTTAAATAGCACTTAAATTTACGATGTTATTATTAACTTGGTACAATTAGCAGGTGGTCATTTTATTAGAATAAATTTACACTAATATATGTGCATATATCAGTCAATCATAATATGTATTTATGTTTATGTATGTATATGTAAATTTTTATAGGAATTAATCCTTTCAAAAATTTCGTTTAATTTTTTTTTTTTGTTTTTATTTTAGTCTTATAGAATTTATAATTTGAATATATTAAATTTTAATATTACATTAAAAAAAAAAAAAAAATAATAAAACAAAAAGGAAAATATTTGTCAAAAACATAGATTTATTCATAAAATTTTATTTCATGCATGTAGATGTATAATAATATATAGAAGGGATTACATGATGTCAAAGTATTTTGATTTAACTCTTTATTTTGAACATTTAGGAAAATAAATGACTATTTGTCTCTACCAAAAATTTGGTTTTATTTTTTTTTTATTTTTATTTTATTTTAATAAATAAAATTTTATATTAACATTGTAAAATATAATAAAAAAGGACATCAGAACTAGGAAAATCAAAATTATTGGTTTAGACATATATGTATTATGTATTTAGTGTTATTAATAGTATATATTTATTTTGAAAATTTTTTACGTAAAAGTTATTTATTTATTTATGTAAAAGAAAGTTTACAAAATAGAAGGTATGCGGTATCTTCCACGTATATAGCTTAAAATTTATACGTAATTTATACCTACACTTTAGGAGTAAATATTGCACTAGAATGGTAAAAGTAGGGTAGTATTTAAATTTGCTTGATACCAATTTGCTGGTGAACGAAAAAATATAAATGTAATTTAGTTATAATGTATACTTATATGTATACGTGTAATATATTAATATTAAGATTTTACTAGAATTAAAACAAAAATCTTACGATCGGATTATATCAAACACTACTCAAATTTACTAGCTAAATAAAAATTGCAGCCTAATGAGAAATGCACCGATTTGAAAACGTATAAGCGTTTGTATAAACAAATCAAGTTAGTCGGAAACTTGATCAATTGAAAAAACGAATGTCTATAGTTTAGGTAGTCTGTAAACAACAAGTTTTAATTTATTTAATATAACACTATTTAATTTTATTTTGTAGGTCTAAGCAAAACCAAAACTTACATCTCCGCATCACTTTCTTCATCATTTAAATACAGTGTTATGCTATTTATTTTTATTTTGTATTTGAGTTTAGCTGTTTTATTTTATTTAAAATAAAAAAATTTAATTTCAATTGTTTACCATTTTGAGAACAAAAAAAATGTCAAAGTGTCAATTTTAAATATTTTCAAGGACAGCACAGCCTTGCGATGCATTTTTCTTCCATGGTAGAGGGCATGAGCTCTGTTTAGTAATTTGCATAGATTTTATGTAATTGATATGAATTTGTCATAGTTTTTAAAGTGGCTCTTTTTACTCGTTTTATTAATGAGCGTAAGAAATATCATTAATGTAATATTATGTAATAATATATTGATGTATTAAAATGGACAAACTTACAAAAAATTACAGTTTACTACATTATTTTTGATATTTTACTTAAATTCTTAAAAATACCTATTTTGAAATAAAATTAAAGTTATTTACATTACTAGCATTATCTTTATGCACATGCACATACACACAAACTTTTTATTTTGATAGAAAATAATTATTATATATGGATACAAATCATTAGAATGACTTCAACTATTCTTGTATAACTTATAGGTGACAAAACAACAGGAACTGTTATAAGATTGTCATCACTTTTATGTTGAATTGAATCAATGCTTTTCTATCATGAACATATCAAAATATGTTTTAAAACAAGTATTAGAATTCAAGTAAAATTAAAATTATAATTACCTTGGTTACACACTTGGTTAATTTTTACCAAAGCAATATCATTTAAAAAAGGTACATTAAAATTAAAATTGATTCAGAATAATTTCCAATTACTGAAATGAAATTGTGAGGAAAATATTTTTTATTGAACTCTATTGTACACAAATGAGTGAATAAAAATGAAATTTTAATTGTAAGTACATACCTCATTTCTGCTATAACTTGTAAATGCAAAAGAAATTGTACACAATAATTTTTTTTATAGCTATGCAATATTATAGTATTATATAGTAATTTGTATGTTTATGTTTATTATTTATAATTTATGAAAAGAGTGTTGGACCAATTGGCAGAAAATTTGTATGAGATGATAATGAGTCGCTTGAATTCTTTACCACAACTTTTTATTAACTATTATCGTTAAAACTATTGCCAAATTTCAAAAGTTGTTATTTTTTGTTTTTAAGTTGAGCCAAACATATGAGGTTTCTAATCATGTCTTTATAAAGGAATGAAATGCTTAGATTAGTTGAGGATTGCTGAAAGGGAAATGTCCCTAAGATTAGTAATAAATTGATTAATATTTCAAGTTATGGAAATATGTTCGTTAGGATGTGGTTCTTTGGACATTGGAGAATATTTTCATACAAACTAATTTTTATTAACAGTTTTGATCCACATTCCACATTTCCATTGTGTAAACATGGGTATTTAACGCCTCTGTTATTCCGAGACGCAAATATTTGAGAGGTGGAATCAAAATTTTTATTTCGTTTGAGAAATTTCATAAACCTACGAGATATCTATTAAATAGGGATGTCGATAAGACGAATAGCACGCTTTTAAACTTTGTCAAGAAAATTTTACGCAGTTCGTGATGTACTGGCCCATATATGCTAATTTTAGTTATATAGTGGCTTAATGTAAATGAAGTTGGTCACACTAAATTAGTTTTAAGGTAGGTAGGTAAGGTATGAAGTAGAATTAAGATTATGTAAAATGGGAAAAATAAAATGTGATATTGTTCACTTACTGCTCGAACAATAGCAGAAAGCAGACATCTAATTATTTTATTATAAGCCTAGACTATAACCTATACAGTTACTCCACCCATCTTGAATTGATTGCAGTGAATTAGCTTATTAAATAGATATAACTTATAGAATATGCTGTAGGCTCTAGTTGAAATATTATTAAAATGATGATGGTGTAATAATCGAAATCTATTAAAATAGTTATTAAAATTTGTGAAATATATACTTAGAGTTTAATAGTTATTTCATTTTATTAAATAGAATTATGAATACAACAGGCCATATGTAAGATTTATAGATATATAGCATGTCCTGGAGGAAAAAAAATATATATTACAGCGACTCAAGTTTCGCAACTTTTTTGGCAATGTGAAACATATGGACATTAAGTCTATATCTATTCAAGAAGATTCAAAATTCTATGCAGCTTTCAACCAGTAAAACTTTTCTATTACTCCAAAAATCATTTAGGGTTTTTAGTTTCTGCATTTACCAACATTTTATCCAAATATTGTGTCTATTGCAAGTTATATTTATATTTTAATTTTTATCTATAATTCCATAGTTATATAATTCCATAGTTACGTAATTTTAGGAAAATTTAAATATTTGTATAATGCTGATATGGTTGTTAGTTTGAATAATCAGACAGGGTAATAAAAAAAAATATAGACGTCTCAAAAATGCATCTTATAAACATTTTATTTTTTTTTATTTTCCATATAATATTGCCATATACATATACAACCATAAACAACCCAAATGGCATCTTTTTTTAATTCAAATAATTGAACAAGGGGAGTTAACTATTATATGCCTATCATTTATAAATTTAATAAGGCTAACATATTTGGCTCGTATCTGTTGAAATTCGTCGTTAAAGTCATTAAAGAAGAATGTCACTACGTTCTGAATACGGTAATCAAAAGGAGAAGAGGACAAAAATCCTTGACATAGGAAGTATCAAACCTGACACTTGTTCATCATTTCTTAGCCCTTAAGTATTTAGAAACAGCTTCTCTTTATGGAAATATTCATTAGAACTTACTGAATTGACTTATTTAATTCCTTTTTACTTAAAGTTGCACGAAGTACAGACAGTGGCATGCTTATATTTTAAAATAATTGTTTATATATCTGATAAAAAATAAAAAAATCATAAAAAAATGTATGACTTATGATTTAGAACAGAAAGCATACATCACAGTTTTTGGTTATATCGGGAGATTTAAGTTGCGTTCAAATCGAACTGTAAACATTATTTTTACAAGAATAAAATAATTCAAATTATTTATTATAAAGTTTAAGTTTTGATAAAAGGAGTCCGTTTGTGTATTTATTATATTAGTCTAATTGAATATTAATATGCACACAAAGTATTAGTCCCTGTTTCCTCTCTCGGTGCGAGCCTATTCTTTTCTTTGTAATTTATTTTATCTCAATTACAAATAATACTATATCATGTCGAAAAACCTAGAAAACATTTCTTTTTCACCAGGCATCAAACAACAGTCCACTCGTTTAAAAAGCAGGACTCCCTCTACTTATTCCTCCACCCAACGTGTAAAATGGAGCTCAAAATGTAAAATTATAATACTTTTAAAATTCGAAAATACGATTTTGCATACTTGAAGGCGTATATAGGCCTGATTTTGTGTATTTTTTTTATATATACTTTTATATTAACTCACCAGCATGAGCATCTATTGGGTTATTTATTTTCTTGTTTAGATTTCTGGTAATTTTTTTTTTGTTTAAAACAAAAATAGGTCCAAGTCCATGATCAAAGTTTTTAGAAACATAAAAATTAGGCAACCAATTAAAAAATGTGCTTAGCGAAGTTAAGAACAATTTTTATACGAATTAGTAAATGTGTTCAAGCCAATATAAAAAAATATTAGATTGTTAGTTAATTCTTTTTTTTTTCTCAATGTTGCAAGAGTTTTATAGAACTAAGATTTGCAACGATTTTGAAATAAACACACAATACAAATTTTAATGTTAAATCTTAGTTTGCAGATACAAGAATTACAACATTATAGTCGCTGCTTCAATAAAATATTTATGTAAGTTGGCTTCGGCTACTATATAAAAATCAGTAGAACAGAAGAAAATATTAAAATTTCAATATACATTCTCATGTAGGTATTGATAATTTTTTTTTAAATTTATTGATTGATAATGTACATATAGTACAGTAATATATACGATCTTGTTTATTGTGAGAACTGATTAATTGAACGATAACAAAAAAAAGCTAATTTGAAAATTAAAACTAAAAACTATAAAATAAAATTTTTAATATATACTTTTATCGAAACAAAATTAGCCCCCGAAAAAGTAAAAGATAAAATGGATGGTGGTCAATCCTGAGATTTTACAAATTATAAGATAAATTAAACTTCCTGGAATATTGTTGATGGGAATTTGGAATATTTCAGGCTTAAAAAATCATGAACGTTAAAAGATGGCATACGCTTTTGGGGTTTTGTTAATGATACCAAAATAAAGAACATCAAAAGCTTAGTATGGTTCTTTTTAACGTTCATGATTTTTTAAGCTTCAAATATTCCTATCAAAAATATTCCAGCAAGTTTAATTTACTGCAAATATTGGGTATATTTACAACAGACAGAGTAAATTCCAATGAAGTCAGAGATTTCAATAATCAATATTTTCAATAATTTTCATCGTTAAACAAAATATTAGGTATTTTTGAAAAAAAAATAATAAAAAATACTGTTTTCTAGACAAGTGAAATGTACTGATGATGATAACACTCATACTTCATTATCATTTATTTTTTTCATATTAAAAAATGCAACAACTACTATCGTGTTAATGATGTAAATTGTGATTGTTGAAATTTTAATAGCAAATATAAAATTTTTTAGCACTTAAATGAAAAATTTCATTTGACTGTTACCGAACCGACTATACTGACTATATCGAAAGAGAATATAGTACTTCGAGTAGAACGATGCAAATAATATCAATAAAGATCGTGTATTTAAAGGTAGTGAAGAAATATTTTTATTGAAATAGAAAATATTGATTTTGGTCTCTAATATATATATATATATATATGGAGTAAGTATTCCAATCATTGTCGATTAATGTTCTAACAAAATATTTCAAGCGTAATTTTCCATACAATTTCTTGTCTGTACTTCATACGTAATGATGGAAACTTTATCAGCTAGTTTAATATACCACACATAATTTAAGAGTTTTAACATAAAGTTTCGTTCATATATGAAATTGGAAAAATTTACTTTATTTTCCATTTAATTTTTTTTTTGTTCTTGGTATAGTTTCCTTCTATTTGAAGGAACTACCGAAGCATTTAATGTAATATCCTTATTTTGTTTGAATGTACATTATTTATTTAAGTATATCTACATAGATATGAAGATAGAATTTATTTTTAACACATTCTACATGAGTATTGTTGTTGAATCGTATACATATATATATGTATTATATACATTTATATAATCGTTTAATTTAACATATATAGTTTCTGAGTATTCACGGGATTTTCTAAAGAAAACAGGTGAAAATAATTTAATACTCTTGGAATATGTTTAAATAATTGAAAAATTTAAGAAGAAAATTTTGATTGAAAATTCAAATTATTAAAAAAAAATTTAATCGAACGAACAAAAATTTGATGAGTTTAATCGATATTTGAGTGATTCATATCTTAGTAATTGATGAAAAAATCTTAGGGAAATTAGTAATTAAAATTTCATATACTTTTCACTTTTTTTTAGTTAGTTATAATCCGGCTTTTTATGTGCTTTGCTACATTCGGTTGAATTGTGGTATTTTGCTACATTTGTATAAAAACGTTATTTTATTATTAAATATATATGTATATATATATATATATATATATAGCCCGAGATATAGCAGGTTGGCTAGTCAATAAATTGAGAAGTAATATTGGTAATCTGATCGACTTTTTTATCATACAGGGTTAAAGCTGACTAGTACTGAGTGGAGAGTGATCGTCTAAAAAACAACAAAAAATCTGTCATTAGTGTTGTGACATCAAAAAGGAAAAAATATTTTTAAATAAAAGTATGGTAGTTGGTTTTTCGGAAGCCAAAATATTGTATTAAAGAACTTAAGTTCATTAATAATTTCCATATATTTTATACTTTTTAATAATGCAATTAATACTCGTATTTTTCGCAAATATGGAAAACATCGACAATTTGATAATTAAAAAACCTGGTAAAAATCCAAAAAACGTCCAGAGCTACAGACCCATCTAATGCTAAATATAAGCAAAGTATATGAATTAGAATCACTTATTATTGATATATCAACAAACTTTACAACTTACGATTCAAAATATACCAATAAATCAATTCGGCTTCAGATATAGGAATGGCTTGATTGGTTCATTAAGAAAAAGTTTGGAGTACTTGCTTGTCTGCTAGATTTAGAAAATGCTTTTAACATGGTGTGGTTAGATAGTTTAATATAATAAGCTATTAAAGTTTAAAGCACCGAAATACTTTGCTGCAATTAATTATAATAGATATATGATTTATAAAAATAATTTTTTTTATAAAAATCCCAAATGAAAATTATAAAATTTTTTTTTCGATCGAATAAAATCAGAAGAAAATGTCATCTTAACTTAACCAATAAAAAAGTAAGTACTTATAGCAAAAAATGCAATTACATCATAACTTAAGTTATATACAGCAATACAAATATAGTATAGTAAAAGGTAACAAAGTTTTTATGGCTTTGAAAAAACTTTTCTACAACAAAATCATTAGTAGAATAGTGAAAATAATATGTTACTCAACATTAATAAGACCAACACTTGTATATGGTGCACCAATATGGTACAATATTAGACAAATTTTATGGAAAAACTACGCAAGTTCGAAAGAAGGTGGTTAAGAGTTTGTACTATGAATATATACAAAGCCAGACTCTGAATACAAGTATTATTTATCCAATAAATATTTGTACAAGGAAGCAAACATAATTAGAATCGATAATTTTATCATCAAATTAATTCGAAAACAATATGATAAAGCACAAAACATTCCGGAAAATTGTTTAATATTCCATTCGATCCCACAGTATCGAAAAGACTTTTTTCATGAGCTTTAAAGCATCTAAGTATTTTATCTTTTTATTCAGAAACTGTTATATTCAAAATTGTAGTCATGTCCCTTATAATTATATCATTATAATAAACGAGCTACATGTAAAACTATTATATTTAACCCGGACAATATAAACCGAGAAAATTTAAAATTCGAAATGTCCATTCCAAATAAGGACAAATTAATTAAATCAAACTGTTATGGTGGCTTAAAGGCTATAATTATAATTAGTACTGTAATGTGAGACAATATTTTGTTTTTAATTAGGTTAAACATTTTTAAGATAGATTAAGTTAGGCTAAGTTTTTTATTTTTTTAAACTAGAAATATGTGAAAATAGTGGCAAAAAATAAAAATTCAAAAACGGTTTTCCAATAGTGATGAATACAATTCAAAATGGTTAAAATGGCCACACTGCATATTATTTTTTGACATTTATTATGTCATTTGTGTTCAGTAGGTTATGTCATTAGTCTAATGGCTTCTATTAGCCACGTTGTTGATTTTCTGATTTTGCTCTTGAGCATTGTTGTCGAAAAATTTTATTCACCGATGAAGCTCATTTTTGTTTAAATGGTTATGTAAACAAGCATAATTGCAGAATTTGGTATGCTGAAAATTCACACGAAACTTCTCAGACATCATTATATCCAGATAAAGTCACTGTCTGGTGTGCAATTCATGCTGGTGGAGTGATTGATACATATTTCTTAGAAGAAAATTTGTCGAAGAGTAACAATCACTGGAGAACGATACAGAACAATGTTAATGAATTTTTCCTGCTGTTGTTGAAAATAATCTACAGGTTATGAGGTTTCACCAAGACGGTGCCACCTGCCACACAGCCACCTTAACAATCGATTTATTGAAAACAAAATTTGGTGATGAAATTATGTCAAGAAATGGTCCAGTTAATTATCCTCCCAAATCGTGCTATTTAACACTTTGCGATCTTTTTCTGTGGGGAAATGTAACGTCACAAGGTTATGCTGATAATCTAACAACAATTCAGCAATAAAAAATTAACATTGAACGTTCTATTGATGAATAACAGCTAAATTTAAGTGAAAATTGATGGAAAATGCAGTATGCAGTACGTATGAAGAAGTCGTGGTGATAATTTGAATTATGTTTTTTTCTACACATAATGCATAATGTAACATTTTAAATAAAAATAAATTGTGTCTCACTGAATACTTTATACGTTTTTTTCATTCATAAAAAAAAAAAAAAGTTTTCCGGAAGCAATTGGAATGGTCACTTCTAGTCTTTAACATGCAATTAACAATTTTAAAAATCTTCAGAGAAGAAAAAACTTAAATTTTTAATGATTGCAATTTCATTTGAACATGTTTTGTTCCAAAATTCTGGGCCTAAAAGAAAGACCGAAGTGACAAGCTTAATTTGGAATGTTACTTTATTTAATACACCAACGTAATTCCTTTATTATATTTATTTAAAACTGAAACAAAACACATAGTATCAGCTTAAGAATTTGTCTATACTGTAAATGTACTGATAATAGTTCTAAAAAATAGTGTTAAAAATTGATAGACATGCTTTGAAACAACTTAAATAATAATTATTTAAAAAATAATATTCAAGCAAATTTACACCTCTCTTTAATATCAATAATAGGATTTTTGTGATTTTCATTTAATGGATCATTGGATTCTTAAGTTTTCTTACATCAAAAACAACAACAAAAAAAAAAAATTTATCAGCAATACAATTTAATTGCAATTTACACTTCCGTTATTTTTCATATGCATTTTACTGTACTTCTTTTCTCTCAAACACATCACATTCTCTTATGTTGAATATTATAATTTAGTGCAACTAACTGGAAAATACAATTTATAAAATAATAGAATCCTTTTTTTCTCCATTTCATTCACAACAGTTTTTCATGTTCTACAAAATATTTTACATCTGAGGCACATTTTTTATCTGTCATTTTAAGAACATATAACACATAAAATATATATGTATAATGTTATATACTATATTATATTATATTATTGTTTTTTTCATCATATTCTATTTCTATCTCAATTTCTATACAATTACACTCTTAACACGTAATTTTGTTGAGCTTTTTTGATTTCTAGACATTCAGCGACCAGATTACCTCTGAGAAAGAGTACTATTACGTATGTAGAACTAGATCACCTTTTTTTGATTATTTTATGTTTTTTTTTTTGTGTAATAAAACATAACTGTAAATCCTATACAATATAATAAAATTGCATTGCATTAATATAGGTATAGAGAGCGACATACACATATAAATATAAAGCTAATATATTAAAATAAAAATAAAAAAATTAAAAAAAATCTCACAAGTAATATTGAATAGATAGATTCTAGGGAATAATAGCCGACATTTTTTATTACATTGAAATTTTCAAAATTTTAAACTTTTCTTGCATAATATAACATCAAACACTTAGAGATGGAAGTCGATGGACACTGTAATATTAAAGGAAAATGTAAATGAAAATTATTTAAATAAAAAGTATTTGGAATGAGTCTGAGGACATCAGTATCATCATTATCTTATAGCACTACACTACACTTATAGGGTGAGCTTTGGCTTTCAACAGAATCGGAACGGTCGATGAATCGCCGCTTTTGTCCTAACGGCTTTTTATTTAACACCACTACCCAATTTCATGTAGTTTCATGCATTTTAATTACGTAGCTATCCCATTTTTGTTGCCTTTGGAAACCTTTCAATGTCTTCATTCTTAGTTATAATAATAACCTCGCTGTTATTTCTAATTATCTCCATTCTCCAATATTTTTGAAATGAATATTTTTCGGAGATTTTTTTTTTTTTCAAATATATGTAGGCTCTTCTACACAGTCATACGTCATCCATTAGTCACTATACATTGTATTAGGCTAGGCGCACACATGCAATTTTTAGTTGCCCAACTTTTTGATTGCACGTTTGTGTTCTATTAGTTTATGTGAAAGCGCGCACACATGCAACTATTTGATTAATCAAGTATTCTAGTAAGATTAATCAGCATCTAATCAAGCAATCAAACAGTTTGTAATTTTTTACAAACTGATAGCAACTTTTAGTTGAAGCAATCGATTTGTATATTATGTATTTAAATGTAACAGCGCACACTTGAAATTAAAACCAGTTGCAATATATTTCTCGTTGTGTACAGTTATTTGAAATTTTGAATAGCAATAAAATTATTCCTAAATATAATGTTTTCTGTTTACGTGTAGATGTAAGTGAAAAATTAATTGAAGCTGACGAGGACTTCAAGGCTTGTAATTTCCATTAAAATGTTAAAAGAATATTCAAATTAAAATATAGTGTCAACCTTGTGGACGCAAGTTACCTGTTATTTCATGGGATCATTTTTCTTCTGGTGAAATGGAATTTTTACACTTTGTGGTCTGATATGTAAATGAAATTCTAACTAAAGACAGAGGATTATCAAAAGAAGTTACCATTCTATAATATTTGAAAAAAATTTCTGGGTTACACCTCAAATTTCCATAATTTTTATGAAATTTCCATTTTATTAATATCTGGCTCTTTATAAAAGGTGAATCCAAAATCGTCTTTTCCTTCATTTTTTTCTACTCTGATTTCCAAGAGCACAAATGCATGTTAATTCTATACAAAATTCATTTTCAAACTAAACGAAATACAGCTGTTTAATTGCTATGTGTGGCAGGGCACCAAAAAATAAAATAGTTTGGTTGCTTATGTGTGTGCGCAAAGACTTTATGCAATCAAACAGTTGAAAAACTAAAAATTGCATGTGTATGCTCAGCCTTACAGTTTTTTACATCATCATCTTTGTTTTGCTTGATATTAACTTTGATTGTAGCTATTTTTTGTTTGCATAGTAACATCTGTTTTCGGCCTGAATTCTGTTCTTATTCTATTATCGTTTCTTATTGTTGTTCCTAGGTATGTGAAGCTTGTAAATCCTTCAAATTTGTACTCTCCAATTGTTAAATTCTGATAGCTACTATTTTTTTGATATGTTATAATATTCTAGATATTTTAGTAGATATCTGAGAACAGTATTTTAAATAATATTCAATCACGAATTTTATCTTCTATATTTTCACCAATTGATACTTATTAGTCCAATTTGAGGTTATTTTCAAATCTACTAATCTTTTAAATCTGATTGTCTAGATTGTCTAGAATAGAGGAGATCTTTAAATACATCAACTTATACTACCTGCTTATAGCTGCTTTGCTAATTTGTTGTAACTTAGATAGATAGTAAGAATATTTTTATTTAAATTAAAACTGTATTTTTGCATCATATCGATTTGGAGGAAATTATATGAATTTTTAAGAACTTCATAGAGCTCGTAGATAATGTGTATATATTTTTCCATCACAATTTAGTTCTAGTAATTGAAAAAAAATGATATAGAGAGCTTATGTGGCATACAAAGTGTTAATTGGAGATATATTTATCTTGTTTACAGATGTTTTGGCTTAAATTTAATTGTAAAATATGTTGCAAGACCTCTTCTTTAAAATTGTTCAACTAAAATATTTTCCAAGTTTAAATTCATTAGTTTTGATAATTTTGTCGGCGTACATTTATGAAAAATCTATAAAGTTGTACATACATACCGTAACATCATGTCAGAATAATCGTATCAGTTTGTTGCTAAGATTTATTATTTTCAATTTTGTTATTTTACTACACGCTGGGCGGTATATAAATGCTATAGGTGCAGTAGGTAGCTGCTTTACGTTTTTTGACCTGATCCAGTACCTTTTGTAATCATGATAAAATAAATGATAAAATGCATAGTTAAATAGTTTAGATTATTATCATTATCACTTATTTGACATAAAGTCCATGAACCATTATGAAGGCGAAGGCGAACTCTACAATAGATGCAGTTTCACACAAATTTTTTAGATATATCATAAAAAAAAAACTATTTGTATGTAGTTATGTATGCCAAGTGTCTGTGCATAAGCAGTGAAAATGTTTCTCCCTTAGACTTGGAATTATATAAAAAAAAAATATTTACTGTGTACAGAATATGTGAAGGTAAATGATAAATGTCACGATATGTTAAAATTATTCGTTTAGCAATGATTGACGAGCCTGTTTTAAAAACGATTAAATGAGAAACTACCCAAAAAAACTATAAATGTAAAATGGAATAAGATTCATTCATAATAAATACGCAGTATTGCCTACCGCATGAAGAAGAAGAATTTCTACTTTGTCGTTGTGACAATTTTCTTCACTTGGTAGTGCATTAATCCTAATCCTTAATCTTAATATAGGATTAATGACAAATATCCAAATAATGACAATTTTCTTTAATTGAAAATACATTAAAAAAATACAAGGAAATGTGGAAATTTATATTGAAATTTAAGTGTACTCAGACTTCAGAATCTAAGTGTATATATAATAATGTATGCGTGTAATATATGAGAAAATTGCAGTCACAGAAAAGTTAACGTGACATAGATATCTAAATTATTTTAAATACATACACACATGTATATATACTATTAATACAGATTGTAAAGGTATATTGGTATATAACACATGTATTAAGAAATGTCAACTAAAGACGTAGACATTTTCTTTGATTTTTTATTTTATTTTATTATAGACGAAGACAACTTGATCAAATTTACGTTATGTTACAATATTCCACTTTAAATCTATATCAAATCGATATAGAGTTTTTGAATCAGTATTACCAGTATGACCTAAATATGTCGTTTTTATAATATACATTTCCAGACATTATCTTGAAATTATCAAATTGCTATTTTGGGAATAAAAACATTTTATAACAATAATTTTTACTTTCGGTTCATATTCCATTTAGAATATAAAAAAAAATCTGAAATTAAATATGAGTTGATAATTTTTTCTGAAATTTTTTCTGATAAGGTGGACGACCCAATCTAAGATGGTTTGATGTTTAACTGATGCATTATACATTTTTTAACATACAAAACTTTAGAGTGGGGCCATGGAAGATGTGCATCGAGAAAGCCAACGCTTGATTTGAGTTGTTGCGTCATTGTGGAAATGATTAAATATAAGTGGTTCTTATATCAAATTTGAGGAGAAGTTTTAAATAATTTCAAAAGTGGATATTACAAACAGATTCTTTTCTACAATGATAAAAGATTTCCATGTACCTTGTAACTGGGTTTTGACTTTTCTATTACAACAAAACTTTTATAAATTACAGTGCCCCCTCATATTCTATTTAATGTGTTTTTAATATAATTACAATCAGAAGGGATGAAAAAAAGAGTGTAATTTAATAAAGTGTGTTACAAGGGATTGTAATGAGATATGCATACGTACGGATTGTATTGAGATATCAGCGAAATATAATGAGATATGCGTAAGTACAAATATATTACAATTGAGTTTGAATCTGCTGAGAAATGTCTTCAATTCTGAACCGTGTTAAAGCCACATTGCGCTACATAGCTTCACATTAATAAGAACTCACTATCATTGCTCAAATCACTTTTTCAAAACTCTTCTCTGAATAAAATAAACATGTATCAATATTACAAAACCAAGCTAAGGCTGCGTCAGTACATTCAAATACATTCAAAATGCTGTAATGATGAATATTAGAAAAAATTTAATAAAGGTCAATTGAAGATAAAAAATTTAAATGCATTTTATTAAAAAAACAAAAATGTTCTTATTCACAATTTGGTTAAACATTTTTTTTTTTGTTGTGACAACTCTATCTAGAAGACATACTTATGTACATTGAAATCATATACGTTTACAAAATAGTTCTTCAAAATGTTGAAAATTAGTTTGAAATTGATTAAATTAAGGTAATTTCCATAAAAATTTATTAAAGTTCTATTATTGAATTGAAAATTTTCATTTTCTATATTATAAAATTGTAGTTTGGTATTGGTATGTTTTTATGTGGCTCATCGCCATCATATTGAAAAAGGTCAGATTGTTAAATCCCTTCTTTATTTTATTTATTTTTTTTTCTGTTTTTTTTTTTTTGTTCTCAAGGTATTCTTATTTTCTAATTTTTTATTGTCTGGTTTGTATTTTTATTTTATGGAATGTTTTAAATGGAGTTGGTTAATAGAGTTTCATATATTCAAAAGAATGGAACATTTTAGAGGGTGGGTGGGGGTGAGATTGAAGTGTGTTATGAGGAAAATATATAATTGATACAATATACATGAAAATGGCATCTACGTGGAATAGATTGCTTTTTATTAGATTAAATTAATGTTGATGATAATGATGATAATAGGATAAGGAAAAGAGAAAACAATATTTGATTAGTAAAAGACTATAAAACTAAATCTTGGTGTTATTAAAATGAATTGTTTTATAGTTTTTTTTTTTGTGTGTTTAGTTTTTGTGCTATTTTTAAGAGTGAAATATTTAATGAAAATTTAGTTTTCAGACCTTACAATAAATTATGGTTAGTATTGTTAATTTTTGATAAAAGAAAGCAATTTTATAATAAAAGCTAAAGAATATTACTTTTAAAGTTGTATATAAAATTTCAATTTCCAAATTGAAAATAAAATAAATATAATATTGGTAGTACAACAGTAATCATATGGTATGATAGAAATTAAAGGTAGAATTTAATGTGTAAGTATTCTTCTTAAATTTATTTCAAAAAAGGAATTTATTTAATCTTATAATTGATTTTAGTTCTATTTGGATTGTTTTTTTTTTTTATTATTATAGGACTATGAAATTTTTTAAATATAAATTAAAATATAATGTAAAAATGTTTTAAATACTGGTTATGCCTTCAAAAAGTTAGAAAATTTTACAAATAATAATAAATCTTATCAGTCGCAGCTGGCTTCTTATTATACTGTCAGATTAATGCTTAGAGCAAGCACATCAGACATCTAGTATTAGTAGACCAAATCTTGCCACATTTGATTTGAATTTCTTAACTTTTGTAATTAGACTTTTTTTATTCTATTTTTGTTTTAATAGTCATTTCAAGGCAATAGATAACCTCGAAACGTTATTCTTTTTCTCAATTTTTATTTTCTTTTGTCTAAGTACCTAATTTAAGTTGCGATTGACAACATGTGTCTAATAAATTGATCGAAAATATATTCGAAAACACGTCGACTTTTACGAAAATATTGTTAAATTTTTATTTGGACCCTTCTTGTACTTACTGTATACTGCCGACATCCCAACAACAACAGAGATCGCCATTGCAATATTTCCGAACGATACGGCTCTAATGGCCACAAGTATATTGCAGCCAGCCTCAATCAATATAGAAACTCTAAAAAGGGATGGGTGGAGATAAATAAATCAACCCAGAATTAGAAAATTTAGCTGAAAAAAGAAAAATTGGTTCACATTACTTACACACTAATTAAGTGGTGACACATCGTATACATATATAAATAACATAGAAGTCCAAAATAAAAAAAACAATGAAAAATCTTGGATTACATCTTATTTCGAACTGGAAGCATTACGTCAAGAAAAAAGTATTACAAATCAACAAAAACAGAAGAAGTATGTATTGGTTAATAGGAAGACAGTCGAAGCTATCAAAAATAACCAAAAACTATTCAGTATTAAAATATTACTTCCTGAATACAATATTGTCTTTTTTTCTAAAATTTTGTTCTAACAAAATCTGAAATGTTCGAAATATGTTAAAAAGAACAAGTAATTTAAAATGACTGTTCCTCAAAAGAGCTTTTAAATTTTAAAACCACGATTGTTAAAAATAACTGCTTGTATTTTAAAATCGATGCTACTAAAAGAACAATATAGCTATTATTTTTTCACTGTTCCCAAATATTATTGACAATTTAAATTTATGTAGCCTAATTTATTAAGTTATAAGTTTTGTTTAAGAAATTATATACAATCTTAGCAACATTATAAATCTTTATACAAATAGCCTTACTCGCATTAGAATCAGTAGCTATTATTCAGTCCTACATATGTGCAGTTCTAAGACCACTTTATTCTGGAGAATTTTTTTAAGATATCACACTGTAATCACTCCTATCATTTAGTTAACTATAGGCCATGACCTCTTACTGAAGTAATAGGAGCTATAATAATAGTAACCGGCTTGCCCAAGTAATATTTTATTGTTATAAAAGCAACATTAGTGCTATAACACTTCTATACGATTCCCGATAAGTACTAAAGGTGTTAAAATGATGAGGGAATAATGTGATTAATATTGCCATAAGAATGTTCTTATAGCAATTGCGGGAGTTGTTATAATGGGATTTTCAGCAATGTTAGTTGTTATAAGTCTAACAGTGCGAAATCCTAGAGTTAAAGTGTTGTTATAAGAATAAAATTGCTAGAATAGCAGTAGTAGTGTTATAATTTTACTGTATTCATATATGTTACTATTAAACTTATTATAACTTTTGAATAAATATTTAAAATAAGTATTTTGCGAAGGCCATTATTTTCTAAAAACTTGGTAACGAATGACCAAAGTTTGCCAAATCTAACCGAAGTTCCTTCGAATATGATTTCTAATAATTATATCGTACAAGGAATTTTTGGAGATAGTCTAAATGTGAATAATTTTGTTAACTTTTCAAAAAAGCCAACAGTGTGCCAAAAAATTCTGATGTTGATAAAGTTAACGAATGAATTTTAAAGATTTTGGAGGGAAATGTAATAACTTATCTTAAAAGCTCTAAAATTCAATTTAATAATCGCGCAAAACTGTATTCCTAGAATAGATTTAGCTACTAAGAGCACATAACTGCCATTTATAATTAGACGTTGACAATTCCGTGTTAAATTGGCATTTTCTATGACTATAAACAAGTCCCAAGGTCAAACATTGGAAAAAAGTAGTTTATTTGCCTGAAGCACTATTTAGCCATGAGCAACTGTATGTTACAATTTCCAGAGTACGGTGATATTCATATAAAAATTGCTTAGGGAAGGGAGCAAGACAAATTAATTCCACATTCCAATAAACTATATACAAAAAATATTGTATATACAGATATTTTAACATTTATTCATTAGAGAAAAAATATAGTAAAATGCTGCCTTTGTCAACGGTGTTTTGCCTTGAATTGTGGAGTATGCCTATCGGAAAACCACAAAGAAAACGAACCTTTCTCTTTATATTGCTAAAGATCTACATCTAAAAAATAAAATAAATTTTCAATAAAAAAATTGTTGTTTTTAACTCAATTTGTTTTTGTAAGAAACATTTTTTCAATTTATCTCGATCTATTAACGAATTATTTCGATCTTTTTAGCAAAAAAAAAAAAGATTTTTGAATCTGACTTAGCGTAATACACCTAATATTTGATTACATTTCTTAGAATTCTCCTTTTTGTGCAGTTTCATAAGAAGTTTTTTTTTTCTAATTACCACACCATCTTGAGATTGGCTTTACAACTAGTTATTATAATAATTGTCGATGATATTTCTTCCCCACCCAAATTTTACCTTTTGACCAAAAATAAAATTTGATTATAAATAAATCAATAAATATAAATCGCATCAAATTATTATTTTAAAATAAAAATTAATACCAATCTTACTCTCTCATAACAAAAATTATTTCAAATGTATTTCAAAATAAAAACATATGCACTAATAGTATACTAATCCTATTACAATATTACAGCAATTGCTCCGATACCTTATAGGATTCTCCATTTTAGTGCTATAACGCATTTATAACGTTTCGCAAAAATTGCGAAAGTTTTTATGATTATGTTATAAGAGTGCCCAAGAATCTTATAGCAATAAAATTTTTACGGAGGTTGTCAAATCATTGTGTTTGTTATGTTCGAACTTCTTGCACATTCTTTGTTGTGCTCTCTGAGAAATAAGACTAATTTTAATTCTGATGTAAGTACGCACAAATATAATTTACTATAGTTTAAAATTAACTTTATTCCAAAAAATGCAACCGGATGTTATTCTTTTTTTTTTAATTTCAAATTAATTTTTACTTAAATTCAAATCTGAGTAAAAACATTTAATGGTTTCAGTTCAAATACTCTTGGATATTGTGGGTATTCTTAATTTGAAATGTTTTAATTTTTTAATATATTATATAGAAAATATTTTTTTATTATGTTTTTTTTTATTTTCATTGAATTTAAATTTTTTGAAAATTGATTGTGCATGTGTTGTTTCGAATAGTCTAAAAAAATGAAAATTTTTGTTTTAATTATATCATGACAACATGGTTTCAAAGATGCCAAATAAAAAAAGGAAAATGTAGATATAATAAAATTATTAAAGCTATTCCAAATTAATTTTCAAAAATTTTCTTCTATTGTTCTTTTATAGGACTAATGGTATTTAATTTTGTATTATTTAAATTTGAATTTTCTTTTTATGTCTGTAGGTCTCTTATATATATAAATATATATATTTTTTTAAATTTCATTGTTAAATTTATTTATTTTATTTTTTATGTGAAAGAGTACAAAACTACACTATTCATATAAACATTATTATCGAATTTCAAGTTGAAATAATAGTTATTGCTATTATTATACCTTATTCGTTTTTGTAAGTTATACAGGAGGACTTATTATAATTTTAATGTGACGAATTCTGTATGTTTGAGATAAGATTAAAAAAATATAACAGAAGAAGCTATGATGAACTAAAAAAATTATAATCCATGGTGAGTATATAGTTCCGTTTAGAAGAAGCGCAGAAACTAATATGGGCATAATATAAAAACTTATAGTATCAGAATGGATTTGGAAAGAGCGTAAAGAAATATATTTTATAATTCCCAAGCCGAAAGCCTCTGCAGTTAGTGCTTATAAAATTAGCCATAATTTTAATTATGGTTAATTCAATAATAATAGTATTTTGTATTCGACCATACCTAACTCGTGCATGAGGAAGCCCAAGAATTAGGTACTGGCGGACAATATAAAACACAATACTACACTGTAATACTTAATGTTATTAATATATTTCTCAAACTCACTCGTATTGTAGTTGCTACAATATGCTAATGATCAGGGTGTCAACAGAACAAAAGATGTACCATAAATTCGTCTCATGAAAATGTTGCAAAACGAAAAGTGTTTCTCTAGAGAAGATATAATATGAATCTATAGAAGATATAATATGAATATTGTAAATGAAATTTTTTTTAATTGTCTGCAGCTTATATAGAATATCTTATCGTACATTGTACTACACTGAAATTTATTATATAAAGTGGAATGAGTAATATTTTTCAACGAGTATTTTTTTTATATTTTTTGGCAATTTAATAATAAAATCTGAGCTACTACTGTCATCAGGAACTAAGCCTTCTTAATTCTATCTTTTACTGAAATAACAGTTGCTCAACATTTTATGTATACTTTTAAGTACTCAATATTTTAATAAAAGACATGCTAAGATGCTAAGATTAAACTAATAATAATGTTCTTTTTTTTGTTAAATTGCTAAAATAGCAATTATCATTTTAGCAATTTAACAAAAAAAGAACATTATTATTAGTTTTATTAGTAAGAGTAATATAACTAATAGCATAATTCCATTTTATTAAAATACTCTCAACAATTTTTTGTATAAGATTTCATTTATTTTTAGAATAATAAAACAAAAATTAAACATCCATGCTCTGATCCGGACTCAAACGTGGGATCTTATGATTAGTAGTCAGTCATTATTCCATGTAGGTTGGAAATAAATGAATTATTAATTGATCGGCTGAAGCAAAATAACTCCTAGATCATCTATAAGTAACAGTAATCGGCACGGGAATATTAAAAATAGAAGACGATAGTCAAATACAGTAATTGCATAGCCTGGAGCTCCGTATTTGGTAAATAATTCATTAAAAGTAATTTCAGATGCTGGCGATATTGCATTTTGTCGTGTTACAAAACAATATTGTGATCTATTTCATTATCGACGTATATCGAATCAACTACAAAACATCTTCCACATTGTAGAAATCAATAGTTATGTTTTTTCGAGTAAATATGTAATTTTGACAATTTTCTTAGAACTCAAGGAACATTTTGTATAACTTATAGTCACAAATTTTTGTTGTATATTTACAGATCGTTTACTGTAGACAAAAATTGTAAATGTATATACTTATATTTACTTAAGCAAAAATGATGTTACAGAATGCACACATTAAAGATAAATTGTAATAATCTAAACTAATTATTATGGTTGGAATTTTATTGTATGTATACATTGCCTACTTCCACATGGATCAACTTTCATCACTTTTTTCTTTTCGTTTCATTCCCCCTTTTCTATAAACTAATTTTGCTAATAGAAAGGGGGGAATGAAACGAAAGGAAAAAAGTAATGAAAGTTCACCCGTGTGGAAGTAGGCATTGGGACTTTATACTTACAGATTCAAAATGTTTACGTTTATGTAACTTTGTAAAACTGTAAACAAAATGTTTACTGTTTTGTAAACTTATAGTATAGCTACAATATACTTTTACTAATCGTTTATACTAAGTAAATGTATGCTTATATATACAAAATATTTACATATGTTTACAGATACAATTGTTACAGATTCAAAATGTAATATATTGTTTGAATTGTTTTCCCACACATGTTTTCTTGGATCTTGAATTTCTTACTTAACAGTGTAAATTTGATTTTCGAATTTTTAACTTTCAGCTTAGCATTTTCTCTTAAATAAGAGAACTCAACTTGGAATCCATGTGTCAAACTACTTGTTATGCAGAAAATTAATAATTTTTTATTGTCTAATCAATTTTCATAATATGTGTGTAACAATGTAAGTTTTCATTCATAATTTTTGAAATTTTAATTAAAAAAAAAATTTCATATTAATCCTGTAAAATTTTCAAATATCCTAACTTCTCTTTATTTTACGCAAATAATAATTCATTATACATTATGATTTCTAATATACTTGTAGTCAAGATACTATTTTGCTACTAACCGAACAATATTTATGCAAAATATTTTGTAGAGAAAAAAAAAGTAAAAAAAAAGGAAAACAATAAGAAATTAAATTCCATTTTTTATCCTATGAGATTTCATAATTTTCAGTTGAATTTTTACATTGTATACAAAAAAGTATCTGTATGGTGTATGTTAAAGAAATTCATTCATTTTTACTTTACTATTACAGTTATAAATTCTTATTTTCTTTTTTATGATACGAGTAGTAAATTCAAATGCATGAGTACATTAAAAAAAAACTAAATAGAATTGTTAGCCCTTATGTTATTTTTGTAAAAAAGAGTAAAAACAAAAATATAAAAAAAAGAAGAAAAACAATATTAAAAAAACCTGTTCTAAAATCATATTCATAGCTCTGTTAAAATATCTTTGTTAACATTTTCAGAATTTTGCAAATTATTGATTTTAATGAACGTACTTTTTATTTCTCCAGCTTACAAGTAATGAGAAATATTTTGAATTTGTAATTAACAATGGGTCGAAATCCCAAAACTGAGCTTGAACTCAAATATTATATTTTTAAGCCAAAATTTGTTTTGATCCAGATACGTTCACCTTAAAAAATTTGCCCCAATGTCCAAATAATCATCTCATCACCTATAAATATAACCAAACTACAGGTATGGAAATTTTAAATGCAATACCACATTTGATTTATAAATGAAATGATTATCCGACCACCACAGACTATTGCAAAACAAATGAATATTGCAGATACAGGTCTATTTACTACCAATACATAATATAAAATTCAATCATCACAAAACAAAACTGCTTTCAAAACTTATTTCTTTATTTCAGGTTTATTTACATACATATATCCATTAGTAACTTAAATCAAATAGATGTAAATATTAATAAATAGAATAAATATAAACATTAAAAATTCGGATAAGCCCAATGAGGACATTCCCAATGAGAAAAATATCTCTAGTTGGTTTGAAGTTAATCAGTCCAGCTGCTATAAATAAATATTAACTAATTTTGAGATGAAAAAAAAAATTATCTTCAACATAAAATTGAAGTATAAAGGATCTTGCTCAATAAATTTGCGAGCTTTAGCTTAGTTAACAAATATTAAATATTATATTTTGTAATTTTTAACGAGCTTCAGCCAATTTTTATTTTTAATTCAGAATCGAGTTTGAGCAATTACTGTTTCCTAGAACTCATTCTTAAAAGTTTGAACTCTTCGCTTTAACTTTGAGCCTAGACTCATACATGTTATCCATTCTTACAGTCTCTGGTATATTAGTCAGTCTAAGCTTACTAATATGGACGGGTGTATTAAACTATATAAGATTATATAGGCCAAAAATTTCCCCTGAAATTTTACAGTAAGATAACCAAATAACAATTTCATTTTCGATTAACAGTTTCATTTGCGTGAAATCAACCATCATTTTTGTACGTGCTTCAATATCTTGAGGCAATCCCACACCAATTCTAATTTCATTATTTAAAAATTAAATTCGAAAATTGGTTGCTTGACTATTTGGATACTGAATTCAATTTTTAATATATTATTTTAATATCTATTATAATATAACACAGTCGGCAGAAAAATGCACAATAACAATGGGACTAATACGAATTCAAATCACCTACAAAATAAAATTCGTCTCTTTTACTTTACGAGTGGGGAAACAGCACTACAAAGAATACATAGATTAATCAACTACTTTGGGAAAAAAATAGCGATTATTGGAAATTGAAGCCCAATTTCGTAGCCTATGCCGAAACACTGCGCTTCCAAGTAGAGAAAAAAAAATAAAAGAAAAATCAGTTTTAATAGTTTCAAATTTGGATAGTGAAATATCTTTCGGTTTAATTTTGTAATCAAATGTTGTTCACCTCTGATATATGAACATATACTCTATATTAGTGTAATAAATTATATATACATATATATATAAATATATGTTAAGCTCATATGTACAAAATATTTCTATACCAACACTTTTGTATAGAAGTAAAAAAGAATAAGAAAAAAATGTGATGATGTTTCTTTCCTTATTTAGAAAATCCTTGTATGGGATTAAATTCCATCTGGTGGTGATTTTCAACAATAGAATTATTATAACTATATTATACAAGTGTAATGTTGTCATTACGTACATTTTAATATTTTTAAATAAAATGAGATCTTATTTCAATACAATATACCTATATATTATATATATATCATAGTGCATGTTCATATACGTAAGTAGAGAGATCCATATTATGTACAGGGTGTTCTGTAAAAAGTGTACAGCAGCTATATGCAATTATATATGACTCTATTGGATTAAACTACCTACAGACGAAGATATAACTTTTTGATTTTTCGGAAACCAGGGGTCTGGAGTTGTGTCTTTTCATTACAAAAAGACAAAGTAATTTCGAAGGCAATGTTAAAAAAATTTAATATTGCAGTCTTGGTGACAACATCAAGTATCATCGTCTCGCCTGTAAATAGCCTACGTCAAATTAACCTATTATGCGGCAATATTTGATGGGATTTTATAAAATGTAATTCACTCTTCCTTTTTTTTTTCTTTTGAATATTTTTTCTTGAAATTTAGGAATCTGCACTTGTAATAAAAGTAAATAAAATTTTTGTTTTCATTCATATTTTATTTTAACTTTATTTCATATTTTTCTGTTTAACGATCTACAATCTACATGTCTTTGATATACGATATAAATTTAAAAATATTTTATAGGGAATAAAATGATTTATACTGTCAGATTTAATTTATTTATTTATTTGTTTTATTCTCAAAAAGAGCGTTAGCTCATACAGAGTGATTATTATTAGTTAAATTTTTTTAAATTAAATGTTAAATATACATCATAGTAAACAACAAGTGGAAATAGAAGTAGAAATAAAAATATGATATTATAAAAAAGAAAAGAGAAAACATAGTAATAAGATATATAGAATATTTACAAAATAGAAAATTTTTAACAATTATTGAGGAATTATATTATAATTCAATTATTAGAAAAGAAAAAAGAAAATTATAATAATTTGATTAATTAAAATTTTTTATATATTTTTTAAAACTTATATAATCTTTATTTTTGATTGTAGTTGGAATTTTATTATATTCATTGACCGATGTGCTATAAATGTTGCTTATACCTCTTCTTGCTCGAAAATCAGACGCATTTCTTGTATTATGTTGATGAACCTCTGAACCTTGTTGAAGTGTTGTGTTGGTGATTATTTGTTGGTGTACTATTTTATATATATGACTCACTTGTACTAATTTTATTTGATCCTGCATCTTTAAGATCTTAAAGTTCTTATATAAACTGTTAGTAGACGTTCTAATATTTAAGTTGTACAGGTTTTTTATAGCCTTGTTTTGCAAGGTTTGGATTTTTTTCAAATTCTGCAACGTACTTGTTCCCCATATTATTAGCCCATACACTATATTTGAGTGAAATAAACTGAAATATAGTGACCTTTTTAATGTATGTGGTATATTATATGATATTTTTTTGAATATTCCTGCTGCTCTTCTACATTTTTTCATAACTTCGATGACGTGTACATTCCATGAAATATCGCTGTCAATTATCAAACCAAGATATTTAAAGTTATCAGCTTTCTGAATAATGTTATTATTATAGAACAATTTTAGATTTTGACCGATTGGTGCTTTCAATAACATGTATTTTGTTTTGTTTGCGTTTACAGTTAATTTGTATTTGTTGATTACTTTAAATAAGATTTCATTATCTAGGTTGATTTTATTTTCCAATTCCTCATAGTTATTCTCGGTATACACAATTGCTAAGTCATCAGCGTACATAAATATTTTCCCATTCAGTTCTAGGTTAGCAATTTCGTTTACATAACACAGAAAAAGTGTTGGACCTAGCGAGCTTCCTTGTATTACCTTGCCTTGCTTATGCCAAGTGATTGCTGCTAGATAATCTACTAAAGACTGTTATCAAATGACTACTACAAGACGGAAGCCTCGCATATTTTTTTTGCAATATTATCAGCATTCAGTGAGTTTAGTTAGTTACCTGAGACAATTTAAAACTGATATTAGTTTTAAATTTTACTTTTTAAGAGTTTCGAGTTCTACTGACTCAACGGAATTATGAAAAATATGGTAGAAAAATGTAGTAAGTTTTCGTTTCTAAAGATGTCTGATGTGCTTACTCTAAGCATTAAATTAAAGTTGTTATTAAAATGGATAAGTTATACTGTTAGTAGAGTAAACGAAAAGTACTGTGAATAGATTACAAAAATTTAAATATATTGAAAAACTAAGTTAAACTAATTTTCAAGAAAAAGACAAAAATAAAAAAAATAAAAATTAATTAAAGATAGCCAAACATTTTAAAATTCGGCACGCTAAATTGAAAAAAAAATTCAATGTCCCATTTATTTCAATACAGACGTTTATATATTTATTTCCGGATAACGATGAAATCTTATTTTCTGAAAATCTTATTTCTGAAAATCTTATTTCTGAAAATCTTATTTCTGAAAATCTTATTTTTTCAAAATCTTATTTTTTTCTGAAAATCTTATTTGTTTTCTCCATTTTTTCCTGTAAAATTTTTTTCTCAGCCATATTAATCTTTTTTTGCTGTGAAATTTAATTTGTACACATAATGGATTAGGTACAACAGCCCTTAAATGTGATGAAGACAATAGGTCCAGGGTCCCAGAATTTGGGGTCGAAACTTAATATCACATGCTTTCATGCGTTTCGTATGCGTTTACTTGCCGCCGGCAAAAACAGGATCCCATTAAATGAGTAGCGGGGGTTTGAAGGCAGCAGCTTCCGACTTTTAAAATAAAATAATTTTTTTAAAAACATTTTTTTACTTAGACAGTGCCGTATGTGTTTACTTGCAGTCGGCAAAAACAGGGTTCCTATAAATGAGTAGCGGGGGTTTGAAAATAAAATAATTTTTTTAGGAACATTTTTTTACTAAGATTGTGCCGTATGCGTAATTATGTGCTCGTATTTATAAAAAAAAACAAAAAAATACAAAATAAGATGTTCAGAAATAAGATTTTCAGAAAATAAGATTTTGAAAAAATAAGATTTCGACCCCAAACCATTTATTTCATGATTAATTCAAACAGTTACAATATGTTCTTAATCTAAATAAAAATTTATATATTTTGTATTTTGTACACAGATTCAAATTTCTACTACACCTTCTACACTGTAACGTGGAAGTAAAAAAGCATTGGACCATGGTAAGTTACGGAGTGCGAATATAAGAAATTTCTTTTAAATTGATTCAATTCTATTTATATGGCTTTGATTGTGAGGTGACCAAATTTGACTCGCGTATTCCAAATCAGAGCGTACATGGGAAATATATAAGGATTTAAGAACGTAAGTCCATAAGAATCAAATTCTCTTGCCCATCTTTTAATAAGACCTAGTAATGAGTTGGCTTTGTTTATAACCGAGTCACAATGTGGTTTAAATAAGAGTTTGTCATCAAAGAGAACTCTTAAGTCCTTGAATTCAGACACTTTACGAATGAAGTTGTTATTAAGAAAGTATCTTGTTACTAATGGATTAGAAGAGCGAGTATAGCTCACTAAGGCGCATTTGGGAATGTTAAGGGAAAGATTGTTGTAATTGCTTGTACCAGTTAGTAAATGAGTCTAAATCTTCTTGTAGAAGGTGAGAATCAAAGATTGAACTAATTTTTTTACGGATTTTCATGTCAGCAGCGTAAATAGAGATTACGGAATGTTTGATCTACATGATGTTGAAACTACATCATTAATAGAGGTTATAAAAAATAAAGGACCAAGGTGGCTTGACCTTGTGTTTAAGTTCTATCTGTTAAGTATGACGAAACCCAATCCAAGAATAAAGAATAACGCAATCCCTCATTTTTTTAGTTTGAATAAAATTATATCATGTGGTAAATGATCAAAAGCTTTGTATAAATCAATGTAAATAACATCGGTTTGTGATCCACTCTTCATTGTGTTAATTAGATCAGTGGTTGTTTCAATTAAGTTTGTAACATTAGATCTCTTTTTCATAAAGCCATGTACTAATCTATCAGCAAAACAGTTATAAATTGAGCCATACAAAATTACTTCAAACACTTTAGATATAGAAGAAAGCTTTGCAATAGGACGGTAGTTAGTAATTTCAATTTTACAGTTTTTTTTCCGCCCGAATAAAAGAACTCTTCCAAATATTTGGGAACATTCCTGACGTTACGGAGTTATAAAACAGTTTATAACTAATGGATATGATAAATAGATTGTGAATTTCTTTAGAATGATTTTCAGGAATATTGTCAGGACCCGGGCCCATATCCAATTTATCAAGATAGGTTTTAATTTTATCCGTTGAGAATTCTAAAGGAAACATAGAAATTGTATAGATAAATTATCAATAACATTATAACTTGTACAATTTGGTGGTACACCTTGTATACACGATTCATGAATTTAGTTAGGTATGTCTGTTTGTATTTTTAATATTTTGATAGATATGAACAATTTTTCTATATAATGAAAAATTTCAACTTCATTTTATTTATTTTAAATACCTAATTTTATTAATAATAAAAAAAATAAAATATTTAATATATTAAGAGAAAATCTTGTTGAATTTCTTTAAAATTTATTTTTTTAATTGTGTTTTAATAAATTTTTAGAATATATAGAAATAGATTTTATTATTATTTTTTTTTTTATTTTTAAACAATGTTCCCTTTAATTCTACCAGATGGTTTTTCTATATTATATATTTAGAGCGTTGGAGTTAATTAAATATTATAATAATATTAAATAAAAATTTATAGAGATATTATTTATAAAGATTTGTAGATATTCAGACAAAAGCATCTGGACTAAAAATGAGAAGAAGAAAAAAATAAAAAAATAGATAATAAACACAAATAAAACATTTTTGGGTGTTTTGTAAAAAAAATTATTATTTTTAAAAAGAGTTTTTATAATTTTAAATATTTATGTGTTAGAAATTATGAGTACCTAACTTTTGAGGTGGAGATAACTAAAATTTATTAAAACTGTTTCAATCATCTCGAAATATTTTACACAGTAAAGTAAAATTGTTTTAACATGTGACAATTGATAAACATACCATTTTTCATTTTTCGTAATTGATTTGTATTTACCTTTCATATGAATGCCAGTACTACAAGAAAAACATGTATTCATATCAACATTTAAATACGTATATTGAAATCTATTTTTTGGAAGAAGAATATATTGTGTAGAAATACCACATTCGCAGTTAGAGTTTTGTAGAATCTGATATACAATTAATTTATTTTATTTCTTAATTATTAATCAATTTCTAGCGGATAAAAATATGCTAAATAGAAAGATACAGCACGTAAAACAAGAAATTCAAAAGCTGAAAGAGGACTCGGTTAATAATTACATACAAAATTTGACGCTTGAAAAGATTAAACCTGTATGATATCGACTTAAACATTTGAACAAAAAAGTTGTTCTCATTGTGAGTCCCTTAATCAACGATGAATTTAACAGACCACCATCTTTATTACCAGTAATATCAAAATTATTTGAAAAGCTTCTCCTTAAAGTATTACCTTATTACTACACCTTACCTCATATTATTTTAAACTAATACAAAATTATCAATTTGCAAATGTAAAACAAAATCTGCAAATGCAAAATATTCCACAATAGATCAGGTATACCGTATCATACTATCTTCCTCGACGTCTCTGAAACCTTTGACAAGGTGTAGTATGAAGGCCTTATAAAAAACTTCATCAATCTTTTACTTAAACAACTGGTACAGCAAAATAATCTGTTTGAGATGTAGGATTATAATAGCTGTACCAATATGAGTATTCGGAATTAACAGAAATAAGAGTAAGAGTCCCAGAATACAGTGTTCTGTACGCTGTTCTTTATTTATTATATACGTTTGTTCTATTTAAACTACAGAACGCATCATAAGCTACATTTGTAGACGACACTGCAATTCTGACTGTTAGAGAAATATATAAACGTGTGTCAAAACATTTCAAAGAGAAGTCGATAGAGTCGTTAAATGGACAAAATTTCAATCTATTTTTGGCCTGGTTGATTGAATGTATTCCAATTTACTTCTGTACTTTGTACAATATTTTTATATTTCGTCATCATGCACTGAAGAGACCTGTAAATCGTTGTGAATTGAAATATTTGACATGAACCACGGAGCTTTGATCACACGATCTTAAAACTTTATTAATTTCCATAAATGTTGGATTTAGCTGCAGAACCCCAGAGTTGAATACCGTACGACTATATAAGCTGAAATATAAATTTATACAGCAGTAACTGGTTTTTCAAAGGCAATTAATATTTTCCCATTAACTAATATAGGCTTTTCAGCTTTATTTAAGCCCAATTGAGTGTACTTACAAATGAGGCGCTTTTTCCTTGTTAAACTTGGAAAAAGTATAAATTCTATATTAAATGAATCCTCAGATATTTGACAAAATACTCTTGTTGTATGATTGTACGGTTCAAATTTAGGTACTAGAGGGCAGTTAACCTTTTCTCAGTGTAAATGTTTTGTGGATTGATTTATTTTCATTGGGTTTTATTTTCCAAATGAGGAGCGAGCTTTGAATTGAATTTGAGATTTAAAGCCCGTAAAGGATCGGTGTCTGAAGCCATAATACCTGTTAATATAACTTGAGTCAATATAAATGGTGTGAATTTTGTTCTATGAAAAAATGTAGTACTTATCAGCAATTTAATAATAATAATTACGTTTATATTTATCTCATTAACATATAGATATTTTCCCTAAAACATAGATACACATATTTTTTTTAAAATTTTACAGAGTTTAGAAATCATTCAAGTGCCTTTTCAACTGTGACTTTCATATTGGATTTATAACATTTAATTTATTTTACGGGGACTCTGAGGGAGATGTTGTATCGGCGTATAACCTAATGACCATGTCCGAAGGATAACTGGAATTGCTATTGAATATTGAGGAGGTTAAATGGTAAAATCTTGAGGTATTTGGTTTTTCAATAAAGAAAATAAAGATTGTTTTTTTTTTCCAAAATTTTCTACTTCTAACTACAATATCTCCATAACGGCAGCACCAATCATCATCAAATAAATGTTAGGTTCTTCGAATATGGTAATTAGGTCCTACGCCGATATAACATCTTCCTTAGAAGAGCCGAACTAACTTATACCAATGTCTAAAACTATTTAATTATTAATTGTCTAATGATTGATATAAATTTTTAACCTTCACTTGGGCAGGATTAACGTATGTTAATATTTACTTTTTTACTTTTGCATAAAAACTTCATTATTTGACCGATCTTAATGAAATCAGAGATCAGTGCCTAATTTTTTGAGTAGATATTGAATATATAAAAAAAAGTTCAGAAAAACGTGTCTATGACCAATTTTTCGGCATTTAAATTTTTTTTCTTCGTTGTTGGGAAAGATTAACATATGTTAATATTTTTTTTATTCATACAAAATGTATGGTATTCCATAAAATTTTTGTAATTATTTCGATAAAAATTAAAAAATAAGATAATAAATTCTGAAATATTTTAAATTAAAATAGAAATATACTAAAATTAATATATTTTAAAACATAAAGTAAATAAAGCACCAAAGGATTTTTGAAAAAACATTTTGTTTTGAATTTTATTTTTTGTGTGTTATAAAAAAGAAAAATTCTGTTACGAAGTTGAATTAAAAATTTATTTCCAAAATTGATGTATTGAAAGTTGCGGCGAATGTTAAACTCAGATAAATGTTAAATGAATCAGTTAAACTTTTTGTTAATGGATAGGAGACCTATCAATTTTTGTCGGAAAATATTTTGTTGTCTTGCCCTTTGGTATGTTGATGGAATTTTATTCCACTTTGTGCCATCCTTTCCAATAAAATATTGATTTGAATCAACAATGTAATTATTTTCTTCTTGTACTTTACATCATCTAGTGAGTCATCCTCAGAATCATGACCATCACTTAGATCTAAAATGCATTCTTTGAGCATCTGGTTCTTCATTTTCATCTTTGTCATCATTATCATCACTTTCGACTCTTGAGGGACCGGCAACTGGTTCAAATACTATTTCTTCCGGTGGTCCTACATGTTCATCATCCAGCACATGTTCTACCAATCTAGAGCAATATGCTTGTTCTTCCTCAGACGATAACCTGTAAAAGTAAGTTTTTTGTATCTTTTGTGTGAATTTTTTTTTAAAATTTTTTTTTTTGATTTTTTGTGTTTCTCATAGTACGACTCAATAAAAAAAAAGTGTCATATACCTGCAACGGCATTTTCGAAGAAATGATTTGATTTCGAAGAAATTTATTAATAATTACACCAAAATATAGGAAATTTAAAAAATGGGTTTTTTGAAGAAAAGCACTCATTTTTTGTGTTTCTTTAACTTCTACTTCTAAAAGTACAAAATTTACTTACCTGCCTACCTGAACGCCACATAAAATTTTAAACTCTTCCATATTATTGCAAATATTGAAAATTCAATAGATCCAAAATATATATATTTTATTTAATTTTTTTTTTATTTCACTGAAATAGACACACTGTTGTTGTCGGAACTACTAACTCTGTTATAAGTACCTTGTAACAAACGGAAGTCCCTAGTAGCACTTCCTTTTTCTAAAATACCGGTATTTCCAAAAAAATATCTTAGAGGATAGATATTCGCTGGTAATAAAAGCAAACATAAAATTAACAGTAATGCACATACAAAAATAATCATAAAAACATAAAAATCACTATTTTTTATCAAAAAATTCTCCATACAAAATATATGAAAAAACTAAAAATATGTTAATCTTGTTCGCTTAGGTAGATTTCATTTACTGCCAAAGCGAACGTTAATATGTGAATTGTATTGTCAGAAAATTGCAACTATATTTAAAATTAAATTTTAATTGTGAAGTTTTAATATTATCTATGGGTCCTATGCTGATTTTTTGATGAAGTTTAGTGGTAGAATAGTAAACAGGAAGATTATTTAAAGCTTAGATAAATACACAGTCACCAGAAACTAGTGGTTTGAAAAAAAAATATATTGTTTGAAAAAACTGTTTTCATTAATAACAATTTGTTTTCATTAGACCGTTTTGAGTTTTGATTTATAAAAGGGTAGAGGGCTCTGATGGTCTTATTGGTTTTATCGATGGTGTTGCTAATTTCATTTTTAAATGTTATTTTTTTGTCTAACGTTATTATCAATTTCAAATTTTAAAAATTTCAACTGAATAAGATTAACCCTTCTGTCTATACCTACATACCCAGATATGTTTTCCTATTTTCGTCTTGAATCATTCCACCTTTATCCATTCAAATGAACCTAAGTTTCATGATTCCCCAAATGGGACTTTTATTCATTAGTTTTTTGAAAAATAAGTCAAAAACCGTGTACATAGGACATACTTGTGGAGCCTTAAAAAAAATTGTCATAATCCTACACGGGTTACTATCATATGCCTGTATTTCTTTTGACTGCATTTCATTTGCCTGTTTTTTCATTTGCCTGAAATTTCATTTGCCTGTATTTTCATTGCAAGATAATTTTATACAGAAAAATACAATTTAAACATGTGATATTAAGTTTCGACCCCGAATACTGGGACCCCTGACATATTGTCTTCATCACATTTAAGAGCTGTTGTACTGATGCAAAAAAAAAAAAATCAAGGTCGTCGGTCCCAACTTTCGGACCATCGAATCTATCCAAAAAAAATTTCATTTTTTTGTAATACTTATTGAAAACCTTTTTCAGAAAAATACAATTTAAGCATGTGATATTAAGTTTGATAAAGGCTTGCTACATGAAATTTTTATGATGAATATTTATCATATCCAGTCAAATGAAAAGCAGGCAAATAAAATGCAGGAAAATGAAAAAACAAGCAAATTTCAAAAAACAGGCAAATGAAAAAACAGGAGAATTGCAAAAAAGCCGGAAAATGATACTACTGGCAAATGAAATACAGGTATATGACACGCTCCCATTCTACACTTAACATCCGGGTATGTACACAAGTTTTCAATTATTCAAAAGTTGATTTATGATTATAAAATCTCAGCATATTTTCAGTATTTTTTAATTCTATAAAATAATATGATATAGATAAAATAACGAAACATAAAATACCAAAAATAATATAAAATAGATAAAATAATAAAAATAACGAAAATTATATGAGTTAATTTTTTTAATTTTTCACGATAATAATAAGTTTTTTTTCAGAATGAACATTTGTGTTTGAAATGAACTTGATTTTTTTTCTTCATATAATACGTATTGCATACCGGGGTATTTTAGGTGTTGATATAAATATATTTTTTAAATATAGATTTGTTAGAAAAGGGTTAAATAGTATAACCTTCATTTTATCAACTTTTCAGCTTTTATCAGCAAAGTGTTACTCCTAATAAAGCAATTCGAATAATAATGATAACCCTTATTATCATCGGTATCGTAATCAATTCTTGTAATCACCAGTATAGTAAAATTAATACTTATGAATCCTATAACTATATCATCTACATATTATAAATACAATTCCATAATGAAATGAAATAACATTTTTTGCCCAAGACTATTTCTACAATTTCTATTATTTAAAAGTAGAGATTTTAATCAACATTTAGTCATTATCATTATGATTTTTATTAAAACGATAATTAGTGTTTACTTTCAACTGGAAAATTATCATACATCATTATAATTATCATTATTATTATCATCATTGTTATGATCACAGTAATTATTCTCATTATTATTATATACTTAAATCGGTCCTTTCTTTAAATCTGTCTGTAAACTATTTTTTTTTATTGGTTCCTCTAATTTTCTTATGTGTTTATAAAAAAAACTTTTCCTGAGAAGTTTTTAAAACAATACCTATAATATTATATGTACCTACATAAGTTTTGGTTGGTGGTTCAAGGATTATGTATATATAGGTATATTAAATAGTAAGAATTTTTCATAACCATAAAAGTTTTTCCAACTATACATAGAATGATTAAAGTGTGACTTTGATTTTGTTGGTAAAATGATTAATTGAAGGTTTCCTGAATTTTTTATTTATTTTTGCTTTGGTTTCGTGGTATTGTTGTTGTTGTTGTTTTGTTGTATTGTTGAATTAATACAATATACTTTCTATGTCTTTAATGGAAATTTTATGAAAGTTCATTTCGTACATGTCGTAGTTGATGTTATTATGTAAGAAAATTTACCATGATGAAAAATGTTGATAAGGGGAATTCAAAGTTTTTATAAAGTTCATCTGACCAACTACACTATTGCATTGCATTGTAATTTTATTGTTTGGTTATTGCATGATACCTGAAAATGATTATTCGATAATAAAAAAAAAATAAAGAATTTAGAAAACTTTTATAATTGAGTTGAAAACTTTCTGAGGAATTGAGAAAAACTCGAAGTAAAATGCGTATTGAAATTTTGATGTTATTATGATGAGAATAATCATGATGATGATGATGTTCCAAAAGAACTTGAAGCGTTTTTTGCATCACGTCAGAGAAAGAAAAACTTTTTTTTTCTTTTTTATTTGATTTTTTTGTTTTTTTTTTTTTGTTTTATGATGGTTGAGTCTGATGTTCAATTAATGAAAAACTTGTTTCTCTCTACACGTCTTGTCTTTTTTTCTTCTGCTTTTCTATTTTCAAGTGATTGATCTACTGTTGTATATATGAGGCGTCCTTTTTAAAATCGAACATAAGATAAAAAGGATGCGTTTAACAATTTGTGATTATTATTTTTTGTTTTTGTATTTATAGGTTTAGTTTTCTTTATTCTAAAAATGAGGATTGATATTACTAGGTATGTGGTTAGAATTAATTAAGTTTTTTTTTTCTTGTTTTTGTTATGTTTTAACTGGTCATCACCATTTACGGATGTTTTCTTTTTTCTAATTGAACAAATGTTTGTGTTGAAGATAAAATTTTGTTTAACTAAATTAAATAGAAAGAAAGAGATAGAGTGATTAATGAATGAGTTGTGTTTATGATGGATTTGAAAAAAAGAAGAAACATTTTGTTAAAAAAATGTATTGGTTGTTACATAGTGATGTCTAGGGATAACAATAAACAAAAAAGTAGATATGGGAAAATTTAATGTTTTTGACATTAAATACTTATGCTGGTTATGTGCATATTATAATAGGTATATAGATATGTATATGTGTAGTTATTGATTGGTGAGTGTATATTAATAATTTTTTTTTTGTTCAACCTAAATTAATTTAATAGCTGAGGCAGGTTTGACTTCAAACATGTTCTGATTCAATGTTGAACTTTATTAATATTTTTTTCTTTAAATTCTGGTACTATGGGATTAATACCATAACTGGTTTTTATGCAAGGTATACTCTACATAAAAAGCAGTTACGGTGTTAGTACAGTGATACTGTATGTATTCACAATCACATCCAATGTTAATTTAAATGTTAGGAACTACATTTTACAGCATATAGCATCCATCTTTTAAAATGAATTCGAACTCGGGATATTCTGATTATATTTTTTAATGTTTTTTCTCTATTGAGCTACAAAGTTATTTGAGTATTTATTTGTAAATTTTTCTATTATATTACTTGAATAAAAATGGAAAACTACTACTATTTTCGGGAACTATAAGCCTTCTTAAATAGAATAATTTTATTTTATTTAAGTTGTTACCAGATTATACTTTTTACATTTTTATCATTTATTTTATCTCAATGACAAAGAGTACTAGACCAGGTTGAAAAAATTTTAAAGCATTTTCTCATCGATTGTGAATCGAACCTGTTACATTTCCAATTTAGAATCAGGCTCTCTACCAATCTCTCTATCACTCTACGTTCTACTACATGCGGTTTACCTACTGCGCTAGCCCTAATAAAATATGATATTAGATGATATAACACAGATGAACTACAACAGTGGTCGACAATGTAAATGGTTTTTTAGTAATTTGAATTAATTTAACCATTAAAGGTTACAGTGAACAAAAGCGCTCCTCAAATTGAGTTAATTGAATATATAAACGAGTTCAGGGTACGAATTATGATATGTTTAAATTTATTTTTGGCAGATATTAGTGCTTAGATTGTAGTGACGTATTGTACAGGTATTGGGCATATATATATCATATTAATTACAAAAATTTCATCTCTGTATGGGATAATTACGATGCAGTTTCTAGTGCAATCCAAATGTCGAATATATTTTAATTCAATATTTTAACAGTTTAAATTATACTAGAACATTTAATTTGATGACAAATAAAAAGCTTTAATTAATTAACTTTTATAAATATATATTTCAACAAAAGGGTTACTTTTTTCAGTATATCGTTTAATTTGAACATTTTTATTACATTTAGTATTTTTTGCTTGCTGTTACCTCCGTTGAGTCACCAATGTACAACTGTCTATTCTGGTTTAAAAAATTTTTCGCATACAACGGAGAAATCATGTGGAGAAGACCGTAATTTTGTAATTTCAGCACCAATTGAAGAAATAGTCAATATTGCCCTTTATATGTTCTCTATACTATCGTGCTACTGGTGTTTTTCCTATAAGAAGAATTTTTAGCAAATCTAGTGAATATTTAAAGGTGATAAAGTAAGATTTGCCACCATGGCAACAATATGAATATTTTTTTTCTGCTTGTCAAATTTTTCTTCCAAAATAAACATTAATTTGAACTTGAGATGTGGTGGCTTCGTCAATTAGAAATATTTCGAGGTGGCTAATTCAAAGACACAAGACAGGGAAATTTAAACTCTTGGATTCCTGTCACTGCTATTTACAGATACATTAATAAACTGGATATACATGTTGGAAAACACATGCAGATGTTGAATAATATTTTGTATTATAGGTACAGTTATTTTAATTCATCGCAAAACAATATATTACAAAACTAAAACTTATTTTATTTGTTCAATGTTTAAATTACAAATACAATTCATTAATCTAATACAAATAGTATCCAAAGGCAATACACAAAACTATTATGTAAAAAAGAAATACTACATTACTATATTCTCATATTCTCTACACTACTCTATTTAATATGTTTTATATTTTATGTCAATTTTATGTTATGTTTTAAATTATGTTACATGGTTATTAAACTTGATTAATAGCGCAAAGTTTCGTCAACACCCCTAAATGACAGAATTACATACCAGGTGCAATCACAAGACCATAGCAGAAGAGGTAACAACGATATATGGTTCGTAGGGATCGAACCGGAAACTGTAGATAACTAAGGTCGTCTGAAGAACTTTTGGTAAAGAACAATATTTCTGTTATTATCAAGGTCGCCCCAGATTCAGATTATCCTCAGTTGAAAACAAACAATTTTTTCATACCCATCTAAGCTTCATCCCACTTCCTCAACTACGTGTTCCACTTTCAGCTAAACCATTTTCTTCCATTCATGACATGCATGACCTAGCTAGTGAAGGTATTTTAGTTTGAACTAAAGGCATTAGTTAAAATTTTTGCAAAATAATACATCTAACAATGGATAAGTTGTAGATAGATTATTTTACGAATTTACACGTAGGTCGGAATTGTATTGTTTTACAAAAGTTTTTTATTTTTTGACGTAGAATCCGAATTTGCATGAAAAAATATACTTTCCATTTTAAAATCTCGATTTTGGACAATTTCGGCAATTTTTGGTGTTAAAGAACCAATTTTCGGTCCTTTTCGCAAATTGAAAATATCATCAATCGATAGAGCACCCTCGATTTAGTTAATAATTTTTTTTAAATTCTAAAATAACGGCTCCTTCTCCTTTTAAAAAGGTGGTAAACATGCTCTGGAACACCCGTTATAAATACAAATTAATTATGAAAAGTTTCTCCTTAAAACCATGTGATTATGAATTAGCTTATATAATTAAATAATGAATAAAAATGTTACTTGACGTACCAAAAAACTTAACCTACCTAATGCCGTGGAGCAAAAATATTACGTCCTTTACAACGGACTTATGTAGTAAAAGGGTTAAAATGAAATGAAAGAATTTATTGTGACACTTGAATTTATTATGACAGTAATTAAGAGAGTTGATCCAATTTAACAGAATTTTTGGGATAAAACAAAATATTTTCAAATATAGGCTGAAGAGAGGTACTTGTTACAGAAGAAATATTGTACATAAAAAAAAGTTCTCAAAAGTAAGAAAAGCTCTCGTTCATGATAAAATGAGCCAACCTGATTCGGATTGCGTTATCTACTCCATCTTTGCGTCAACAAATATTTTGTTTTAAATTTAAGAACCACCAATAGGTACTAATTAAAAGACAAAATAAACAAACTACAATATTTTCAACAAGTAAATTCCATTAACAATACAAAAATAACAGATCTATTCCTAAACAATTAACTTAATTTAAATTCATCCGAAAATTCATTTATTTTTTTTTTTTAAAACTGTTCTATTCGAAATAATTATTTCCAAATTTAAAATATAAAATCATATTTGAATACCAACCTTCCTATCTACCTTTAATTAAATTCATTGATATGAAAATTATTTATATATTATTTACTTTTTTCTTCTTTTCTGTTAAATGAAAAATCTAAAAATCTCTTCAGTTATTGAGTCAAAAAAAATAAATAAAAAAAAAAACAAATAAAAGAAAAACAGTTTGAATTCAGTAACCCGTATATATTTATGTTGGTTAAATCAAAACCCAAATCAAATAAAAATTTCTGTTTACTTTAATAAACAACGACTATATAACAATTTTCATTTATTCTCTCTCTTTTACTCTTATTAAAATATGTATATGTATAATATTATTTTATTGTTTATTATTTATTTTTATTTTTAAAACGTCTCTCACGCATAAAATCTCTTTTATTCTACTGAGTAATTTAAGTTGATATTTTTTTTCTATATTTGGTTTCCGCAGTTCTACACACTAATAATTTCACCACCACCACCACCACCACACCGCCACCCCTAACACATACAATTGTACATGTAACGAAGTAAACAAAATAAGGGGTTATAGTTACACAATTCTGCTGGTAGGTCTCTAATGTTGAATAATAAAGTTTTAAAGGACTCAGTTCTGCCTCAAAAGTTATTAGTTGATACAATGAGACAGTGCAAGAGAAAAAACAAAACAAAAAAAAAAAAATGAAAATAAAATGAAAAAAAAAAAATGAATCTTGATTACCTAATCCACAGAGAGGAGAATATTGCCTGATGGGTGCTTTTTGATTACCTATATGAGAGAAACCATAAGATTTTTTTGTTTTGTTTGTTTTTTGTTTTTGTTTTTGCGTATAAAAATAAACAACTTAAAAAAGTAAAAATAAGAAAAGCGAAAAACCAAATAAAAAAATGAAAAATACTAACCTAAACATAAATTAAGTTTACGGTTATACATATATACATACATACATACATAGAAAGGATATTCTTTACATCTAGAATAAAATCAAAATAAATACGAAAACAAACAAAACAGGACGTAATAAATATAAGGACCAAAAAAAAAGTAAAAACAAAACAAAAAAAGTTTATTTTTCTGCTATACAGGTCATAAGGTTATTAAGGCGCTTTAGTTTTTGCGATTTCACTTCCACTTCGCGGGACTCTTTTTTTGTTATTATTGTTTTATTTTTTTGTTATTGTAATTTTTATTTTTGGTAGACGAAGCGTAAAACAAAGAAAGACAAGGGTTTAATTGGTTTTACATCATGGGACTCGAAATAAAAATAAACATAAAAATATACAAAGATAATCTTTAAGAACTGCTTTGTGAGTTTGTTTTTAATCCTGCTGCTTTTACATTCATTCATCAAATAAAATAATTTTGTTATTTGTTATTTTTTTTTTTATTTGTTTTTTTTTTTGTTTAAAAGTATTGCAGTTTTCGTTTGATGTTTGTAACATTAAAAAAATATTAATTAAAAAATTAAAGTTAGTTTAAAATAAAATATAAAAAATGTCCTTGATTCTTAAAATGCTTTACATTTTGCAACAAAATAGTACCTATACATTTTATGGGGCTTAATATGATTTTTCAATATTGTTGAGTGTAGTACGATTAGTTTTGTTTTAATATTAAGTAATATTATCTGATCGTTTGAAAAATGACAGGTATTTTTTTTATTCATCAGATCATTAAATGAATTAATTTTTGGGCATCATATTATCTTTGGACACTTAAAATTATTTAGTATAGTTGTTCTACATTCTCTTTCATTCTACTCAATATGGCAGATTTGAGACATTCACTAGAATGTTTTAAAAAATCAATTTAATTCTATAATTTTTGATCGTCAGTTAAGTTTTTTACATTTTGAAAACATATTGCGTATTAATGTACGTTTGGTTGAGTCGAGAGTAACAAACACATTTTTAGTTTTGTTACTTACTTGCTTGGTCTAGTTTTTCAGAGTGGGTACTTTGATTTAACTGTATAATTACTAACAAATATACTTACTTTTAAATTTTATTCTCTCGCTCTAGTCAGACCACGTATCTGCTTTAGTTTATTCAAGTAACATTTTTCTTAATAACGATGGCGGTATTTTACTAACCCTACAGGATGATGATATATTGTCACTTACCACTTAACTAATTCTAATGCGCTAACTATAATGAGATAGAACTACATATGTAAATATTAAATTGCCTAACGAAGCTGACATAGGTATTTGTCAAAGCATATGTCGACCCATAATGACATGGTAGTAACATAAGAAAATATTTCTTAGAAAAACAACAATAACAAAAAATTACATATGTCGAATTGGGTTTGGATGGAATTTAACACAAGAATTCTATGTTTAACGAAAATTTAACCAATTGTCAGATTTAACTTAATTTCGGCATATGTCGATTATGGGCGTTTCCATGTAAGTTATATGTACGGAATATGACATATGTCATGACATATGTAGTTCCATGTCACTATAGTTAGCGCGTAGTTAAGCCTATGTTATGATTTAAATTCTTAAGCTAAGCTATCATTTAATATGTAATTGTAGGAAGTATTGTAATAATCATTGTCAAACTAGTGAGATAAATTTTATAGAAAGCTTACTTAATATTACTTAAAGAATAGTAAAAGAGCTTAGTGCTATATTCACGAAATAAAATTACGATATTATAATGAGAGGAAAGAAAGATGCCACAGGAGCAAGCTTTCGTCTAGTAAGAGAGACGTCTGATGTGTTTGCTCTTAATCAGACAGTAATATGTTTTATTTTCGATGGTCTCGTTGTTAATCCAAGTATCGATATTTGTAGAATGAAAAGTATATAATAGTGCAACTTTTATTTAAGATGACTTGAAAATCAATATTTCTATTAATGATGTATTGGACATTTGTGAAAAATGTATCAAACAGTAAATGTGTATCGAATCATATCATATCCTTTTGTGTTCATCTTACATGTAATTATTGGTATATTACTTACGACATTTTATTTGGTAAATTCTTTTAATAGACTGCAACATTTTTAAACATCAAAACATTATATTGGTATTTCTTTTACAAAAATGTATATAGTTTTGACTAGGGTGATAGCGTAAATAAAAAAAAAGAGCAAATGTGAAAAGATATTATCCTTAGTATTCAAATCTTAGTTGACTTTCATGTCTATTAAAAAAATTGATATATTAGAGATGAACAAGCCAGATGGCAAAATCTATTTAACAAATAGATGTTTGGTCTAAGGCATTTTAACATTCACATCATATTTAGTAAATAGCCTTTTAAAAAAAATCTTATTAGCAAAATTTCATTTCTGTTAATTGAATATTTTACAAAATATCTATTGGAACCGCAACGATTTTTTTGATGGGACAAATATAGCACAATAGTTTTTTTAAATGTTTTTGTAAATTTGTTTGGTGGTTTTTTTTTAAAATGTTCCTTTTTCAAAAAGCTTATTGCAAGTTGTCGTTTTTTTTACTACAGTTTAAATAATTTCTTTTTCGGCCGTAGCTGAAGGTGCCTTTAATTAACCTTATGATTAAAAAATGTAGCTACAGTGGACGAGTTTTTCACTATTTTGAAATCATTATATTTGATCTGCAAATTACAAAAAGTACAGTAAAAATAGCTAAACCATTTCGCAACCGATTTTCATATTATTATTCTTTTAATTGACAGATCTTTGAAAGGACACCTAACGAATTCAAATATTTTTTCAAAGTTTTTTAATTTTCAATTTAAAATTTCCATTCAAAATTTTACCTCATGCATAAGTCATTTTACCGTCATTTATAAGTCATTTTAGCACTCCCGATTTAAATTTAATTTTTATTTTTTAAAAAACGTATTAATTTATTTGAGGTTGTTGTTTAAGATAAATCACTAAAAAGTGAAAACCATAGTGTCTACAATAAATTGAAATGATGGAAAACAATTATTCATAATAAAATGTTGATTACGATTTTTTATCAAATTTCCTTGAATTCAGAATAGTGGGCGAATAATAATATTTACATTAATTTGTAAAATGATATTTTGCTAAAGGTTTTTTTTGCCAACTGGCCAAGTAAGAACAGGCATCATATTCATATAATTGTTATTACATGCCTATTAGTATACAGAAGGTATGAATAAAATTTTATTTTAAAATAAAATACTTACACAGTCACTTAGGGTGTTATTGAAGTATTTTTGTTTATCGGATAATACGTATTTATCAATTAAGATTGTATAACGTGTTAAAGTTACAACTATTTAAAGGCTTTTACTTTGTTAGATTTTTACGTTCTCGCTAATGATTGTTATGCAAAAATATCTAGCGCATTGTATTTCACCACTCATAATTGAAATTTTGTGCATATCTAACACAAGTTCGTATACCTACTTTCGAAGCTGTAACTGAATCCTACTCTATTGGTTATTGGTTTTAATTATACTTTTATTTGTTAGTCAACTCTTTCAGTCACACTTTTACGCTGCTAATATTTTTTTAGTAAAAGTTGAATTTTTGAACCTAAACAAGCATAATAAATTATAACTCTTAAATGAAAAATTGGGGAGGTTTTGGGGAAATTGGGTGGTTACCTACACTAACCACCAGCACATCAACTTATAAATACTTGTAAAAGTCTTTTTTATTTTTATTTAAATTAATTTTTAATTTTGTTTTTTTAATTAATGTTTTTGGTTTTTTTTTTTAGTTACCCAAAACTAAGGTAAAAAAATATTGTCATATGAAAATCAAATTTATTTTTATAAATGGGTATTATTCATTTTGGTTTACCAAAGGCCAATATTATTTTGTTTTATTTTTATTAATTTTAAAGAAAAATACTGAGAAAACAAAAAAAACTTAACATAAGTTTCTTATTTTTCAACGTAGGATCTGAGTTTGCATAAAAAAGTACTTCTTCCAATTTAAAAATCTCGATTTTGGCGAATTTCGGACTGTTTTTTTTAAAATTATTTTTAATTTTTAATTTCACTTTGATTATGTAAAAATTTAAAAATTTAAAATAATTCATAAAACAAGATTTTAAAAACACAAGAGTACGTAGTAGATCCTTTCCATCTAATCACATCTGATTCTGATATATATATATAAGTCAAAAACTAAATTAAGATATATCGATAGAAAGTAAATCTGGAGCGGTATATTTGAAAGTTTGATAATAAACAACCATCACCTTTTTTTTCATAGTACCAAATACCAGTTTATTTCAAAATGCCAATGTTATTAAGAGTTCACAGTGTAAATTTTTAAAATAAACTGTGTTAGATTTAAAAAAAAAATTTAATAAATTTTCATATAATCTAAAATCAGATTTATTGAACTTCAATAAAAAAAAAATCTAAAATCTCTACTACCTTAATACTTAAAATGACCAGAAAGTCACAAAATATCAAATTTTATAGAGAAACAAAAAAATGCGGTGGTTGTAATTGAATTTTAACTATATGGAAAAATTTATCATCTAGCTAGGAAGCATTTCAAATCCGTTTATTATATTAGGTATATAATATAGTGTTTGCATTTTAAAGCTGTCTAGTATAGATAAAAATAAATTTAAAATCGCTAAAGGATACAATAAAAAAAAAAATGTGATAAGAATTTTCTAATTTTTTTTTTTCTAAAATCTCAAAAACCTAAAAATTCAATTTATCATTTTAACTTTGTACATGAGATATTTTATTTTCCAGGGGCTATCATAATATTTACATAGCTTGTTTTAAGAATAAAAAGAATAAAAAAAAAATATTTAAAGGCTTGCTTTAATCTTTTATTTTGTGTACATATAAATTTAAATTAAATATTTATATAAGTATGTGTGAATATTGATTACGATCAATTTTTTGTTAATAGTATTTAATAGCTATGGATTGATTTTATTTTTTATTGCATTGCAGTCCGTCTTAAATACAAAAAGTTTATTTAATTATTTTAAAATTTTAGCTAAATTTTTTTAATTATTAATTTGATTTATTTACTTATTTTTTAATTATTTTATGCATATAAATATGTTATACCAATATATGGTTTAATAATTTTAAAAACAAAAACAGAACTAAAAATATTTCAAAATTGAATTCACTCAAGTTAACACATTTGCTTCTTCAATTGCTCTCCAGTTATTTAACTGGACATGTATGTTCAGCCAATTAAATCAAATTAAATTAAATTAAATTATTCATTTTCCGTAGGTTTTCAGTATTTTACTTGAATATCAATCTTCAGCACTGCTTGGTGTATAATAAATTGTGATAGCGCAATCAAACTTTGAAATATTTGTTTTGATATGTATGTATGTATAAATTTGTAAGAGTTTTAGATTATAGTTGAATATTTTCCTTGTAACTTTACTGAATACTAGCTATTTCCGGCGTATAATTCGCCGGTCTATCATTAAAGAAATAGTTTTCATTAAAATACTTTCCTGAAAACACAGTTTTCTATTTCTATTTCTTTTTTGAAACGACATTAAGACTGTCAAAAGATCTTACTCTAGACAAAGCAACATATAATTGTCCATGAATAAACACCGGCTAAGGAAAAAAGACACATATTTTGCCAAAACTTTGGTCTTGTGACTTATTAATTGTCATTGAATATGCTAGTCGAATTAGAAATTGTTTACGTTTGCAAATAAAGGAAAGATTTGTATCGGACGGAATTAGAGGAATATGTGGAGTAAAAACTGTGTCTGAGTTATTACTATTTAAAATCTTGGTTTCGATATAGTGATTTTTAATACTTGTTATGATTAGTCTTGTGCCATTACATAGCCCTCTTAATGGCATAAGGTTTCTGAGAAGCATAATGACAGCTCCTATTTTTAATTTCAATATATGTAAAATTCTTTTGGATATGCTAGTTGATCATTCCAATCATCACTGACCAATGTATTGACATTTTTAAAAACTATTTCTGTGCCATCTGAACGTTGCAATACTTTATTATTTATTTCCAATGAGTCGTTATTTCATTGGTTACTGTTAATATTGCTGTATTCTTAATACTTTCCGGATCTATTGTAGCTAAATTTATGTCATGATATAGTTGTGCAACTTGGTCTTGACTTTCTGGAAAGCATTGTAGAAGTAATGTTATCTTTTTGCCGGTTGTTTCAGTACCAATATCTAGTAGTCATTTCGAAAACTCCTGTTCATTTTCTCAGGTGCGCATATTTTGACGCAATGTTAATATTTGTTTCTTACCTTTAATATTTTTTTTATTTAATTATTTACACCTTTGACATAATGTAATTAAAACTTTTGAAACAAAATTTTGTCTTTTTGTAATAAAATTTGTAAATGAAATAAAATTAGTGTAAACATTAAACCTTTGATTAAACAAAATGTGATTTGATCTGATTGATTCTACGTTCAACTAAATACCCAATTGATCACATTTAAAAATCAGGTACATATTAGATCACTTTCAGTCTTTTCAACAAAGTCTATATTGAGCAAACTAGGAGAAACATGCCAACACCAAACACAAAGTAGCACAACACATCATCCAAGAGAATCACAGTATATCCAAGGAAGACATAGTAATGGTAAATTACTGAGAGCATCGAAATTTATAAAACTAAAAATGACTCACTCCTAAATAAAGACAAAGGCAATGTGTATTCTCCATTATTTAAATTTTTAACAAAATGTAATAGAACCAATAAAACCATCCCCACCACCAAATATAATTAGTCAACAACCATATCTAGCTGCGGAAATGGTCAAATTGTTACTTTTGCAATAAAGATGAATAAGTCTGCAAGATACATGATAAGCACATTAGTAAAATTAAAAGGAAAATCTTCGACCACTTTCAACAAGTATACAAAAAATTTTACTCCAACGCTAGAAAACAAGTTATTTAAAAAGTTATTTAAATGGTTTTTCAATTCTAAACTTGTTCCAACAGCACACATCAATATCACATGGTTACATGAAGATCAATCATTATATTCATTAGGCACCAAATACTCTTTTAATTGTTTAAGCTAGTAATATTAGTGAAACTCTATCAGTAATATCAGTATTCTGTCAAAATGCTTTCTATTCATATTATAATTATAAAGTTATCTATTCTAGCTACCTGTTTTTATTGTTGTATATAACTTTGCTTAAATAGTATGTTACTTAATTATTCTAATATTTTTTAATTTTGCTCAAGTTTATTCTTAAACATTTTCTTTCGAATTTTCATCATCGACGAATTGGTATTAAACCAAATTGGTGAAGTATATTTTTTGATTAGTCTATTATTAACATGAACGCTACTATTTTTACTCTCAATGGCGGATGCTTGAAAAAGAATATTTTTTTAAGAACCATGTCAGCCTAATTCGCCTTTTCAACCTGTTTTCGTTTTATGTAAAAGTTGCCAATTTAATTGATGATGAAGATTAAATACTACCGCCGAATAATACAGAATGTGCACTGCGAATAATACAGAAATAATAAATTACTACCAAATGTTAATTTTCTGTGTCTTAAATAGTTTTAATAATTAAAAATAATTAAGAAAATCAATTAAAATTTGAAAAATGTTATTATTGATAAGAACATGAATTCTAAAAAATACTTATTATGTATAAGTTATTACCATCTTCATTAATTTTCATTACCATTCAGATTTACATTAAATACTAATAGTTTTTTTCATTCTTACTATTTTTATTCTTTTTATTACAAATGTTAAAATTTTTACAAAATTTGTTTGTAAGAATTTTGTCACTTTTACTAAATTTAGTTGTTAGCTAAAAATGCATCATGAAAATTTGTAGAATATACCAATTTTTTGGTAAAAATAACCAACATTTTTCGTTGAGTGTATGTATCTACTTTGGAGAATTTGGAGAAGACCAGATCTAATTGCTTTATTAATTTTATTTGAAAATTGAATATTGGCCTTTTATTGACAAGAATTATTTTTTTTTTTTATTTATTTAATACTTACATTTCCCACTTTATAAATAATACAAAAAACAAAACAAAACAAAATACATATATTCTTTTGAATAGCAAAATCGTAAAAGAAAAATGGAAAAACGAAAATATACCAATACAATAATAATATTTCAAGATATAAGATATCCTTCTAATTAAATTTAAATAAAATTTACCATCATCAGAACATAAAGTACTACAATAAGTAACAAGAAAAAGCAAAAACAAAAAGGTTCAAGGACATGATTATATACGTATATGTAAGTATGTATGTTGAATTTATTTTATATACATATGTAATATATCTACCTTAACAATGATTTCATTTTTATAATAATGGTCGATGTGGATCAAAAGTCAATATACATTATAAAAAAAAAAAAAATATTTCCCTTGTTGTATTTACTTTTCAAACCCTACAATGCCTACCCTACATTTTATTATCCCTTGGAGAAAATTCTTCAAAATAAGAAAAAACGAAATTAAATTCTTCCCTTGAAAATGATTCAGAAGAGAATAAAACAGAGTTGTACAAAAAATTTACCGTTTACAGGATAAAAAATATGTCATTGTACTGAGATAAATAAAACTTTAATTTGTACTCCAAGAGTCAAATGAGTCAAAGTGTTATCTGTTTATAATAGTTGTGATATAATTATTATAGGAGTGTTTTGTAAGTTGATGGTTCATGTTTTTCTGAAATGGGATTTTTTCGTTCATCTCCAATAGTCGAAATCATCTTCATACTACTGGAAATCATCAGTATATTTTTTAATTATAAATAATAAAACTTACGTTTGAAGTCAACTGTAATGCACAATATTTTTAACACATTGAACTGTAATAACATTTTAACAGTCGGATGCAGAATCTCGATTTTGACTAATTTTGACGATTTTTGACACCTTGAAAAAAACGATCCTTTCCGGAAGTTGAAAATATCACCAATCAATAGAACACCCTTTATTTAGTTAATATTTTTTTTTTTTTAATTTTAAAATAACGGATCCTTCCCCTCTTAAAAAGCTGATACGCATGCTCTGGAAGGCCCGGTATATTATTGCAATAAACTAAAAAATGCACATACACACAAATTCAAGAAATTTTGAATTAATAATTATTTTAATTGAAGTCAAATTAATATCAGATCTGTCTTTTTGTGATCTGAGAAGTTAATTTTGATATTTTTTGAATTAGGTGTGATATTTTTAGTAGCTACTCTAACTACGGCATATACCGAAAACTTTGGATTGGGTAGAAATTAACAATTTTTGAAAAGAAATAAACGGTATGTATTAAGGTCTGTAACAACATAGTTACTTACCCAATTAAGAGGTTGTATTAAACTGTGCTATATTATGGTGGGTTATCTGTGATCAACAACCACATTCAGTTACTAAATTAAAGTAATTAACCAGATTATGCTCTAAAAGAGATTATAGAATATGAAGTCAGTATTGATGGTTGCTCGTTAAACTCTTAAAATAATTACGATTTTGAACCCCTCCCCCCCTTGGACTTACTGCACACTTTTGGCTTAAAACTATGCATAATTTTATTGAATTGTTCAATTTACAAATAATTTTATAAGACTCCTATAGATTTTCGATTTTGTTCTGAATCATTTTGACTTTTATGTTAACAATGTGTAAGTTTTCAAATTTAAAAATTCATAAGTGGGAGACGTTCTACTCTTCATTTTCAGTAATTTTTTGATTTGCTACACGCTGGCTGGCGCTGTAGATGGATAACTTACCTTTCAACCGGAAGATTTTAGGTTCGATTCCCGATGAAGCAAAAAATGGGTCATGGGATTTTTTTGCGGGTCCAATACCCTTTGTCATTGTGATAAAATAAAGGATAAAAAGCAATTGAAAGTATAATTTGGTAACAAATTAAATAAAATGGAGCTATTCTATTTAAGAAAGGCTTAGTTCCTGACAATAGCATTAGTTTTCCATATTTAATGAGTAGAGCCAGTAATTTGATAAATAAATGCTTCTGTAATATAAAAATAGATATTGTAGTTTAAACTTGCAATACGTAAAAAATAGTGAGTCCACCTAAGTTACTGTCAAAAGCATAATAACAAAAAAACCTATTCGACCACTGCTTGAAAAATGAAAGAATATTGACAAAATAGTAGGGAAAACCCGATTACATGGTGAATGAATCATTTTTTTGGTTTCAAAATATTATGAAATATAGACGGACGGTATGAATAGCGTACAATTTGTAAATTTTATTTACATTCGCTTTAAAATGAAAATCAATTGGAAAATTATAGAATCATACGAATTCATACGATTGTGATTCTTAAATTTTGCGAAAATATATCTTTTTTTTTTCTCTACAATAACATTATTATTATTATTATAACCATTATATTCTAGTTATTAACTAGGATAATATTTCCATTTTTAAATGAAAATTGATTTAAAAATTTCCTTTCAGGAGAATAAAGACGTCACTTTTCTATTTAGGAAAATTCATGTTATTTTCTTTTTTACTTATTTGAGTATAAGAAAAAAATAATACTTGTTTTCATAAATAGGCAGATAGGATTAGGGATGTCTTGTTAACTTTGTTATTAGTATTTATAATGAATTTGATGAAAAATTAATTGGTTTTTAATCTCTTAATTCGTAAAGGTCAAGGTTAATATGTCTGTGTATTTTTATTTTTATTAATAAACTATTTTTGGTTTTTTATTTGAATTTAAAATTTCTTGATGAAGAAGAAAATTTAATCAGCATATTATATATTTACCTTCAAAAAGAAGATTATTAACCAATTTTTGTACTCCATCATTATATCTTAACATATATTCATTTTGTAATGTGCGAATTGTACAGTTTTTTCAGTGTCTACATTATAATGTTTGTTTACTCAACATAAAAGATTATATTGATATTTTATTACTCCGCACAGCTTTTTTATCCATATTAAATTGATTAATCTAAGGAGAAAAGTTCTTGGATCTCCAATCTGGATTAATGCATTTTAAAAATCGGACGCTTTCAATATTCTTAAAATGGTATTATTGTTTATGGTTTATATTTTCCCAGATATTTTCTATCCTCAGATTGTGACATTTACGGCTTTTTAATACCTAGTTATTTTGCATATGTTGTTTAATATTATTTCTGACCGTCACAGTTAATGATAACCTAAGCAGGCCTAATTAGTCAATTAGTTATTAAAAATACTAACTAATGCTCTAATTTTTAAATAGAACACAGACTCCAAAACAACAATTCGTCCAAAGGCTTATAACTGATGTGGGTCTAATCTTTCTATCATCGCAGCGGCAAATGGCTTATTAAAATTAGCCTCACCATAACTAATTATCTAATATTTGAAACGCGATAAAGGTATTCACTTTAAGTTATTGCACAAAAAAAAAAGTAAATATCAACTTATGAAAATATAAACTGATTGAAAAATTTTCAAAATTTACGCCTACAAAATTTAATGCCGTTCGTGGTGCAACGGCCCATATATTTGAATTGTATTACAAGTTGGGTGGTATGTATGATTTAGAAGTATTTAGCATGTCCTGGGAAGAAAAATCCGTTTTGCAGTTACTCAAAAAACCCAAACATCTCGCGGCGTTTTTGGCAATGTCAAATTTCATTGGATTGTTCTGAGTAGCAATTGTACCAGTACCTTCTTACTGAAAATTCTATACTTGAATTAATTTTGTTCGTAATAAAGTAGTTTTCTAGTGAATTACTTCAATTATATTACATAGTAAAGGATCTTAAAAGTAGAGAGTTGTTGAAATAAAGAATTGTAATAAGTTTTTAAAATATTTAGTCAGTAAATTAGAGATCTAGTAATTTTAAAAGTTCTAGTAGAGATCTAGTAATTTTCGATATAAAAAATATAAATCTACTACATTTGATGTGCAAATTTGATGGTACAATTATTAGAAATTTAAGATTACAAGGTAAGTTACAAGAAAAGTACAAGTAAGTTCGAGAGTTTTTTTATTATTTACTAGCATACCCGACGATAGTTATTCCGCTTTAGTGGAAATGAAATTTGTAAAGGTTTTGTGAAGCTTTGAATATAAATCTATTGAAATGAAAGAATAAATACAGAATTAAATGAAAGAAAATGTTATATTTACATATTTATTCAAAAATATATTATTGTGTTGAACATGATAAAGAAGGGATCGTAACAAAATCCCCTGTTTCAAAATCCCCTGTTTTTAAAATCTCTCAGTTTTCAAAAATCCACCGTATCAAAATCCCCCGTTTCATAATCCATCGTATTAAAGTGCATTGTTTTGTAATACGCTTTTTAAAAATCGTAATAAAATCCCCTGCTTTCGAAATCTCCCGCTTTTGAAAAATTTTACACCCGAACGAGTTTTGGCCATCCTAGTTTTAACAACAACATGATCTTGTGTTAATTCAGAAATGAGCTTGCATACATTCACATGTGATTTGCCCACAATGGTATTCAAGCGTCTGTGCTAAGCTTCTGCATTATTTTGTGTTCTGGGGAAATTAAATTTTTCCGCATTAGCAATAGACCAAAAATTTGGATGATATCTTGGTTTGGATGGATTTTTAGATTTTCCTGTATTACCTGTTATATAATTTATTTTAAACCAATTTGCAATTTTTCTGGCGTCATTATTAAGAGTTTTAAATAAATCTGAAAATAATCAGGAATTTTTTCTGCCGGGACAAATGCCAAACTCTTGATCATTCGAATCGGTAGGCTTAATTTTTCATCATTTCCATATTTAGCGACCAGCCCTTCAGATTGCACTTTTCAGGTGACAACACTAATTACTATTACAACTGTCACGCGCCGACTGAAAAATGCGACTCAATTGTCACTTGCAATTTATATGTGACAGGATTTGTGACTGTAATTTTGTAATTTTTTGTGTCTATATAAATTTAAATAATGGATTCTGAAAAGAAAGGGTATGTAAATATTTACAAATTTATTGAAATAATTTATATAGGTATATAATATATATTTGAATTTGAATTTATATTATATAATATTATTATCTTGCTTTAAATAGAAAGTTCAGGATTTATGAAATAAAAACAAATTTTAATTTATTTTGAATTTTTAAATTTTCCCTTCAAATCTTCAAACAAACCAACAAAAGCGTCTTCATTCAATCGGAAATATTTAACGAAGCTAAAAACAATTCGTTTTGTTATATTTCATATATTTGTACATTAATTATTTTACAAATTGTCAATTTCATAATTTCATTATCAATTTCCACCGGATTTGAACAATTTCTAAGAACCTTTCTCTTTATACTTAGATTCTCTGTTTCCTCTTCTGAATCACTATCACTAAAATATTGATCCACACTCTTGTAAATAAAAACATTTTTATTTTTTAAATATTAAAAACTTTCAAAAATTTATAAAAAAACACATTAACCAACTTTGTATTCTTATAAAAATATTTTTTTTCTCAAATGTCAAATGAGTTTTTCTGCCAAAGTACATTAAAAATACGTTCAGAAATTTTTTGCTGTCGGATGAGACTTGTAATACGAAAATAAATTTCATTCGGGTGACTGGAAGAAATGACTGGAAAAGTTGTGTGACACCTGTAATAGGCACATATATGTACATTGATTTAGCTGAAAAAACGAACAAAGTAGATGGGTGTGTAATTATCTCTATAAAATTTTAAGAGAAATACATATTGGATTTTATTATGCATACTAATAAACATGTATGTGTATGGGTTTTATTCAATAATGTATAGAATAAAAATATTTTTGTATACAAATAGAAATAAAATTTTCAATTCGTTTTATTATTCTAAAAAAGAAATTGTTATACCACCACCTGATGTGTTTCTTGCCAATGCGTAATTCGAAATAGCACTAGAACTATGCTATTGATTATATTTTAATATTGATAATAATTTAATATTTTACCATTTGGTTAGGTCCTGAATTTCCGTAACATACTCTGAAAATTTCCTTAAAATCGGTTGAGTAATAAATAAACTGCCCCATAACATAAGTCCAGTTTTATAAATATAGATAACATGATTTCTCTATATTTCTGTAGGATGACCGAAAAGAGATCAAAGACATTTTTAAAATTACATTTTTATACTGATTATTTATTTCTGTTTCAACTTCTTAACCTTTCCTTTTAAGCAAAAATTTTTGCGTTTAATCTTTTGCACTTGTTGCTATTAGTGTTGTGGGTGGAAATGTGAGTGTAATGGCAGACCTCTTATCAAAAGGACCTTTATTACTACAATAAAATTTAAAGAATTTCGTCCCTTAAAAAAATTTGCATTTAGGAGGAATGGTTTTTTTTGGTTAGAGTTTTGGATTATGTACTAAGTAAATTTTCAGTTTATGAAGTGAAGAAAATTTTTTAAAATTGAAAAAAAAAATGTAATTATACTCAAACGACCCAGAATTATGAAAAATTAGAAAAAAATATTTGTTTTCTTTGGATTGATAATAATCTTTTTTAATTAAATCTTTTACCAACATATTTTTTTCATTTTATTTTAAATTTGTTTTTAATTATTTATTTACGATTATAGTATTTGATTAATTTTTATTTTATTTCAAACCAAAACTCGAAATTGCCAATTTTCACTACTTACACTACACTAGGTATTTAGCGGTAACAATGTGATTAGAAAATTTCTTTCTCATAATGTTGCAGGGTTGCAGTAATAACGGTTCGTACCATATTTGTTTGACATGAAATTTTAATATGAAATTATAAGAATAGGAAAAAATTTTCAAAAAATAAATTCTGTTCCAAATATTTAATAAGAAAATATTTTCAAAATTTGTTCAATTATTTAATTTAATTTCAAAATTCGCAATAGCTCTCTGCTGCTTTACAGAGTAATTATAGAGTCTTATTTATTTATATCGTTTATTCTAAGACCATAAAAAGTTACAAATATGTTTATAGAAAAAATTGGACAATATTACCTAAGTATTTTAACAATTTTAGACAATAAAGTGTAAACAACAAAAACAATACACCGTATACTTGAGCACTTGAGCAGTAATAATTTAAGATAGACAAATTTTTTGAAAAAACAAGAATTTAGTTATTATTTGGAAAATAGAAGTGAGTTCATCAAATATTATTTGAATCGATAAACGATACATTTCACAATCGGCTCAATTTCTAGCATAATTAGTACGATGATATGGGTACACATTTATTGCACGTAATGACGTTTGTGGGATATTTAAAAAAACAATCAAATAGTTTAGTACAAGTATTACGGCTTGTCAAAACGGCGAATACGAACATAATACAACAGTGTTATGTCTATTTACTGACGTTTTATTGTCCAAAAGTTTATATCTAACATTGTTTGAGATTATGGTAAATGATAGAAATTCAGTTTGTACAAGACGAATTTTGAGAAAGATCGTTTTAAAGCTATACTTAAAATAATTAAAAATACAAGTTTAAACATAATTAAAAACAAAAACAAAATGTGTTTGATTTAAAGTAACTCTAAGAATAATTTGCAGTTAATTGTTATGGAAAAATTATAGCCAATAAATGATGTTACGTACTAATAGAACATGTCAACAGCTTCGTAATTAGATCCAGTTGTTACCAAATTTGTAAAATACCGAAAAAACTTTCATAATGCATTATTGAAAAAATAAATCATTAACATGAGCATTACTTATAAAGCTACTTTAAAATTAAGAGCTTAGCATTAATATTGAAGTAGGATTACGTATCTAATGAAAAATAAATTAAACATCATTACTTGTAATACTTCAAGTTGAAGAGCATTACTGTTAAAATACCTCGTGAATTAGTGAAGTATTTGTCAACACTAATTTGCATTAGAGCAGTAGAAAAAACATTTCAATTAAATTGAAGGAACAGTACAGTACAGATAATGGTAATACTGGTATTTAATTTATTTTATAATACATATTTAATGCTACTTTAATTGTAATTGTAATTTTTCTTGTACAGCTCTGGCTGATAGCACTAAAATTTTAAACATTTCTAAAAATACTTAGAAATTACAAAATTGTTTTGTATTTGAATCAAATCGTCTGTCAAATTTATTTTGATTATTCCTTAACAAATATAATCAGATGATGTATTTTTGTCGACCTTGTACTGTTTTTTTTTGTTATTTTACGACCTTGTTCTGTTTTTTTTTTTTTTTTTTTGAAGAGAATCAACCACAAAGTATGCTTTTCAAAATTATTTTTTTGTTTGTTTATCAGAAAATAAGTATATAGAAATGAAGAGAATACTAAACTATTATAATAGCATACTCTGGAAGACAACTAGAAGACAACTAGAATACAAAATAGGTGCACTTGGAATCAATCGTTGATGAACTAGCAAATTTAATTGTGGTATAATTTATAGAATATGCTGTAGGGTCTAGGTGAAACATTATTAAAATTAAATAAATCGTCGCCCACCAATTATTTTGTCGTATATCCAGAAAATCGAGTTTTGGAAATTGAGTTTGAAGTTTGAGACGAAATAAAACAAAATTAGTCGCAAAAGTTGAATTTTTTTTAAATTTTTAGTAGTAGTACGGCTCATACGCAACAAAGTCTTTTGGAACAATAATTAGGAATTTAAGAACCTTTAACTTAAAACTATCTTACCGTGTACGCCTTTTTTATGTAGTTTTCATTCATCCTGTATGCACGTACGAAAAAAAAATTTGTATATAGGTCAATAAGTGTTTTCTGTTGTTAATCTGAAATACTGTTTGTAGTGTAGCTACTTTCTTCTAAATTTATAAGAAAACAAAATAGTTTTGAAATTCAATTTTTGTTTTATTAAGCAAAATACATATAAAGTTATTTTAAGAACTGTACAACAAAATTAATTTTGTACTTCATATTTTCACATTAGATAACTTGATATTTAATTTTTAAATATTTAGTTAACTTTTTACTTGAAAAATGTTAATAATAAACTTTAAGAACATAAATTCTATAAAAATAAAACACCAGCTTTAATTTAAGCATAAAATGCTGTAAAGTGTTAACAACTTAAAATAATAATTTTAATGTTTACTTAAATCGAATTTTAAGCTTATATTTTAAAAGTACGGCATAGTGACTTATTAGTCAGTCATAACACAAATACAAATATTACTTTACAGCCAACCACTTGAACAATACTAAAAGAAATTATATTTTTCCACATAACAACAACAATCCGAAACAAACACGCAACACATACACACTCACCGCAAATACATACGGCGCAATAGTAAAGTTAAAAACAAGTAACAATCTGTTGTTATAATATATCACACGTTAAATTACTTGTCGTATATCCAGAAATTTGGCATTTAAGTCTAAATAAGAATAAAAACATCAATATCGGTGTCGCTTATGGCAAGGTAGCAATGAAATATCTCTGCAACCATGTTACATATAACAATGCCGATTACACATATCGATAGAGCATCAAAAATTTATAAAGATGGAATTTTCAACTCACTTTTTTCGATTTTGTGATGCGCGATATTATAACTGCGGGGCGACGAAATGTTAAACTATAGGTATGTTCCACAATTTTATTAAAAACAAAATAAACTCACAGATGTATTATTGAGTTATAATACAGATGTATTATAGCTCACAGATGTATTATTGAGATCTTTTAACAAGTTATAAAGTCAATCAAAATGAAAATCAGGAGTTGTATAGGTAGTCTAACACTATAAATACCTACTGATGAGTTGTAGTAGTGTTATGATGAACGAAACAATTCCTGAAAATAATTTTATTAAATATCTTAATCGATTTTGGTTATATCAGAAGACAGATGATGGTGTAATAATCCAAATCGATTATAATATTTAATAAAATTGTGAAACATACATAGAATTTTAATATTTATTTAATTATAATTATGTATATTATATTTTGTCCATTTTTTTTATTCACTAAATTTTTTTAAATCTTATTTCATATTAAGATTTTGCCACAATATTGCGTACCTAAATTTCATGGTACCAAAATTAAAAGAGGATAAACTCAACTGTAGTTATTGTATTGTAGTTATTGTTTAAAAAAACGGTTACTTTTATATACCATCTAACAATCCTTGATTGTACAACATTTTACCATTGTGTGGACATGAGATATTCCTCATATAGATTTGATCCTTGATTTGAACATTGAAATTCAAAAGGATCGAAAAGGTTAGATGTTAGATCTCAGACTAAATAAATCGCATTGTATGCAATGTAAAATCCCAATCTCAATACAAAAGAACACATAGCTAAATATTTAAAGAAAATTTACTTTCCCAATAAATCAGGAAATTTAGACTTTCCAAAACTAATAACTTAAAGCTATAAATTCGACATCATAAAATGTTTGATATAAAAATTATTAATAAAATTAAAATGAAGTAGAAATATGCAATTAATTTTCCTTTAGGACTACATTTCTGTCTTGACTAAACTATTTAATAAATATCTTGTATTAAAAATTAAAAAAAGAAACAAAAAAAAAAAACACGAATGCATTTAAATAAATATTTTTCACTTTTACACTTTTTTTATCAAATAAAAATTTTCTTTTACGATAAAAAAAAAAAACAATAAAAAATTTTAAATGGTGTTTTTAACGTTGTTGTGAATTCAATCAAAGAGAAAATGAAATAGATCTAAAAAAAAAACAAAAATTTGATCCGATTTTATTTTACAAAAGAAAAAAAAAAAAAGAAGCATCCATTTTCAGGTGCTCTTTTAAAATTAAATTTCTGAATTGAATTAAAAGAAAACTTTTTTTTTTTAATTTCATTTCAATTTCAATTTTTTCATAAATGCACTCCGTTTTCTTATTTTGTTTTTGTGCTTTTAACAAGAACCTTTGATAACAAAAGAATCAAGTAGAGTCTTTTTAATTTAAAGTGATAAAATAATGGATAAAATTTTAGCCCTATTTATTTTCAAGAATTAAAGGAATTTTTATTTTATATACAAAAAAAAAGCCATTTTTGCTTTTTATAGAAATGCTTAAAACTATTTTGCAGGAAAATTTAATAGATTATAAAATGGCAGTTAACCTGATTTAGCATTTTGGTATTTTTTTGTGAAGAAAATGGTTTGTGTGTTTTGTCGAGGGGTAGAATTAAAATAAGAAGATAATTAAACGTGTGATGTATAATAATAAGATTTAACTTCAAGTTACTCCTAATTTAATTGGCCTAAGTCATAGTTTTATAGTATGTCCTTAAATATAGACAGTGCATAATTTTGTAGACATTCTGAAGAATCATATTATAATTTTATTAAAATAATCAATTATCAGTAGGTAGTTACTTAATTATTTTATTAATAATATGTATGTTAATAAAAATATTATATTAAAAATAAAGTAATTTTATTTAATTATTATATATGTATTTTATATATGTATTGCACTTTGATTTCGACGTTTAAGACTTGAAAGTTTAAATTTTTTTATTTTGTTTTTTTAATTGAGACTGGAAATACCCTTCTATTTTCATTATTTTGCGTACATCCATTGCGCACATCCGTACATCATATGTTCCATTTTTTTCCTGAAATGATGTCGAGATTGATGATAACCAATTGAACTACCCTAATCTAAATATGATTTAAAAATGGCCGCACTGACAGAAATAACTTCACACAATTTTTTTTTGTGATTATTTAATTTTAATGTGATTATTCAATTTTTTTTATTAATTTCAATTATTTTTAAGCTTTTTAACAAAAGTAGAACAAAAACATAACATATATGTTATGACAACAAAAACGAACTCTTCATTTTATAAAATTATTATATTGGATTACACGAAATAGCTACAAACAAAATACAAGTCAATCCAAACAAATATTAAACGTTTATCACAGCTAGCAATGCGTTAATCATAGCTGGCATGCGAAGGGCTCTACCGTAGCAGACTTCGCCACTTGGGAACAGCGTACCCCGAACAATGGGAGCTATGCAGCATACCATTGAAGAATAACCTGAGTGTAATCACAAAATCAGGAAACCTAATAAGGACTCAGAGACTTAATAAAAAAAACCGGGTTATCACAATAAGCCCATTTGCGGCTGCAGTGAAGTAGAGACTGGATCATTCTCGGAATAAATTAAAACTAAGCTCAACCCTGCATTAAGAACACTTAACGATATTTTTGCCACATATTTGTTAAATTGATGTTTGTAACTGTTTAACTGATGATTACAAAGACTGTTATTTTGTCATATGTCTGTTTGAATTAAAGACTGTGACTCCCTAATATTATACTCGATTTTCGTCCAGCAGCATACACGAGTCGAAATAATATCCCCATAAATTCAATTTCAATTTATTCATATTTCAAATATATTAGACGATTAGTCCTTACAGTAGGTATTATAAGTATTTAGTTTAAACATAATTTGTTTCAATATTTTCAAAAAAACATGATCAAAAAATAGAACTTAAAAAAATAGCAAAATTAAAACTTTAACAAAATTCAACAGAATTTCTCTATTGGATTAAAGTATGGCTATACATTTAGGATATTGATTTTTTTTAACAGTCTAAGTATTTATTGAATCTTGCCATTAGAAATTGAAAATAATTTGGTATTATGACTTATTCAAAAGGAAAGTTGAAGACGTATAATCCGGCGATCAGACATCAATTCAGATTAACCACGTTTATACTGCTAAAAAGTATCCTTTTCAATCTGCTCACTTAAGGTATGCATAAAAGATTTCGCGCTAGATAGTTTGGATGGTTTGACAATCTGCTAGTTCCTTGTCAGTCTCTGGAGCTCATCCCCGACCACGTGTATGCTCATATCATTGGGTATGTTTTTTGAAGTACTTCTCTATACTTGACGGCAGCCATATGACCAGATTAGTTTTAAAATTTAATTTTATAAAATTATTTTGAAGTCAAAGTCGAGAGGAGAGTTTTCCAATTAGCCGGTACATACTATTTATTTTTACTTCATTTGTTATCGTTTTTACTTTTTTTGCCCGTGGAATGGTGATTCCATTTATATGTTTATTGGGAGACATGTGTTATTTAGAATCAAGGTGATATGAACACTTTCATTTTCATTTATTAATCCAATTTTCAATAAGTTGAATACAGCTTTGAACATTTTTTGAAGTAACATGAACGTTTATGTGCTAGCTCAAGATAGTCGTATCATCTGCAAATATCGATGCTAATGTTTACCTTCATCAGGTAGATCATCGATGTAACTTAAATATTAAAGTTTCGATAACATTTTCTTCAGTTAAATAATCTTTATATTTAAATTTAAATCGCCTATTAGTTAGGTACGATTTAATATTTTGAAGAAATTCAAAAAATAGCTTAGTTTGAATTTTAAAGTTTAGACCATCATGCCAAAGGTTTATTAAGAAAACCTACGCGACATCAACGATGACGCCTGAGCAAGATTTCTTCTCTTCGAAAACTTTTCTGATATATTCTGTGTACCTGCTCTATTGTACCAAATTGATGTAGTAGGATTACATCTTTATTTTTGCTTTTAGGCATTAGTTTAAGTATTAGGAATTTTTCAAACACTTAACTTTAGTGTTGATAAAAGACTGATCTATGTAAATTTACTTTTGTTGAGTCTTAAGCTGGCTTAAGAATCATTATGATGTTTGAAAACTTCTGTAATGAGGGAAAATAAGTTTCTCTGAAGATATGATTGAAAATTTGAGTAATATGAATGATGAAAGCTATTCCTTAAGCATTTTTCCATTAATTTCGTCATAATTTTGGATATAAACTTACAAACTAAAATTGAATATTTTTCAATTGAAACCAGATTCTTGTCTCGTTAGAAGAGTAATTTACTATATTATCCTGCTGAAAAATTCATTGTTTCTAATGCCTTAAATTATAAACATGATCTGTGAAATTCACGAGGACATACTCTAATAAACTAACATACACCCATATTTTCTTGGACCCATCGTTGTCGAGAAGAAAAAATTGATCTCGTCTCGTTTCGCTGAATATGCATTTCTGTTTGATGCACTGTAAGCGGCGCGATAGAACATTTTATTTGTTGGTTGTACTGATAATTTTTTACTGTAAAAAAAAATTATTGGCATGTAAACAAAATATGGTTTATAAAATTTTTGGAAAGTATTAGTGGGGTTTAGTTTTAAAGTATTTTTTAAATAAAAAATAAATATAAATATATTTATGCTTTACATATTTTTTAATTTAGTACATAAACAGTAGTAAAACAAAAACACAATTTTAATAATAATGCAAAAAAAATAATGAAAAATTGTTTATTAATCCTTACTTAACTATTAATCTATTCAATTTATTTATTTAATTAAATTTTTTGATAAAAAAATAAAATACTTTGGCGAGATACTTTATCGTTCACAATTTTTGACGAGTTAAAAAATGGCTATCGTGTCTCGTCAAAGGTTTAACAGAAATTACTAACGAGACTGTTGTATGAAAAGTCTGTATGAAATAATTTATTTTTATTATTCATTTTTCTAAAATGTTGAAATTATGAAATTACAAGTACGGACGGATTTGTACGAATCCTATTTAGACATAGATCATTCCGAAACTTTTAACGGTACAAGAAAACATGTTTTTCTAACATTGTAGTATAACAAATACGTCAGTCAATACACAATAGGCCAATTGAAGTTGCATTATAATATTGACCCAATATCAAATCTACAATCTTCTTATGGTTAATTTCTTTTATTGCTGTAAGAAAAAAAAATGTTTGTAAAAAGTAAAAAAAAAAAATTAAAATGGAAAACTAGAAATAAATAAAAGAAAATTTTAAAAGTTGGTATTTTGGCTTAAAGAGTTTTCTTTAGAAAATGAAATTCTTATTCAAACGCAAAATAAATTATTCTTATTTTAAAAAAATGAATAACACATTTTATAATAAATGAAAAATTTGAAATACTTGAAAAATTTGCAGATAAATAAGACTTGTAAATATAAAAAGAAAATTGTAGGATTCAATTGAGAACAGAGAAGAAATAAAAATGAATATCGTTTATTATTTTCTTTCATTTTTGCTTTTATTATATTAATAATAAGTTTTAGTCAGAAAATCTATTCTTTTTATATAATTGAAGTGCTAATTCTTTTAATATAACTATAGAAATCATATACCGCTAATTAGATTTGACCTAAATGAATTAAAATTATTACGTTATAAACGAGGTTTTGTACAGGAAAGCTGCTATTGATCCAATATATCCGATATAGTGTTCGTACAAAATAAGTCTATCTAGTCTTGCAAAGGTCTCATGTAATAATAAAGTAATTGAAAATCGAATAACAACTATATTGTAATTAAAAGTATTATTGTATGAATGAAAAACTTACACTCTCAGCACAAAAAAATAACTATATACAGATCGTATACCCATATAAGAAAATTATGTTCTATGAGTAAAGCTCACAAAAGAATAAAAACAAAAATAATAAAAGCTTTAGAAACAAATGTAAAATCAAAGATTATAAAAATAATAAGATGATTCAACAAAAAAAAATTTCTATTAAAAAGTAGATGATCATCACATTGGCTAAGCACTAAACACAAAAGAAACAAATAATAATGAGGACAATTACCAGAATCTTGAATGCAATATGCGCTTAGCAAATGTAATTTGTTTTTTGTATGTTCAAGATATTTCTTTAAATTCAAAAAGTAATGAATGTGGTAAAAATAAAATAAATATGCTAATTTCTCAAAATATTCTCTCCCGATATAAATTAACAATATTTCCATTAGAATATGACTTTTTTTTACAATCGTTATCATTTTATCGTTTTACACTAATCTAGCCCTTTGATATTCCTCCTATATTCCTGAATAATTTAATTTATCGATACACCACAGCTTAAATTTTTTTATTTAATATTATTTTTATTATTAATTATTATACTAGTGGATCCCCTGCACAGAAGTAGTTCTTTCAAACACAATTTTATGTAAAAACAAATATTTGTTTTAGTATAATTGTAGTTGTTTTCTGAATCGCTTGATTATTGAATATATATATAATGAAATTAAAGTATAATACCTAATACTTTATGACGAAATTAACACTAATTTCAGTATAACTTAACATAATAAAATGTCATTACTCTCAACGTAGTAGATCGGTATATTTTAATTCGGTTATAGTCAAAAAGGTTTGTAATGACAATTCTGTTATAGCAATAGGTCAACAGTGAATTATTTTATTAAAACACTGATTTATATATAGTTTTTTTTCTGTTCTTTATTACAAATATGTACATATATTTTGTGATTACATAACAGAATTGCTATTTATGAATAAAATAAAGTTAAAAATTGTTATACGAAAGATATTTTATTGAATTTGATTTTGTTTATAAAGATGCAATTTTTTTTTGATTACGCCTATAGTCCCAAAATGGTTATAGTCAGAAATATTACTGAAATTTAGCGAATGACTATAACCGTGTTTTACTGCACATATTTATTTGATTGATAGCAGAAGCAAATGAACTAACATTTATTATATCATTTTTGAAGAGTATGATCTGATTTGATTTTTGTTTTTCTGTTTGGTTTTCAATTTTTGTTTGTGTTTTTGTTTTTGTACTTTTTTCTATAAGTTTGTGTGTTTATTTAAAATGACAGAACTTTTATGATGCATTTTTAAAAAATTCCCGTAATTGAAATTTCTTTTAGAGTATAGATGGCGCTCAACTTGGAAATAACCGTCACTAAATGGTGTAAATATTCGAAATGTTTTAAGTATTCAGCACCAATAATTTGCTAAAATTTTAATATTTTTGTGGTGTAAATAATTTACTATTCAATTATTTTTGCTTTTCAACTCCCCACGTCGTATTATAATATAAGCTATTCCCCACATAGCTTTCCTTGTATAATGTATAATATAAGATATCGCATTATGGATAATAATAATTAATAAAATTACATAAATATTATTAAAATCATACAATCAAAAGAAGTTTAAATTTATCGATTCAATTGTTTAATTTATTCAACCCATATTATGTTAATTATTATTTACCTTTTATTTTTATAAATATTACTTTTTATAAACTAACTCCGACTTCTTCATAAATATAGCAATAAAAAATGTAATATACATATGCAATCTATACATTTAACTGATCGATTGATCACAATCCCTCTTAGTAAGTCATACTTATAAAGAAAAAACAAGTTAAGTCTGAAAAAAATACAATATACAAATTAAAATTATACATGTATATTTGTCATTAAAAGGTCAAACAGTGACCTAGACATCGAATATATCTCAACACAAAGGTGAATACAACGTCTCCTTGATCTATGTCAACAAAAAGTTCAACAAATCTTTAGACATTAAAAAATCAAATCTTAAAGCTGTAAAAATCTTTAGCAATATCTGGAGAAATTCGAAAATTTAATTTTTTCCATTGCTACCAACATAATATTATTCAAAAGACAAACTCATTCTAAAAATTCTTGAGTTTAAGCTTCACCCGATGCTTATCTTATCCTATACTTAAGAAATTGGTCTTTATTACGAAATTATTTCTATATTGAGAAGGCTTTTCAAAAGAATTCTGGTGGAAAATGTGATTCCAGTATTTAAGCTTAATTTATTTATTTAATTCAACTTAAAATGCCTAAAGAGACAAGTCTCAAGATAGGCTATATTAACAAAAATATAAAGTTTATAAAATATAGAAAAAATAACAAATGAAGTAAAATTAATAAGTGCAGCAAAAAAAAAAAAGTGAATAGAAATTACATAAATGCAATGTTTCAAATTAAAAATCTAGTAAACAAAAACTATAATAGATCATAAAATAAGAGAAAAAAAATTAAAAAAAAATTCATTACAACAAAAAAAATTAATTTTAGAAATTACACTTCACAGGTGTAAAATATATAATATTCATTTTAATATTACTTAAAATTATTTTTATTAAAAACAAAAACAAAAGAAAGAAAAATAAAAAAAAATCAAAAATTATGAAATAACTGCAGGTAGTACTTTTGGTTTATTACTATATTTGCTGATGTATAGTTTACATAATTCCATTTTCAACTTTTATTTAGTAAGTAGTTTGAGGTTATAATCAATGTTGTTATAAAGTTTAGTTGCTACATACAATGTTATTGATGTGCCAAATTTAGATGTTCTTTTTTTGTTCACATGAATTGATTGTTTATTTTTTGTATTTATTTCATGGAGATCTCTTCTAGTCGTCAAGTTTATCGTCAAATGAATATCACAATTCAATAAATCATAAATGTGAAGAATGAGCTTACAATTAATCAAATCCTTTATAAGCAGTATATTATTTTGCCAATGGATATATTCTGTATTTTCCAGCCTATTATATTTCTTCAAATTTTTTACCGCTTTGTTTTGAATGACCTGTAGTTGATCAACAGTTTGTTTCGTTGACAGACCCCATAACTTAATACCATAACACAAATGAAATACCATAACACACTCTATGGAAGAGTGCGTAAAATATTAATGTATGAACTTCAACATTCCTAACTATCAGTTTGGCTTTCGACAAAGACATGATATAGCTGACCAGCTTCTACAGGTTCTATTCTTAATTGAAAAGAAAATTGTTTTACTGCAATTTTCCTGCAGATTAGTCCTTTGACACGGGTTGGAATCTGGGTTTATTATATAAGCTGAAGAAAAATTTAAAGGGTGTTCAACAAAATTTAAAAAAATTCTTTACAAAATAAATTTTATTACGTTATTTATAATGTGTATTTTGAATTGTTGCTCATTGCTAATTTAGAGTTCCTCAAAGCAGAAGTGAAAAGTTGTATATGGATTTCAACTAAAAAGATAACAGCTCTCCTTAGAAAATAAAAAATTGGTTTATAATTTCATACCGAAGACAATCTAAGCTTATAGCATCCAACTAGGGGAATTGAAATATACAAAGGATTCAGCGATTTTAGAATAAATAATCAAAAGATGGAAAATGTAACTTAAATTATAGACATCTAAACATTAATAATACATAAATGTGCAAAAATAGAATAAAAATATACTGGGTCTTACAATAAGAGTTATATGATTTCTTAAAAAAAAACACACTAATCGTTATGGAAATTCAAATGTTTTTTATTTTATTCAATCGATACAATTAAGTTCTGAATTAAACGTCATTCAAATGGTCTCGATGACTTCTTCTGCAGGAACAAATTCGATGAACCCAATTTTTGAGCACTTTTTCTACTAAATCCAGTCGTATGTCATGAATAGCACGTTCAATATTGACTTGAAAAGCTAGAAGAGAGTATCTGGTTTATTGATATAGACTAATGACTTCAAATAACCCCACAAGAAATAGTCTTATCGTGTTAAATCACAATTTCTTGGAGGCCATTCAATACCACAATTTCTTGAAATAATTGAATCTCCAAACTTTTATCGCAATAATTCAATTGTTGCACTTGCTGTGTGGCACGTAGCCCCGTCTTATTGGAACCAAATGTTGTCAAGATCACCTTCTTCCAATTTCGGCCATAAAAAGTTGGTTATCATCGATCTATACCGCTCTCTATTGACAGTAACCGTGTTACCAGCTTCATTTCGGAAGAGAAATACGGACCGATGATTCCACCAGACCAAAAACCACACTAAACTGTCAATTTAGGTGAATGTAGTGAGTTTTCATGAATAATTTGTGGAGTTTCTTCGGCCAGAATCAACAGTTTGGTTTATTTACTTAGATCGGAGAAGATGTTTTTCTTAAAAAAATCGTTATCGTTTTCAAGTTGTTCCAAGGCAAAATCAGCAAATTCACGAGGTTTGTAATGAAATTGTAAACATTACTGAATTCAATGAAAAAAAAAATGGCACATCATAACATGTTAAAAATGGCCGGAATGTCACTTCAAAATCATATCATCCCTATTGGAAAGCGCTTTACTAAAAACTTATGAAATTAAACAATCAAGTTGTAGAATCAACACCGAAAATATTCAAATATAATGACCATAATAATTAATTTTTGTTTCATAATTACAAAACTTGGATGAACACCTTAACTGCCTTTATACAGATAATGTCGTACACAACAATATACAACGATTCTTTCTTTTTATTTAGATTTTTAGATATATCAATTAATTTAAACCCGGAATTCGAACCTGGAATTCAATCCCGGAATATTAACAAGAAATGCTTTAGTACGAGTTTCGCTTCTAGTTTTTTCATGAAGCTAAGCTTTTTTGGCAATATATTGTGAAAAAAACTTTATATGTATGCAAACGAATTTATAATACTTACTCCCAAGCTACTTCTATATCCAAGTTACATATACTTAATTCCAAGCTTTTTTAATTATTCTTTAAAACTGGTGTATGATGTGTGCCAATAATCTGTGCAAACAGCTTCCCGTTGTAATTTAATTTAATTTAATTTAATTTAATTTAATTTAATTTAATTTAATTTAACAGTTGACCTGCAGATAAATCCGCAGGCCATCTTCAGGTCCTTTTCCCTTTCGGCATGTGGGTCTTTCTTATAAAAAATTTACAGCCAAAAAGAAAAAAGATAAATTAATTACAATTCATTAATAAACTTAAGAGCTATCTTATGTACTACAAAATAAATTTAAAATCACATTTCAATTGTTTAATATTTAAATTCTTATTGACTAACTTAGGTCCTAAAAATTAAACCAAAAAAAGCTATCTTACATATTATAAAAATAAATGATTTCATTGTATTAAGTATTATAAAAATAAATGATTTCATTGTATTAAGTCTTACATATAATCTAACTTACATTACATTCTAAAATTTAAGTAAAATAATAAAAGAATTAATAAATGATAATGGTTGACCTGAAGGTAAATCTGTAGGCCAATTTATGTATATATTGCTGTGTAAGTGGTTTTAGTTAAATACTGCTTTTGGTTTGCTATATTTCGTCCCAGATTTTGTGATGTGTAAGGAGGGATTTAATTAGGGAAATGTGGTCTTTGTTCAGGAATAGTAGCACTTGTAGCGGCGTGAAACTGTATTGGGATGTGATTGGATTGTTGGATGGGCATTCTGTAACAATGTGTTTTATTGTGAGGGATTCGGGACAATGAATACATGTTGGGAGTGGAGATCTTGTGTATAGGTGTTTGTGGGTTGGTAGGGTGTACCCTAGGCGTACTCGTGTGAGTTTGACACCTAGGGCACGGGATTTAATTTTAACGGGACTGGTGATGTTTGCATTTGGGTTATGGATTCTGGCAAAGCGGTTGGAAGAATTCCAGGCTGTTTGGCGGATGTATGCCGCGTGTATAGCTATTTGTCTTTTAGCATGGCTGTATGAGCTTCCCGTTGTTTTGGCAATATTGTGTAGAAAAAATATATTTATGAAAATGAATTGTTCAATACAATAGTTTTGGTACAAACAATACGAAATGCACAACTTTATAGTTTGCATCAGAGAAATATTTTACGTTTCGAAATTTATTTAAAATTTCGAAACCTAAACAAAAGATGAAAAAATTATATAAAATTTTTTTTTTTTTTCATACACAAAAAAAATGTGCTTTTCTTTTAGAACAAATCAAGCTGAAAATTTGAATTTCATTATTATTGTTATTATGTACATTATTATTTATTTTTATTTACAATTTTGGAATCATATTATTGGTTTTTAATTTTATACGAGTATTAGACAATAATCAGTCAATTTCAGTTTTTATTATTTAAATTCAATCAAATCATTTCAAAACAAATCAATTTACTTGTCGTAAGTTTTGTCTCAATGGTTGATTGCTTTGTATGTGCTTACCCTTGTATGAAGTAAATATTATTAAAATCAAACAGTTGAAAATGTTTATTTTGTTTTTTGATTTTCTAGCAAACGAAAATATTAAAATATAATAATAGTATATAGTATATATATATGCATATAAATAAATCAAATGGAACATTTAATTTTAAATAAAATCTAAGAATGAAGATAGAATCAAATTTGGTTATGAATTTTTTCTCTGTACACCCTTATAAAACACCATTCAGTAACGCCATTTTGTTTTTGTTTTTTGATTTTGTTTTATTCTAATATTATTGTCTTTTCAAATGCATTACATTATTTATTGGATGAATTTATTCAACTTTAACTTCAATTTTGTGATAAATTCAATTTGTAAAAATAAAACATTTTTGTTTTTGTTTACTGTTGTTTAGTTTATAAGTTCTAAACAAAAAGTATCTTTTAACAAATTTTTGCTTACTTTTCACTATTATGATAGTTGGAAACTAAATGTCTATAACTTACTTTCGAACTACTATTTATGAACTATATAAAATTTAAAATGTGATACATAATTACAGTGCTGGTTAATTGAAGGTTACAACCCAAAATATGAAACGTTAATAATTGTTTAGCAGAATAGTACATAGCTTTTGAATTCTCCTATTTTGACTGTCTGGTCTATCAATCTATCTTAGAATGCGAGTATTTTTTTTTTTCTCCTATTACTCCGCTTGGTAGCATAGAGCTTTGATAGTGAACCTGCATTCCTCTTCCTTAATATCGCTTCAGGTATAATTGTTGATTGTTAATTCTTGATCGATTGTGCGTCTCCATGTGTTGTATGGTCTGCCGGGTCTCCTTTGTCCTTGTGGATTCCACTCTAGAGCTCTTCTTGCTATATCACTTTCTGATTTCCTTTGTGTATGACCTATCCATTTCCATTTTTTCCAATTTATCTGCCTGTTGATCGGTTCTTCTCCAGTTATCATCCATAAATCCTCGTTGCTAATTCTTGTCGGCCAGAATATTCTGCATATAATTCTCAAGCACTTGTTGATGAATACTTGTAGCTTCTGTTTGATTCTGACCGAAGTGAGCCATGTTTCACTGCCATATATTAATGTTGACTTAACACATGCTCTGAATAGTGTTAGCTTTGTTGTTCTCGATATTTGGTTGCTCCGCCATATCTTCATTAGGCTCCCAAATGTTCTTCTTGCCTTATTTATACGGCTGTTGACATCTTCTGTTGTACCTCCTCTTGATGTTATGATGCTCCCCAGGTAGTTGAATTCTTCTACGTATTCTATCTGTTGTCCACTCACTGTTATTGGCTCACTATCACTGTTGTTCGTCCTCATTGCCTTGGTTTTCTCGATATTCAATTCCAGTCCCGATTTCTTTGCTTCTTCTTCTAATCTTTGCTTCTTGTAATCTGTTAATTTTGTTCTGTAGGTCCCTTTGATTTCTTGATATGAGACATACATCATCTGCGTAATCTAACTCTTCTAAGTTGCCGAAGAGATCCCATTCTATTCCGTTTCTTCCAGTGCAAACTTTTCTTAGAATGTCGTCTAGTATTGTGTTGAAGAGAAGTGGTGATAGTGGACATCCTTGTCTAACTTCTATATTGGTGTAGAATGGATCACTGATGTTACCTCTGTGTTGAATTGTTGTCTCTGCATCTTTATACATCGCTTTGATGATGTTGATGATTTTTCCAGGAACTCCCTTCTTTGTAAGTGTTCTCCATATTGCGCATCTCTTGACTGTGTCGAATGCTTTCTTAAAATCTATGAATAGTAGATATAGTGGGGCATTCCATTCTACTGATTGTTCAACTATGCCCGTAAAGTATTTTCCTGGTCAACACAGCTTCGGTTTGGTTTGAAACCTGCCTGCTCTTTCCTTAGTATTGGTTCTAGTACTTCTTCTAATCTTTTCTTTATAATAATAATTGTTATTATCTTATGAATAGTATTTAGAACCGTGATTCCTCTCCAGTTGCTGCAATTTGCCAAGTCTCCTTTCTTAGGTATCTTAACAATCATTCCTTTCTTCCATGATGGTGGTAAATTCTCTTCTATCCATGCTTTTCTGATGTGGGGTTCAATTATTTTTGCAAATAGGTCGGGGTTCAGTTTGGCTATTTCTGCTGGAATTCCATCTTCACCTGTTGCTTATAATATAAATATAAAATATAATAAATCTATAAGTCAAACTCCATAAATACGGCTCATACAGCTGATTACTCAACATCTCAAACTAAAAGTTCATAAATCTAACTAAAAATATATTTAATTCATTAGTTTGGGAATCAGTGGATAATAAAATTAAATAATATGGTGAAAATTTTTTTTTACAAAATATCCCAAATTAAAGGTCTTTAAGAGAATTTCAATATAATATTAAGAAATATATTATCAATAAAAGGAGTCATTTATATCAGGGTCAAGATAACTATATCAGAAATTTAAAAAATTTTTGATTATAATACCTAAACCTAATCTAACTTAACCTATTGCTTTTTACCACTGAGTATATTACTATTTGGAATTTACATATCGAACTTGAAGCGTTCGGTATTATTAATGTCTATATTATTTAAATTTATTATATAAATTGTTTGACACAATATACATTCCTTGGAAAATGATAAATGAACGGTATAAACTCGTTATTTTCAATTTGATTATTCTTGTCCATAAGAAGGATGAAGACTTCTGGGTGAATAAGCCTGTTTGTGGACATGTAATGGTATATTGGTCAACTATGAACCAAAGATGGCAAATTAATGAATTAGATGTTTGTTCACTACTACAAAGTATTTGGTTTCGTATGAAACGGGCGATAAAACTGTATATTCTAATTATATTTGCTTTTTCATATACTAATTTAATGATTTATACAACTAATAATGAAGGTAGTTCGCTGACAGTTTCCTATTTAAATTTGTACAAGATCTTAGCACTTCCCTTCAAATATTCTTAATTTTTCCGTTTTAGTCTGTATATAGTGGTTATGTTATCTGACTACTAATCAGAGGGTTTCGAGTTTTAATCGCTCTATGATCATGGATGATGGAAAAATTATTTACTGATTTTACAGATATCTTATATCTTTATTTATTAGATTCATATTTTTGTTTTGCCAAATATTGTATTTGAAACAATCAGCATGTTGTACAGGGCTATTTAATGAGCGGATCAAAAAATGTGTTATACAATTTATTTAAAATACAAAATAAATATTTATATATATGGCCCACATATCAGTAGGTTAAAGGCTGAAACATTAGGCTTATACATCTATATATATAAACTAATAAAAAAATAATATATGTATATTATAATATTTGGATACATTTATCCAAAACTGTCATCAATGCAATATTATTAAAACAATTATCACCAACCACGTTCTAATGAGTAAAATTGAATCAACAATTTAGAACTCTTTTTACATGATATTTCTTTGATATGTCGTTTTATTTTGTCATGTTTCTACAATTTTTAAATTTAATTATTTAAAAAAGAAGGACTTTTTCTTATCATCATAATAAAAATACAAAAATGTGAATTTGACAACAGTTTTTTAACAGATATTTCTCGGTTGTTATCTGTGCATTTGAAGAGAGCATTGATGGAGACCAGTTTTTTGTTTTATAATATTCAAACTTGTAAATAAAATATATCCATTTTGTGTCATTCAATATCTTATTATTTGTATAGATAATTAAAAGAAATTTATTCTATTAACTGTATAGTCCTACTAATTAGTTCTATTAAAAGTAACTGTCTTAAATTATTGTTTTCTATATTTTGTCATTTGTAGTAATTGTATAGTTTTGGTTAAAAATATGTATAATACCTCTTTAATTAAAAATATTTTATTTTTAACAATTTTATCCATTAAATTCCACTGCCTATAGGCAATATATGGCAAACGAATAAGTATATGAAGGAGATGTATTTATGTGTCCAAAATAAAACTTACTAACCTAAAGACTTTTTATTAAACATGAATGGTCTGTGCTTTATCATGAAAAATCTGAGTCAGTACGTCAATTACTATTCTTTTCAAAACTGCAAATTTGGCTTCAACGTGAATTATAACTACTCAACGGGGGCCCCTGGTATTATTATAATATATAGGAATAGGATGTGTACGATGTGCATAAAATTAAAATTTAATTTAATGCAACTCGATTAGAAGGTATATCATATATTCAATTATATCAATAAAGTACACCTATGCGTAAAAACATAAAAAAGAAATAGAATTTATCAACACTAATTATTAAATTCAGAAGTTCAGAAAATATTTATTGAAATATGTTGGACTGTGAACATAATATGTTAGTAATAATTAAAATTTTTCTAGTCAATAAATAAAAGTGTTCAAAGTAAGCTACAATTATTTTTTTATGATATTATTTTGATATTTATTGAAATTTTCATTTGAGAGGAAAATGGAAAAAACCACTCTAAAATTTTGAGTGAAAATATGATTTGTAGATGAATATAGAAATTGAAAACATAATAATGTAGTTATGTAAAGCATGTAAATTATAAAAAAATATAATAATAATAAAAATAGTCTTTATTTCAACAGAATTACAAAGCTAGTAACAAACAAATTTTGAATACATATACAAATTAAATTCATATTTTGTACAATGTATCCTTAATTTAATTTATAATTAATTCAAAAAATTAATATTTAAAATATAATTCAGATTACATTTTTAACTTATACTAAATAACATTTAATTTATATACTATTAAAAAAACAAACATTTAAATTATGAATTAAGAATTAATAATTGTTCATAAATGTACAGTATTATATATAGTAGAAGACAAATATGTATACATATTGGAATAAAAATTCAATCGCGATTTCTGATCAGCTAATCACAATAAATTGATCAAAAAGGTTTTTACTTACCATTTTCCCTTAAAATATAAATATATTATTAATAGAAAAATTCAGGTTAGTCTAAGTAAATTAAAAGTCATAGGTGTTGTAAATACATTAGTATAAGCCCTTAGTTATTAAAATTAGAAATAAGAAAAATTGTAAAATGAAATTAAGGCATAATAAAATAATAATAATAATAATAATAATCACTTTGCATTTATGTTACTGTTCTCCCGGGTGAGCGATATGTAATTATAGTGTCATGGGAATTTATTTTTATTATTTTCTGTGGACTTGGGCCCACTTATTATTAAACAGGATATAAATATACATATACGATCATTAGGGCTTCTACTACTCCTTAAAAAATAACTTTTATATACGATGATACAATTAATTACTTATCATAGCCAGAATATATTTCCTAGATTTCTTTCGAACATGAATATTTTATTGCTACTCAAAAAAGACACCCTATAGGTATCGTAATAAGCTAATAAAACAAAACAAAAGAAAAAACTGAATATTTACTTACGTATACGTATTTCATATATGATTCCTTAAATGGGTTTTAGGTTAAAATACCTAGGTAATTTTTAGTGTTTTTAAAAACACTCATCCATTACATAACATATCTACCTGTGAGTTTGTATTTAAATTACTGCTAAACTGAATAACTTTTGTATCACAATATTGTTTTTCTCATGATATTTGCGGAACAAAAATCTAAAAAAAACAAAACTATACAAAAACAAAAGCAATAAGAATTGAACCTTCTAAAAGCATAAAAAATGTAATTTATGCTCGTTGGAGCATTAATAAAGATCAAAAATTGAAAATCGAAAAAGGAAAGACAATTGATTGAGAAATCACAATTCGAGTGTATATATATAATATTATTTAATACTATTATATATTATATACATAGACATAAAATAACAGCGCATATGTTTGATTCGTTTTTAGTGTGTATTATTTTTTTTTTCTTGATTTCTAAAGGATGTACAAAGTATTCTTCTTATTCAAAGTTCTTTTTATCTCATTTGAAATCTATTTGAAATGGTATTATTGATTCAAAATATTTTTTGTAACACTTAAAATTTCTGCGGAAGAATCTGTTCTGTAGCATGTAAAAATAAGTATTATTTTTTATTTATTATGTTTTTAATTATTTATTAGATCTTCATTATATGCTCTGAAAAGTAAAAAAAATCTACAAAATCTCTAATATATTAAATTTCATCTTTCCACCTGATTGAAAGATCTATTACATGATATTCATAACACAAAAATCTTCCTGATTAAAACCTTGTCGGCATTAAAATATATCTATAATATACTAATATCTGTCACTCATTATAAACAAAATAATAGCTTAATAATAGTAAAATATGTCCACCGCACACTTCTAGAGTATAATCTTTATCTACATTATTATTCTTCTTCGTATGCTCGTCGGCTGAGTCTGAAAGGTTCCATAAGCTATTTTCACTTTTCTTGACTAAGGAACAGATTCTTAGGTTTTACGACACGCTCTTTCTTTTGGCCCGAACCGTTTTTTGCTATCTTTTACCGTTTTGGAGGTATTTAGTTCCGGTTTGACCCATATCCACCTCTGTAATACTTTGTTAATTATAAAATGACCCATACACCAATTTTTCGGTATGGGTAATTTTTGACATCAAAATTGACTTATTTCTTAAATGCTCCATATCAATAGTTATAAGTTAAGGTATACCTAAGTAAGGTATATAATAAATAATTTTAAGTTCTTTATTTTTTTAGTAATTGAATTATTGTTTTATGTTATGTTTTATTGTTTGTTTTAGATTATAATATTGTTATAAGAGAATGTGATCCGATTTTTAATTTTTAAATTTTTTAATAAGTACCATAAATATTTTTTAGTATGTAGTGGACCATACATTTATTTGTAAAGTTTAGTGATAAAACGACCAATATCCAGGTGAATTTAACCTACGTGCATGGACTAAAATCAACTTGTTAAAAAAATTGGATATGGGTTGTTTGCGAATCGATTTTGAAAAACAAAGCACTTGAAATTTTGTGATTAAAATAAAAAAGTAGGTCTCTAAATTTTTTTCAGGGAGGTTTCCAAAATGTTTCAGGTTTAAGTTCTACATATTCAGTGCACTCTTGAACTCTGGTTCGTAGTTCTTATGAATAGTATTGTTAACAGTTTAATGTGTTTTCATTCAGTATTTTAACAATTTCGCATTATACCGGGGACCACAGCTTTTCGACATTTATTAGGAAAAATAAAATAAAATAATATTTTTAGTAACCGTTTTAGTAACCGTTAAAAAAGTTTACTTACATACGCATGTTCGAACCTGAGTTTAAATCCGAATGTCATCAAGGGGTTGAGTATGTAATTGAAAATGCCTTTGCCTAGAAAATATTTGATCATAAATGGGTGATTAACAAAACTCTGAATAAATAATTGATTGTTATAAATATATATAATTAACATGTACCTGTGACTTCATTATTACTTAATCATAATTTATTTTTATTCATAAATCATTTATTGTACTTTTGAACGACATATCCTACCCAAGATCATTTATACAAAATTATTTGAGGCCGGTAGGACTGCTGTATAACTGTAATAAGCTGATGCAATCTTAATTAACTTATTGTAAAATATTGGTTCAAACTCGTTATTATTCACTAATGACTAAATATATCCCGCGTTTATATGCTACAATCAGCTCAAAATTTAAGGACATTTTTCAGTATATCCTATTTCCGAAAGCTTGTAAATTAGATTTAGCTTCAAAGCAACTTGAGCTTGGCAGCTTTTGAAATAATTGACTACAGTGTAAATTAAAGATTAATTAATCCAATTAAGACAAAAATGTTGGTGAAAAAATTGTTATAGATGGTCTTTGATTTAGTAATTCAACAATTTTCTCATAAAATTGGAAATCTTTCGGTTTGTTCGGCTTATGTTATTCTATTTTTTATTTTTATATAATTATTCAAATTTTTCCATGTTACTTCTAGTTGCTTAGCATTTTTATTTCTCACATTTTTTTTTACCATTTCTGTCGCTACCATTGTACAAAAATTTCCCTATTTGCTGAATTTTTTTCTATCTATTTTTTCAATTATTCCCAAAAAATTAAATACTTCTAACATTTTCTTTCCAAATTTTCCAAATTTTCCAAATTTTTTGTGGTATTGGGTCCGATCTGTTTGGACATACTCCTAAGTTTTTTATTTACTATAATCCCTTAGATTTTTGGGTGGTGTTATGTCCAATCGCTGGTGGGACATAATCTCCAAACTTAATTTGGAGGTTACTATTGATGAACATAACCCCCAAAGAAAATTCTTCTGAGAGGCCTGTGGGATTATGATACGTCACAAAATGGTTCAATCCACGTTTATATCAAAAAGGCTCTCTTGAAGCTATTATATAAATGCTGTAATATGTAATTTTTATGATATTACTCCAAATATTGAGCAATCTCTAGTATATGAAAATTGAACCATTATTTTTGCAATACCAATCAATATCAGACAATTTCAGCAGTAAATCATTAACACTACATGATTTTCAAAAATATGTTCATACATTTTCATATATAAATAAATCACTTAACAGTACATACTATTATAGTGTTTGAAAATCTATTCTTGTAGAATGTCTTGTTGTGCTTTTATGTCTTGTTTTGTCTTGAATGTCTCGTAGTTAACTGAAACAACTATTAATGTTATTTCAACGGAGAGCTGATAAGATATCTTACAGTCAACTGAGACAACATATTTTATTTTATATAAATTTTTATTTTATATATTTTTGTTTTTATTATGCAATCTTGATTTGAATATGGATAAATTTAGACGTGAACCAAGTGTGATATATATAGACTTTCAAAATACACACCTGAATGTTTCTAAATTGAAAGAGACTGAAGGAAAACCAAAACAGAAAATGAAAATGTAAATTTGAAATTCTTTCAATTTGTATTTACATAAATGTATATATGCATACATTCATATACATATCAAACATATTAGGACAATATTTAATATAAAAAATGAAAAATACTCCCACATAGATATGCTTTATTAAATTTGTATGAAAATCATTGAAGCAATTTCAAATTTAACAAGTTTGCAAATCGAAGTTTTTCTTTACATTTTTCTTTACAATAAATTGAAAGTATTGTTTTTTTTGTTTTTGTTTTTATTTTTTTATTTTACTTCCTATTTTCTAAATTTTTTTCATAATGAGAAGAATTTTAATAGTAATATTAGAAACAATTTGTAACTTGTAAGAAAATGTTCAACTTAGAAGAGAAACGTAGTAAAATAACGAAAATTGAAAGCATTGAAATAAAAAAAAAGTTTTTCTTTAGCAAAGTAGTTTGAGTTTGAAATTGAATTTGTCCAAGGTAATTTTCATTTTCTTGATTTCAATATGATTTTTCTTTTTCGATGATACCAATGCGAAGATAAGGCACAAAATAAAATAAAAATTATAAAAGACAAAATAAAAAAATATGGTATTGGTTTGAATGTTTCGATGAGACCAGGAGTGTAAAATGTATTTTTGAATTCAACTTTGTTTTGGTATCGGATGAAAGAACTATTACCCACTGAATGTGCAATTATATATTTTAGAATTAATCTATTCTTAGTGGTAAATATTAAATAAAATGTTTGACAAAGTTTTTGATATCTAGTGCTTTCATTTCGGGGCTCTAGAAATGTCAATGACTGGTACTCAAAATAGAAGTATGTTTATTCGATTTGCTATCTCTGAGAGAAGAGCGGGGAATCGTCGAACTCTTTGAACTAATATTTTAATTGTAGTTTGACCTTCTGTAAGATAATATGCTTCATTTCAGCTGGTCCAAAACTTCTTAGGCCTTCTCTTCCACTTCAACACACACTACAATATTTTTGAGGGATGAAGGATTAGCTGATAAGGATAAGCTGATGGATATTTCTGGATTAAATTTGAAATTATATTTAATAATTATTCATCAGGTCTAATCACGTTTTATTTCAATTAATTTGATGTCTTATTTATTAAAAGCTCTGTGAAATCTGAAATTTTCCAGTCGTTGTCTGTCTCCACTCCGAGATGAAAAAGAAAGAAAAAAATGATAACATGAATAATCTGAACACATTAACAAATACAATTTTTGTTTTGGCAGATCTGAATTTATCCTGATTAGGAAAAGAAGAATGACCTTGCAACTATAATTTTTACTAAAACTTTAATGTTAAAAGTTGCTTTCAGTAAAATGAAATTTCCATGTTAACAAATAAAATTAAAATTTAATAAGAAGTAAAAACGTTAAGCAATTTTAAGAGGTAGAAATAAATCATTTAAGAATTTATAGCTAGAAAGGACGAAATAAATGAGGGGAATTAACAAAAAATTAAATAAATGAAAATTATTGAAATAGAATTTTCAGTAGTCGCATTTCAAACAAAAAGAAATTATAATATTCAATGATCGGAAAATTTTTATTTATAGAAAAAGAATAGGTCATCGGATTTATATAAAAAAAAAAACAAGAAAATCTTTTAATTTTTTCAATTATGTACAGGAAAAGCATAATCCTGTCAAAACAATAATAAAAGAATGGAAAATTTTGATATTAATTTTGAAAAATTTTTTGTCCAGGTCCAGAGTCCAGGTAACCTTTCTATTTGCTTAGTTTTCTTTTCCAAATGCTAAAAAAATTAATTTAGAATAATATTCATACTCTCTGATATTTCCGTTTTTTCATTCAATAAAAAAAAACGATAAAAAAGAAACAAAAATATCAAAAAATTAATAAAGCGATCAGACAATTTTGTCTTGTCGTTTTTTATTTATTTTTATTTTTTTCTGAAATTTATTTTTATTTTATTAAGGATTTAATTTTCTTTTGGTGTGACGAATTCACTTCAAAGAATTGAATTTAATTTAATTTTCCAATAAATTATATAAAAAAGATTTTTTTTATTGTGTAAAAAGTATTTTTTTTTTCGAAGAAAAAACAAAGAAAATAAAATTGACCAAACCATTTTTTTTTTTGGAATTCCTGAGAGAAATTTACTGATGCGATGATGTACTCCAAAATTAATCTAACTTTGTTAGATTTTTAAAATTTTAATTTCAAGTTAGTTTCTGTAAAAGTATTTAAAATGGAAATCATAAAGAAAAGCTGATCATTGTAAAAATTATGTTGTTGTTAGAAAAAGTATGTTTTTTTTTTTTTTTCATTAAACTTTTATTATGTACCTTTAATATACAAACTTAAAACTATCTTAGTCCATAAAAAGTGGAAGAACAACGACTATAATGGAACTAGCTACTATTAACATTTAAATCAATTTTAAATTTTTATTTTAATTCTAATTGCTTCATAATTTGTATTTTGTACATTCATAATTATTATTGTAAGCGTGCATACTACTTTTTTATATGTATAATATATTGTAAAAATAAGGCTGAAAAATCAATATTGTGTCTTGTTATTTTAAGTTAAACCTAACACCTAGCTAACCTAACTTAACCTAATAATTAACCCGATCTAAACTAACTTAAACTAATTCTTAAACCTAGAATGTACATGTTTAATACCTATTACTAATTGAATGTGCTTTCTAACCACCAATATGCTCTTTTAATGTTTTTGTCTCTATCTGGTATGGACATTTCAAATTGAAGATTATCTCCGTTACTGTTGTTCAGTTCATATTCTATCGCTTTACATGTGGCCCGTCTACTATAGTGATTAGTGATATAGTATGGGGACATGATTTTGGTTTTGGATAAAACCATTTTGATCAATTATGAAATATTAAATGCTTAGGGGCTATGAATCCTGTACGCAAAGTTTTTTTTATGTACTCCTCATTGTGGTAAAATATATGAGATATTAAACCATTTTCTTGAGTATTTTGTGTTAGAAAAAGTGTGTGTGAACAATAGTCTTGAATTCACTATGAAATGAATTATTATGAAATTGGTTAACGGACATATTAATTTCAAAATCTACAAAATAATACATGATTACTTAGAATTTGAGACTTCAGTTCTTTGTTTCCTCGAGAGATAGTCAAAAATCAAAAACGAATAATTTCAGTATATTTTTTTTTTGTTTTATGCTCTTGACAGTAACTTAGGTATAATCAAGTTTTCATGCTTAATTAAGTACGGTATTGCAAGTTTATACTACAATATCTACAAATATTTCGAGCATTTATTTATCAAAGTTACTGGCTTATCAACTCATTAAATGTGGAACACTACTGTTATTGTCAGGAACTAAGCCTTTCTAAATAGAATAGCTCTATTTTGTTTAAGTTGTTACCAGATTATACTCTCAATTACTTTTTGTCATTTATTTAATCCCAATGACAAAGGGTACTGGACCAGGTCGAAGAACCCATAAAGCATTTTTAATTTTTTTTTTGTTCATCGGGAATCGAACCTGGGACTTTTCGATTGAAAGGCAGGTGTCCTACCTACTGCACCACACATCGTGTATTACAACCGAATATTTAAAAAACAACCAGAGTAACTTGGAAATTAGAAATAAGGTACTTTCTTAAAAATACATAAATAAACATTTTTTTATGTTTTGCCAATTTCAAAGTTTCGGACCTTTTTGAGGTAGCTGCCATCCAAATCTTAGCACACATCAAGAATATTTCACGAACCTGCAAACTTATAAGCATGTACTTCTCGCAAAAATAAACAAACTTCTTTTACAATTTTCCAGAATTCCGAATGGTCCGGACCGGTTCGGCTACCTTATTTTATTGTAGCACAAATTTAAATGAAAATATATAAAACATGCCTTAATGATTTATGGTTAATCGGAAAAGAACATATTTAGCAGAGATGGAAACTAATGCATTATTTCCACAATGCATTACGTTTTCATTAACATTATTTTGCAATGAATTAAAATAATCCCATATTTTTTTCATATATTAATACATTATACATTATAATACATTATACATACATTATAATATTTTGAATTAATTATTAAAAGTAATGCATTGAAATAACACATTATATTGAAAAATAATGCATTACATTGATGCCTTACCAAAAATAATTTAAATTACTATTATTAGCTGAGATAAAATCTATATGGAAAATTTCTGGAAAGTCTGGTAATAACATAAAAAGAAGTAAAACAAACACACATACATGTAACCTCCAAAATGTCTTGTAATGAAGAAAATGCAGCAAAGAAGAATTGCGAGATGATGTTTGTAGAAATAATGAAAAGTTGCAAAATTTTGTATGAAAAAGCAAACCTGATGATCGGCAACTACGAAAAAAAAACACACGAAAAGTTGAAAATAATGATGGAGGAGGCCGCAATCACAAAAAGATGAAGATTAAAAAAAAGACTGTATGTAAAATATGGATTCGAAGCAACACATAAAATACAAATAACGATCATTTCTATAGTTTTTTTTACTTTTCAATTTATTAAAAAAATATAAAAAAAAGGAAAAAAAAATATATCGAAAGTCTTAAATTATAATGTTTTTTCAAAGTAAAATAAAGTACAGTGAAAATCAAAAAAATAAAATATTTTTTTTAACACAAACTATAACACACTTTTTTTTATTTTAGAAAAATCTCCTCTCATACTTATTCCTATATCAATTACGTCAAAAAAAAAAAGTAGATTTAATTTTTTTTTTCATTTTGAAAAAAAAATCAAGGTTAAAATACAAAGTAAAAATCCTTTACGAATACTCAAGTAGAGTAGGCTTACAAAAAGATAAATTTTTATAGAAATAAAAATCAAAATGTATTATGTACATTCTCAAGAAGAATATTGAGTATTTTAGTGTGGTCAAGAGACCCCATGAGATTTTTAAAAACATTATACATTTATATATATATATATATATATATGTATACATATATGTATTGTTAGTCCAAAGGAGCATTTTATTTGTTGTTTAAGAGGATATTTCTTAAATTTAATTTGATTTTTTCCAGGGAATCTTATTATTCTGTGTATTTGCTTGTAGCTTCAGCTTAATATGAATTTATTTTCAAGAATTGTAGGTTTATGAGTAGGTTTAATTACGTTAGGTTTAGTAATGGGTTATTTAACAAGAATAACGATATGTTTTGAATTTGAAAAACGTGGCATTTTTAAACTTTGCACATTTTTATACTCGCCAACTATTATTAAAGAATAGTTATTAAAGAAAATGGTGTAACGGGTACGAACTGGAAAGAGAAAATAAATCTCTATTAGAAAAATATATTTTATAGAATACATATTATATGCTGCAGACTCTAGGGGATACATTTTTAAAAAATGAAGATTAAAAGTTCTTGTAGTCTTGTAGTTGTATTAAAAGTTCTTGTTCTTGTAAAAGTATCTTTCAGTTTCACTATATTTATTGAATATCTTGATCGATTTTGGTTTTTACATCATCATCAGAAGGATGTCTTCATGTGATAGTCTTCTGATGATTCATGTGTTAGTCTTCTGAGTAATAACCGAAATCGATCAAGATATTAAATAAAATTCGTGAAATATACTTAGAGTTGTTTTTACAAAAATATTGCAAAGAAAAAATTAAGAGTTAAAAAACGACGCCTGTAAGAACGCCATTAGTTATTTCACTTTTGAATGTAAATAAAAGTCATATCGCACATTTTTCGGGTATGGCTTTATTTCGCATATAATTCGGTATATATTTGTGAAGCAAAACCATATTGGTTTATTTCCTTTTCACAAATATAATTTTATTATGGCTTACTATAAAATTAGAATGTGAATCAAATGTTTATTTCGCAAAATTTTAGAAAATGATATAATTTTTTTGTGTGCGATATGGCTTCATTTCTCATTCAAAAACGAAATGGCTTTATTACGTATGGCATTATTTCACGGAGCCTAAAAAACGCGTTAAAAAAATTAATTTCTATAAAAGATTATTAAATATTTCAGAATAGATTTAATATCTTCAAGAATTCATTTTGTACATTTTAAAGAATCCTTCAAATACATGTCAGTTAAAATATGACCATTAACATCTTGTAATGAACATATGAAGTGGAATGATTAAAATATGTTAAAAATTTTAATTGTTCACAATCATTTTAATCATTAAAACAACCAATTGTAATTTCAATTCTAAATTTAACCAACCACATGATACATGATAAAATCAAAAATGATTGAGTGAGTAATCTTCTTATACTTATAAAAGGGAAAGTTTGTTTGTTTGTTTGTTTGTTTGTTTGTTTATTTGTTTGTTTGTTTGTTCGCTATACACGCCCACAGTTTTGAAGATAGAGCTCTGAAATTTTGCACAGTTATCCATGGTGCCGGTATGCAAATAACTTTACAAAGCCATCAGATGACAGGTTCGGGTTGCTGCCGTACAACTCTTACCAAGACTCAAGAATATTTTAAAAACCATGTGTGTGACAGATATGAAAATTTACATTTAGATTCTCTTTCACAAATAAAGAAATTCGACTGTTACCGATTTCGAAAATTTGAACTGGTTCGGGTTGCTGCCGTACAACTCCCAGCACGTACGTCGCAGGACTATTTCAAAAACCAATTGTGTTACAGGCATGAAAACTTACACTTAGATACTCTTTCACAAATACAGAAATTCGACTATTACCGATTTCAAAAATTTGGACTGGTTCGGGTTGCTGCCGTACAACTCCTAGCACGTACGTTTCAGGAATAATTCAAAAACCAATTGTGTTACAGGCATGAAAACTTACACTTAGATACTCTTTCACAAATAAAGAAATTCGACTGTTACCGATTTCAAAAATTTGGACTGGTTCGGGTTGCTGCCGTACAACTCCTAGCACGTACGTTTCAGGAATAATTCAAAAACCAATTGTGTTACAGGCATGAAAACTTACACTTAGATATTCTTTCACAAATACAGAAATTCGACTATTACCGATTTCAAAAATTTGGACTGGTTCGGGTTGCTGCCGTACAACTCCTAGCACGTACGTTTCAGGAATATTTCAAAAACCAATTGTGTTACAGGTATAAAAACTTACACTTAGATACTCTTTCACAAATAAAGAAATTCGACTGTTACTGATTTCAAAAATTTGGACTGGTTCGGGTTGCTGCCGTACAACTCCTAGCACGTACGTTTCAGGAATAATTCAAAAACCAATTGTGTTACAGGCATGAAAACTTACACTTAGATACTCTTTCACAAATAAAGAAATTCGACTGTTACCGATTTCAAAAATTTGGACTGGTTCGGGTTGCTGCCGTACAACTCCTAGCACGTACGTTTCAGGAATAATTCAAAAACCAATTGTGTTACAGGCATGAAAACTTACACTTAGATACTCTTTCACAAATACAGAAATTCGACTATTACCGATTTCAAAAATTTGGACTGGTTCGGGTTGCTGCCGTACAACTCCTAGCACGTACGTTTCAGGAATATTTCAAAAACCAATTGTGTTACAGGTATCAAAACTTACACTTAGATACTCTTTCACAAATAAAGAAATTCGACTGTTACCGATTTCAAAAATTTGGACTGGTTCGGGTTGCTGCCGTACAACTCCTAGCACATACGTTTCAGGAATAATTCAAAAACCAATTGTGTTACAGGCATGAAAACTTACACTTAGATACTCTTTCACAAATAAAGAAATTCGACTGTTACCGATTTCAAAAATTTGGACGGGTTCGGGTTGCTGTCGTACAACTCCTAGCACTTACGTTTCAGGAATATTTCAAAAACCAATTGTGTTACAGACATAAAAACTTACACTTAGATACTCTTTCACAAATAAAGAAATTCGACTGTTACCGATTTCGAAAATTTGGACTGGTTCGAGTTGTTACCGTACAACTCCTAGCACGTACGTTTCAGGAATATTTCAAAAACCAATTGTGTTACAGGCATGAAAACTTACACTTAGATACTCTTTCACAAATAAAGAAATTCGACTGTTACCGATTTCAAAAATTTGGACTGGTTCGGGTTGCTGTCGTACAACTCCTAGCACGTACGTTTCAGGAATATTTCAAAAACCAATTGTGTTACAGGTATAAAAACTTACACTTAGATACTCTTTCACAAATAAAGAAATTCGACTGTTACCGATTTTAAAAATTTGGACTGGTTCGGGTTGCTGTCGTACAACTCCTAGCACTTACGTTTCAGGAATATTTCAAAAACCAATTGTGTTATAGGCATAAAAACTTACACTTAGATACTCTTTCACAAATAAAGAAATTCGACTGTTACCGATTTCAAAAATTTGGACTGGTTCGGGTTGCTGTCGTACAACTCCTAGCACGTACGTTTCAGGAATATTTCAAAAACCAATTGTGTTACAGGCATGAAAATTTACACTTACACTACTCTATCAGAAATGTTTCAAAAAAAAAAATTGTGTTACAGACTTGAAAATTTATTCATAGGTATTCTATGAAAAATAAAAAAACATGTATTGTCCTGAAAAAGTATTTTCTAATTTAGGAATCAGTATAAAATTTTTACATGACTATGTGAAGTGGCTATGTAAATTAGCCACAAAAATGTGACGATTCGTTTTATTAATCAGAAAATACTGCAGAGTGTTCCAGGGGGTCCATGTGTTTAAATCGATAGACACAGTTATCGATGAAAATGAAGTTGTTCCTCCTAATCAATTGGAATTAAAAGTAGTAGCTTCAATAGTGCTTCTACGAAACTTGCAGAACCCAAAACTACGGTACTAGATTAAGAATAAGAACTTGGCATGCTAATTTCATTTAAGTACAAATTCCAATTGATTGTGGAAAAAACGAACATGTCTTTATTTCAAGAATACCTCAACAGCAAGGAGCGTATTTGCTTACACTTCATCAGAAAAAATCACTAAAATATTGTTTACAAAGAAATAATTTTAATATAAGTATAGCTTAAGTTGGAGTATTGTTGATATTTTTTTATCGTAGTGAAAAAAAGTATTAGAATATTTTTGATAAACCAATTTTTTTCAATTCGATTCATAAATCAAACTTCATTGAAATAAATTCGATTCATTTTGTTGTCGACCCGGACAACGTCGGGTAACTTTGCTAGTATTTTAATAAAATAATATTTTACTAACAAATCAAGTCAACTTCATACCTTTGAAATGTTGGTTATACTGTCCTCAAGGTATTTGATACTATGGAACATTATATTGTTATAGGCAATAATTAAACTTTTCGAAATTCTATAATTGATGATTTGAATTTTGTTTACATTGATTTTAAAATAATAATTAACATAACACTTGTGCAATAATAATATGTTCTTTCATTAAATTAATCTCACGAAATGTACGACTTGTTAAATTCATAACGTTATTCTACTTAGTGTTCTTCACGAAATCTGTCATATAATGAGAAGAAAAAAATTCAATATTTCACATGTTTTAACTCATCGTTGAATTATATTATTTTTCCTATCATCAGCATCAATGCATCAATGCATCATCAGCATCCTGCAACCGCATCCGTAGGAGCATAGGGCGGAATCTATCACATCCTATCATACTGTCAATTATTGGGTATTGATTTGGATCAAATTAGTGTAAATAATATCATAGATTTGCTTAAATCCATAAATACTGTTCATATCAATTCTAAATAGTTAAAAACTTTGCACTGGTTATGATAAACATCCAAAACTAAATTTATACTGCAAAATTCTGACGTACTTTATACTAAAACCCATATCTGGTAATACGGGTGTCAGTTATGAAGAAGTATTACTAACTACAATGTGGAGTTAATACAAAGAATGAAATCAAAAATTTTATGATCCCTAAGTCATGGCAAATATGGTTTGTCAAAAATAAAAATAAGCAAATTTAATATAAGCAAATTTAATACACCAGGTTTATTTTAATACATCCTTAAAGGAATTTTATTTTTATCTTAATAAATAATTTTTATTAATTATTTAGTTAGTTTAAAAGTGAGTGGTCACTACAATCCGTCGCCGATACGAAAGTAGCGTGTGGAGCTAAACGATATAAATAGCGTGTGGACCAATTCATCGAAACACGAAATAAATCATAACTATTCCGAGCAGACCCATAGCTGTGACAAACCTGTGGATATTCTAAAAAAAACCTATCAAATCGATTTCAGGTTGTTAAAAATATGCCCTCTCGTAAGCCCAAGCCTTGCTTTTGCTAAACTGAGATAGGGTCAAATCATATGCTTGTTTCAAAACTAGTATAGATTCGATAGTTGCTCTTATTGATAACTTCCAGTCACACTGCGTGATTGTTAAATAAAAATATATTGTAAATTACAAATAGAAAGGAACATCCAATATATTCAAAGGCTAAAACAAAACAAAAAAAGGTAAAATGTGGTCGAATATTATTTTTTTTTAGATAATTTCTCATTATGAGAATAAATTTATGCATAAAAAATTGAACAATTTAAAATTAATTTACCCAATTACTTTTAATTTTTATTTTTTGATTTTTACTGTTAATTTTGATTTTACATATTATTTCTGAAATTTTAATATATTTTTTAAGTTTAATTCCAAATAACATCTCCAAGTTTTTAGTCTTTTTGATTGCAAGTGGTAGAAAGGTTTAAAGTTACACTATATTTTACATTTTTGAGTTTCTTGGAAGTTGTAGCTTTAGGTATTTCGATATGTATTCGATTTCTTGTTAAGTGATTATATATTTAATTGTCCCATATTTGTTAGAGTCAATTTGGACTTAAATTTATCATTTTAATCGTTAAAAATGTATTTGTATTTTACGAAGAAAATTAATAATTTTATATCGAGTGCATTCGTTATTTTGTATAGTCCCTTAATATTAGTTCTCTGGGCTGGTTTAAATAAACTTTTTCATGCTTTATTCATTACAGTGCCAATTGATTTACGTGGAAATTTCAGCAATGATTCCAAATACAACAATTATTATACTTAATTTTTAATATAATATATATGGCCATTAAAAATAAGTTTTGCTACATAATTAGGAATTAGGTATGTATAATTTATTAATATTATTAGTAATTTTTTTTTTTTAATGTTTTGATATGTTTGTCCCAATTTATATTTCAATATTATTATGTTAAATATTTAACATTTTATTCACTCTTTGAATTGTACTATTCTCTACATTAAGTATAGTACTATCATATTTCTTTTTTCTGAGTTTCGAAAATTATGTTTTTTTTTTTTACTCAAATGAGCTTCATTGCTCGTATAGAGTGTTTTTAGTTTTTACAATTTTACTTATCACTAATTAAGTTTTAATTCAGTGCAATTTTGATTTTAAAATAAGGAATATTATTTATAGAAGGTATTCAAATTTGATTTTTTTTATATATAATATTATTAAGTATTATTACTACTTTTTAATTGATGAAAATAATCCCTAATTTTACTTTTGAATTTAGACATTTGTATAAATTTTATTAGTATAAATTCATTTGTATTGGCAGTTTCTTTGATCGCAACTGGTAATTCATTATACGTTTTGTATGCTGCATTGTATATTGTGTCATGTTTGTTAAATCTTTTTGTTGAAGATGTTAGCCTTATTTGAGTTACATTTCTAGTTGAGTATGTATGAATTTTTCATTATTCATTATCGGCTTAACATTTGTATTAATATTCTTAGTAAGTACGAGATGTATTTGTGTGGTCTGTTTGCATTTGATAACATGATAAATGTAATGTAATATTTTGTGCTTTCTATGAACTTCTTGTGTTGAAGTTTGCATTTTATATCCAAACAAGTTCTTTATCGCTTTATTCTGCAGTTTCTGTAATGTTTTAAATTTTTATTCACCGTGTTTTCCCATATTTGAGTTCCGTGCATAATTGCGCTATGGAATAAGCTGTAATAAATTGATCTCTTATTTTTTAGTGGTACCCTTTTATTTATTAGTTTGAATAGTCTTGCAATTGTTCTTCCTTTTTTTATTAGTTCTTTCATATGCTGTTCCCATGTTAAGTTCTCATCTAATAATATTCCCAAATATTTATAACTGTTCACGGTATTAAATTTAAATTTGTTATAGTATATATTTAAGACATCACCTGTCTTTCTTTTAAATAACATATATTTTGTTTTAGCTGTATTTATTGTCAGCTTCTGTCACTCCATCCATTGGGGAATTTCACTCATGTTAATGTTAATTAATTATTCCAATTCTTTGTTTGTTTTTTATTCATAGATTATGGCCAAGTCATCAGTGAATATAAATGGCTTACCATTCACTTTTATGCATAATAAACCATTTATGTAACAAGAAAATAGCGTGAACCGAATCCGAGTGAACTGCCTTGTATTATACCATATTCAACTTTTACAGCTTCACTTTTCAACCCATCACATTCTGTGTACTGCATTCTTTCCGATAAGTAACTTTTGAACCAATTGTATTCCCATCCCTTTACTCCGAGTTGACATAATATTCTTAGAAGTGTGTTTTTATCTACTGTATCAAAGGCCTAACGTCAAAAAAGACAGGTGACACTTTTTTCTTTTTATCCAATCCCGATTGAATTTGTGTTATTACATCAAATAATGTTGCTTGGGTACTAGATTTCTTCTTGAATTCATATTGTTGATTACAGATTAATTTGATCTTATGGAGATAATTAGTAAACTTGTTATTGACTGCAGTCTCAATCAGTTTACTAAACACTGTAGAAATTGAAATAGGTCTGAAGTTATCAAAATCATTCAGATTACTTACATTCTTATATATTGGTATAACTTTATTATGTTTTAGATATATTGACATTATACCTCTCATTAAGCATCATTCATTGTAATCCAACCAAATACATATTTTTGAATTCGTTATTTAGTATAACTTCTAGATTTTTCATTCTTTTAGCTTTTATAATCAGATTATTATCATTTGCAGTAATGTGATACAATAACTACTTCTTATTTAATCATTATCATTATGTATAGTAAATACAATAACGGACATAGAAAGACTTTAAGGCCTTTGGTACACCTACCACATCACTAAATACTTAATTACTTCTTACATATTGAGTATACTATTTGTTAGATAAATTGCAACCAGGAGATTAACAGTACTTCTAGTTCTCATTTTTTACCAAGTAATCTGGAATGATTTACCACCGCCAAATGTTTTTGTTAGATCCATAAATACCGAACTTTTATAGTAACCCTTATCTAATGCATCCTAAATTTGTTCCAAATTTGATGCTAAATCTCTGCCACTTTTTCCAAGATTCCATGGTGATTGATGTCAAAGTCAATTGTTTGTGGTATAAGATTTCCAACTGTTGAACCGATTCCATTTTTAAATATTTTTGATAAATAATTTAAAATAGAAGCGGTCTGTACTTACCACATTCGACTTTTGATCCCAATTTGTGAATTCGAACTATAAAAGCTTTTCTTAGTGAATCTGGATATATTCGCCCTGAAAAATATTTGTTAATTATTTTCGCAACAATTCATGACCGTCGAGTCAGGTTAAATAGCGGAGAGTGAGCGAAAAGATAGAGTGAAAAAGCAGAAGCTTTTACAGCTCATCTGGAAGATGTCTTCACGCCACATAACTAAATCAGCTCATACGAATTACTACCAGCTAGAAATCAAAATATACTAACAAGTTGAATCCAAAATCAATCCCAAAAGCAGCAGACTGTGGTGGTATTGCAGCTGGAATGTTGTAAAAGTTCCCAGACTTTTAAGCATATCACACAAATCTTCAATGCCATTTTCAGAATAAGTTACATTTCATCATTGTGGCAACAGTATAATTATAATAATCTTGAGACCAGGTAAAGATCCCATTCTATTGCATTTATAAAAAAATACAGTAAATTAATATGATCCCGCTAAAAAAAGAACGATGGAGTAATTCTCCTGAACCAATTCGGTTTTTAAGCTGAAAATAGCACCGTCAAACAGGTATATTGAATAGTTGTCCAAATAAAACAAGGATTTGAAGAACGAAAGTTCTGTTCAGCCATGTTTTTGGATATAAGCCAGGTATTTGACAAAGTGTGGCACGCCGGATTAATCTATAGAATATAACAAAACCTGCCAGTTGAGTCTCATCTACTACTCATCATCATCTGTTGGTTTTACAGCTCGGGATGAGCCTTAACCTCGTCTACAACTTTCCTCCATTCTGCTCTATCTTGTGCAACTGTCCTCCATCCGTTAACTCCAATCTTTCGACAGTTGCCCTCGACTTCGTCTAGCCATCGTGATCTTGGTCTACCTCTTGCTCTTGTATTGTACGGTACTGCGTCTAATATTATTTTTGGCATCCTTTGATCATTCATCCTCACCACATCACCGGCCCATCTTAGTCTTTGTGCCTAAATAAATTTAACAATATTGTGTCCTTCAATTAGTGCTACTAGCTCCTCTTTTGATCTGATTTGGTATTCACCATCGTCATTTATTTTGGGACCAAATATATTTCTCAGTATTCTTCTTTCGAATACTTTCAATTTATTTTCGTCACTAATTGTCATGGTCCATGCTTCGCATCCGTATGTTACGACCGGTTGTATTATGGTCTTGTACATTCTTGATTTAATTGTCCTGGTTAAAATTTTTGACCTGAAAAGACTTTTGTGAGCGTAGAGACATTTTTGTACTGCTTGAATTCTATCATTAATTGTCAGGTACATGTAATTTTTACTATTTATTAAGGCACCTAGATATATAAAACTATTTACTCCTTCAAAGTTATAGTAATTTATTGTTATATTTTGGGCGGATCGTCTTGTTTCCGTGTGCGCCATCTTCATATATTTGGTCTTAGCCTCGTTAATTTTTAATCCTACAGTAGCAGCTTCCTTTTCTAGAGCTTCCTAGAGTCAGAAATATTTCTCTTAATTCGTCAAAGGATGTTGCTACAATAGCAATATCTTCAGCATACGCACTTATTATAGATGATTTTATGAACATGTGTCCGTCTCTGTCTAAATCTTTTATTGCGTGGTGGAGCATTAGATTGGGAATTGTTGTTGACAGGGCATCACCTTGTTTGACTCCTGTTTTTATTTCAAATTCGTCCGTTATTTTATTTTGCACTGCTACTTTGTATTTGGTGTGTCTGAGTGTTAGCATATACTTAAATTTGTCAATTTTCTTGGGATTCCCATCTCATTAAATACAGCTTCTATCATATCTCTTTTTATTGAGTCAAAAGCCTGGTGGCATCTACTACTAAATTTGTATATAACTAAGAGACGTTTTCTAATTAGATTCTAATTCTAATTAACAGAATAACATAAAATCAATGCTGGCATCCCACAAGGTATAGTGTGCTAGAACCACTTTTATACCTAGTGTGTAAGTCTGTTCTACCGATAAACAGGAACACATTTACATCTTCACAGACGATACTGATTTTTAAATCAGCAAATTTACAAATGATTCCTGTTACCAGCAGGCTAACAAAAAAAGACGGTAGCAGTCATGATTTAGGGAGAGTTTTGGAATGAACGGAAAATAAAATATTTAAAAATTGGATAGGTACCCATATCAAAATTTTCATTTAAATACATTACATATCTAACAAAATACCAAATCGCGATTATTCCTGTATGAATTTTGTGATTTACTGAAATAAGTAGATTCTATTTTTATATTACTCATAAAACGTTGTTTGGATTAAAACGGCAGATTTTTCTAATATAACAAATTTTAGTTTACAAACTACCTTTGTAATTGCATCACACAAAGTTATCACAATTCAATACGTAATAAAAAAAAATGTTTTTGTCCTAAAAAACCAATAACAATTTGTAAACTATTAAATTCATAATTTAATTGGTTTATCTGAGAGCCAATACTAGATAAATCAATTATTTGTATTAACCTCCAGAAAATATTATTAAAAAACACAAAACAAACAAACCAAAAAAAAAAAAAAATTATTAATTAAAGGTCCGGTTCTATGAACACAAAATTGTCAAAATATTGTCATTGTTAGTGAAACAACTTATGTGATAATTTTTTTTGTGTTTTTTTTGTTTTTGTTTTTTGAGAAATTTATTTATTTTCTAAAGGTTTTTTATTATAGAAACATGAATATGCGAATGAATGTTAATAAAACGGAAATTATTTTCCAATTTCATTATTCCCGGAGCGTTTCTCAGAGAAAATTGTTTCTAATTTGTTCAATAAAAATATCCTACATGATAACATTTTGTCATGTTTTATTTTTTTTTTTTTGTTTTTTAGTATGGTGTAATATTGATTATTATCCTGGATATTGAATCGTATCGTTTTACAAATACATATACAAAAATCAAATAAAATTTTGATTAAAATTACAGAAAATTGGAAATTTTGATAATAGAAATTATTTAATGAATTCTATTTGAGTGCTAGCTATATTATTATGAATGCACCTAGAAAATTTTCGTTGTTAATTTGAAACATGTTTGATATTATTAGAATGCTAAAAGATTTGTTATATATAGTTTAGATGAAATTTTTAAGCTCTAATTAACTTAAGAATATGAACGATATACTAAATAAAATATAGAAATGACAAACTAATTTTTTGTTTGGTTATCATAATTTATGCTGGATTTTCTACATTAACATCCTATCATTAATTTAACAAATAATTTTAGGAAATCGCATTTTATTTTCATTGTTTCCGAAGCAGATTTTCTAAATTTTTGGAATAGTTTTTTCTTAATAAACATATTTGTTGATTTAGTTAGATCCTTTCAACTAATCGCAGAAAAACATTTTTTTTCCTTTGTGTTCTTATATAAATATACTATATACCTATATAGGTACATAATATTATACTATTATATTTTTACAGTTTGGTAAATGCTATGAGGTTATGTTATAGCAAATCGGTAAAGTGCAGTTATAGTGAAAATTTCTAATTCTAAAATTTCATCGTCTCACCATACAACAACTATTAGTAATAAATACGTGATACGATTTAACTTTGCCATGTTAATGTATATATCAAAACGTGACAACGAAATTTAGCGTGTGTTGTTATTGATGATGCTGATGATGATGATGATGATGATGATGATGATGATGACGATGGTGAGGGTGATGATGATAATGCTGATATTAATGAAATCGTTTCAGTAGATACTGTAATATTATAGTAGCTTATTCTGTATATATTAGAAGAGAAGTTTAGTTAGCATTATTTTAAAACAAAAACAAAAAAAAAAAAACAAAGACGAAAATCAAATAAAAAATAATTACACCGGATAAAATGTTGGTTTTATTGTTGTTTTTATTTTTTTTTCTGTTTGGTCCTTTTATACTACACAGTTGTTATTGCTAACCAATTTTTCAATATCTATAATACTACCATTTCATTTTAAAGTAAAATAACATGATGTATCTTTGAATCTACAGTAAAGTTTCTCTATAATGAACTTTTTTTTTGAGATGAGAAAGTTCTATTTGTATTTTATTTTTCATTCTTTATATATTTAAATTTCATCGCCACAGTCGATAGATAAATCAAATAGAGTTGATAAAATGAATGTATTGCGATGTTAATTGCAATAAATATAAATATAAGGCAAAATAGAAAAATTAATTTCATCATTGTAGAAATATATTTTTGATTGTTTTTCTTGTTAATATAGGATTAAATATTTTCCCTAAGTTTATTTATTGTAGGAGTCAAAATTAAAGGTTCTTAAATCACTAACAATAATAATACAAAAATATTACAAAATATTAACTTAATTTAAAAAAAAATATAAGACGTTAAGTTTAAGCCTTAAGCAGATAGTCTGGAGATGTGAAATTGCAATTAATAAAATTAATATTAATAATAATGATAATTATTTATTTATTTTATTTATTTTTCTCAAAAGGAGCAATATCTGCTCATGTAGAGTATATATTTATTTACATATTTACATTTTTAAAATATTATTAATTTAATTAAAATAAAAGTATTTAAGAATGTAACCAATAGAAAAAAATGTTTAATTAATATTTAAAATTAAAAGAATGCTATTATACATAAGTAATTTTTTTTTTTTTTTTTTATTATATAACACAATGTGTAATGATGCCAAAATGAATGCTTGATATAATAATATGCTTGATAATAATAATTATTGTAAATTTCATAATAGGTTATCCACCATACAACAACTATTAGTAAATTTCATAATAGGTTATTTTAAAAGGTTTTTTTTTTTCTTTTTTTTCTCAAAATATGTGATGATATAATTAATTTTTTTTTTGTCTTGTTTTTTTCTTTATATAAGTAAAATTTTGACCAACCCGAAGCTGTTCGGTCTGATAGAGTGTTATATCTTAAAACAAACAAAATAAAAAATAAAGAACTTAAATAACTTAAATAACTAGGTACAACTAAAAAAAATAATACATACTAAAAAAAAAAATTTTCTATGAAAGTTTTAAATAGATAAATTTTATTTTTTTTTTTTTTTTTGGTTTAAGTTATGGTCATATTCAAAAACTCGGTGATACGGGCAGATCATTATATGATGTAAAACAGATATATAGACAATTGGACTTCTGTTTTCCTGTTTTGAACAGGGTAAGATAAAAATTTGATTTATTTCTAGTATTGTGTCTATGAATATCTATATTTCTATTGTTTGTAATCTTAAAAGCTAATATATATATTTCCCTTTTGCAAATCGACTCGAAACTGGGATATTGAGTTCAATATAGCTGATCTGTTGGATGCAATATAGGGTAATTATTTATAATTTTAATTTCTTTTTTTTTAAGAATATTAATTTTTTCCAGGTGGACTTTTTCGGCTCTGCTCCGTTTTTCGGTTTAGATACATGATATTAGAGTTGATGTATGAAGAGTAAATGATAAAAAGAGCTTTATCGTCTAAGAAATATTTTAATCTATTTAATATAAATACATATGGGGTGATTTTTTTACAAACTAAATTAATATGATCAACTATATTAATATGACCTAAGATAGCTGTCAATTATCATACTTAAATAATTAAAGCTTTTTACTATTTCAATTCTGTTATCAGTGTATTGGAAAGTAGCGTTGTCAAATATTTGGTTTTCAAAAAGTAATATTTTAGTTTTTTTTTTAAATTATAGCTAAACGATTTTTTCAATTAACCAGGTCTCTATTATACATAGGTCAGAGAGGTTAGATGATTTAAGTTCCGATTCACAGCTTGAATAGTATTTGATTGCAGCGTCATCAGCATATAATTGTAGAGAGCCTTTAAGGTTAAGGCGTGCCAAGTCATCAATGGCTTAAATAAATTGGCTCCTAAGATTGAACCTTGAGGAACACCTTTTTTACTTAGTGTTGTATTAATACATTTGTTACCTATTTTAACCTTTTGTGGCCGGTGAGATAAATAAGCTTTGAAGAAATCAATTTGTGATTGTGTAAAATTCATTCATTCAAAGGTTTGTTATTATTATTATAGTTTTTTATTTCATTTGGTAGACTGTTGCAGACTTTCACGGCTTTGTTCTGAATCTCTTTGTTCTGGTACTCGGTTTGTGTGTATTATATTTGCTGATCTCGTATTATATTGGTGTATTTCGTGATTAATAGTTAGTACAGTATTTGTATTGATTGACTGATTGAGTGTTCTATGTATTTGTGTCGCTAACATTTTATCTATGTAAAGGTTTAAAGGTAGAGTTTTGTTATTTTTGTGAATTTCATTTGTTGGCGTTCTATACCGAATAAATTTTTAATTGCTTTGCTTTATACTCTTTGCATTGTTGTAAGATTTTGCTTAGTAGTACTTCCCCAAATCATAATGCAATACGTAAATATACTATAGAATATACTAAAATAAATAGTTCGTTTTAGCTCATAGGGTGTACTACAATTTATTCTTCTAAACATTCCTGCAATTCTACGACCTTTGGTGATCTGACTTGAAATGTGTACCTTCCAGTTAAGTTCTGAATCCAGTCTAATTCCAAGATATTTGTAGGCCAGAGTTTGACTTATGACACAATTGCTATATTTTATAGTCATTGTTAAGTTTTCTTCCTTTGTTTTTACAAACATATATTTTGTTTTCTCTATATTGACAGTTAATTTGTGCAAGCTCATCCAATATGTATTTTATTCATATCATGATTGATGTTATTTTCAAGTTGTGCAAAATTTTCTGCAGAATATACTACTGCCAAATCATCGGCATAATATTGCTAATATAACATGCGTAAGGCCTAAAGTGCTGCCTTGAATAACTTCATAGTCTAAAATTTTTATGTCACTTTTGAACTCTTTTCCGACCGTAAATTGTTGCCTGTTTTCTAGATAATTTTGAAACCATTTGTGTTCTTTTCGGATAATTCCATTTACAAATATGAGAATTGTTCTATCAACTGAGTCAAACGCTTTAGTAAGATCGAAGAAAACTATCGTTACTTTTTTATTGTACCCTATCACATGCTGTATTGCTGATATAACATCAAATACAGCACTATTAGTGTTCGATGTTATGTTTAAAACCATATTGAAATTTATTTGTTAAATTTTTGTTTCGAGATATTGCATTAGTTGTTTATTAACACAAGTTTCTATAACTTTACAAAAAATGTTTGATATATTGATATTGGTCTAAAATTTGTAACTTCATCTACATTATCCTTGTTTTTGTAAATTGCTACAATTTTATTTATTTTTAGATAATTATGCATTTCTCCTTGAGCTATTAATAAGTTGTGCTAGTGCTGGTGGCAACGCTAATTCATTCTTACATAATTTCACTAGATCTGCTATAATTTCATCTATTCCCGATGACTTAATAATAATAATAATAATAATAGTAATAATACAAATATCAGTAATATATATCAATACAACAAATTAAAGTTAACTTTTGTGGTGAGCTTAGAATATTTGAAATGTTAAAAATATAAAAGAAATTTTTAAGGTACATAATTTTAATTTTAGTAAATTTTGCGTTTTTTTTTTAATATTATTTTTAAATTATTTTTAATATTATGTTATTATGTTAGCACTTACCAGTAATTTATGGTCTGAGGTACAGAGGAACATAATTTGATATTAAAACACTATACGAAATTTTGTTATGTATAATTATAGAAGAAGCAGAGCTTTAAATGATCATATGTCTCGGATGGATGATTAAATATGAATGATCTAAAGACTTGTAATGTGGTTATAATTAGCCTAATTATAATTCATAAATGCTTATGTCATAAAACATTTGGTTAACATAATAACAATTTTTTGCTTTTATATCTTGAACTTCTATTTTTTGACAAATTTTAGAGGTGCTTATTGTAGTATTTACATGATGGTAAGTAGATAAATATGAATTATCAAAAATTATGTCATTGTTAAATTATTAGCAAGCAACCCATATTTTATTTGAAATATAAAAAATATTGTTTAAAAGAAGATCCTCTGCTTTACATTCATCCAATTTGATTTATTTAACACAGAAATATTTGACGACGTGTATCTATTACAATATAAACTTCACTATTGCTTTTCTTTATTATAACCAAATTATATTAATTTTTAGTTATTTTCCTATAATATTTTTTTTGTAATCCTGGGTTGTGGTTTTCTGTAATTCTGATTGTAGAAGATATATTCCGAGGTTAAAGAAAACATTAGAAAATCCCTTCATTGAATTAATGTTGATGTTTGTCTGGTATATTCTTTAAAATGTGTGTGGCTACCTATCTAGACAACGTATAGTTGAAAGATATATATGCAATCAAGACATCATTTTATTATGTAGCGTGATAAATGTTTCGGGATAGATTTTTTTTTACATACAAATGAATTTCTTAATCACAAAAAAATTCAGTTACACAACATATATTTTAGCGACCTAAATCATACCTTGCAAATGGTAGAGGTACTGATGCAAAATATTATTTATTTATATTCTCTTAAGTATTTTGGTATTGATTTATTTCTTCTAAAAGCTGTCATTTTAAGTGTAAAGAAGTTTTCGAAAGGGAATATAGACCTAACTAGTCGTACTTAAGTTAGCTAAAATTTCAGTTTCATTAAAAGATTTACTGAAGATGGAACGGTTTAACTGAAGATGGTACGATTCAGTTAGTATAGGTTACTTTATCAAAGTACATTAGGCCTAATCTAAATAAGCTGTTTTTAAAGTACTATTAATTGTTCACAGGAAAATTCTAGTATTTTTAAAAAGAAAATTTTTGAAGACTTATAAGAATATTGATTTCGTTATAGTGAAGTTTCACTGTCTATGTATTATGAAAGTATAATATATTGTGTATATATACGTACAGTACGGTGTGAATTACAAAATTTGTGAGAAGCAAACTTTTTGCAATCAAAAATTTTGTTTTTGAAAACCATTCAGTAATGAGGGGGAGTTTAGAAATGTTGTCATTATATTACTATTCGTGTTCACAAAAACAAAACAATATTCAAATTGTAACTACAAACTTAGGTCATTTATGCATAAGTTCACTCATACATAAACAATTATTAAGGTGTCCCTTATTATTCAACACTAATTGTTTGTATATTTGTTTTGTTTTTGGATTAAAACAATCTAAGTTGCATTCGAGGTTGAAATATATTTTATATCGTGCTGAGTTAAAATTCAAGTATTATCAATAAATTTAAATAATAAAAAGTTGAAGTTACCATAATTATGCACGTTGAATCATTTAATGTTGAAAAGCAATTTTAGTATTTGTAATAATTTAAAATTTAATATAAGCTTTTGATATTATAGTCAATGAAGCTGTTTTACTATTAACGAATATTATTATCAACTAAAAAGGGTTTCAAGCACATTAAACAACACTTAGTACCTAATAAATAAATTCGTAGTCGATTACCTACTCAATAAGTGGTTAAGAAATGAAATGTGAAGTAATTTTTTTGTTCAGACTCAAAATAAAAAGTTGTTATAAAAATTCTTTGTAACTTGAATAACTGTATATTAATTTGAATAACTGTATAAGCTTAGGAAGGTACATTAATGGAAAAAAAATATACTTAACAATATACTTGTATTTTTCATTTTTAAAGTTTTCGTGTATATATTATGGATAGGTAAGTTAGTACGAGTGGTTCTCTAAGTCGTCATATTTAGTCTAAGGAGGTCCATTATGATCTAACAAAATTTCGTTTTTCCGTGTGGGTCTTACTTGTTGAAATATTTTGAGAATTTTATAAAATGATAGACGCATTTAGTTCTGATCTAAGATCAATCAGTGAATTAAAAAAGTAGGATCCTAGATGAAATTTTCTTTTGTGGATTAATTTTGAGCAAAAGAAAAGAAGTTGCACGCTGTGCAAAAATCATTTGAGTGTATGTCAAGCCTTCTTTGGCGTGGTTGCATATAAGTCGCCAGTATCTTATGATAAACCTACCATAATATCTAATTTTGTCAATACTAGTAGGCTAATGAATCATTTATAGTTCGGTATGTACCAGAGAAATTTGGAAACATTGTAGTTTGATCTATTGAACCATTTGCGATTTCAGTAAATCTGAATTTGCTTATTTGCAAAGAAGTATATTGCAAATACCTAAAGATGTGTACAGATTGCTTCATTCCAAGGCTCTTCAAGTTCTAGCAAGTTCACCTCCTTTGCAGTTTCCTAGAGAGTCACTATGACAGAGTAGCGAACGTAAAACAATGTTAAACTGATCCAGTAATCTCGTTGAGTTAAGTGCAGCTGTTTATTACAGTTTTTAAGATGACGGCTCTCAATTTTAGCTGCCTGACTATTTATGAAGATACAACTATATCTGTCATGTATCCCGACAAATTTAAGTCCGTTTAAAATTTTTTTTCGCGTTTCAAAATAATATCAGATGAGAGTTATAATGCTCAGATGAGCTTGCAATGAAATTTAGGCTAATACTTAGATTATCAGAGACGACACCATCTTCTACCTTAAATCCAACAGTGTAGTATTGTTTTCCCATGATTCTCCCATGTGATTTTGTTCAGATTTCTCGAAGTAAGAATTTCCCTCAAACTAAGTAAGAAGTCTTCACTAAGTAAAGATTTCTTCACTTAGTTTGAGTGAGATCTAAGTTATCTAGAAGCAACTTCAGATCCTTCAAAATTATTGAGTTGTATAAAATGTTATTAATAGTTAAGAAAAATTTAAAAATAACTATTTTTATTCATATAGACGATATTACGAAGGTTGTCTAAACTGTACTAAATTCGTCCTCTGTTATATAATTCCGGGTGAATAGATGCTAAATAATTTAAACTATTTATTTTGACATTAACATACAAATTTTACTGTCATGGTAATTTTAAACGAATTAATTACATGGATCTTGTTAAGAAAATGTTCACCTCGATTATAGAAATTATAGAGAAGGTTGTCGTATTTTTGGTGCTATGATAAGTCTATAAAATTTTTCTATAATAGATAAGAGACAAGATAGATGTTTAAAGTCGAGTTGGTGAAACTAGTTTTTTTAGATCTATTTAAATTCAACAAATTTCCTTTATTGTGTTTGGGAATGTAATAATGTAGATAATATTATCAGCAGAACAATGGTTACGTATATTCAAATTGAAATATTTGTATGTAAGTATTTTATTCTTGCTTTGATTTTATTCCTAAATCAAATTTCAAAAATATAGTGTTATTCACCAGAATATTCTTTTTCGAATCAGTAAATTTCAGTACCTATAACAATATTATCTAATATATATAATAATGGCAGTTAAATCATCAGTGAAATTCTTTAGTGCCTACATAGTCACTTCTGCAACCACAATAGTAAATTTACTAGTACTAGAGTAGTAGATTATTTACTTGGGAAGTTTTGCAGTAAATATTTTGTAAATATGTAGATCACCTAAGCCACATCAATCTATTTTAGATGAGCTTTAGGTTCGAGTTTACAGTTTATCTGCAAATTTTTCATAAATGACCTCATATAAATGATTAGTTATGAATGTATGTATTTAACAACAAAAAAAAATGAATTGTTTAACTTAAAATAAGGTACACCCCAGTTAACAGTAATTTGTGTATTTTATATAATATAGTACTTGTATATAATGTAGAATATTTTCAATTTACAAATTGAAATTCAATTGAACGAATTCTTTCTTGAATTGCAACATCACATCTAAAACACAAACAGATGGATATCTTAATTTAAAAAAAATATATTTTCTATATATCGTCACCCTCAAAATTATTTTGTCGTACATCCAGAAAATCGAGTTTGGCGAAATTGAGTTTGAAGTTTGAAGCGAAATAATTTTGTAGAAACGAGAGAGTAGTAGAAATAAAAATTGTTTTTTTTTTTCAACAATTTTCTATTTTGAACTACAATATCTCCAAAATGGCAGCACCAATCATCATAAAATAAGTGTTGAAATATGCTCCAGATGGTTATCATACTAGATAAAATATATAAACCTAATATATATATATCTAATAGATCAATAGATATAACGGTTTATATACAAAAATATCAAAACAATAAGGGTACTTTCAAATGCATTTTCGTCCTTAAAGGATGAGATACGTCATTAAAGATATATATATATATATTGCAAAGCTAGGAACACCAAGTATCCTTAGGACATAATCATTAGGGCCCCCGCGGATACAATATCTCCCTCAGAAGAGTCCTATTTTTTTCTAAATTTATAAGAAAGCAAAATAAAGTTTTGAAATTCAATTTTTGTTTTTCATTTTTCATTTTGTTAAAGCAAAATATGGAGTTATTGTATGAACTAAGGTATTCCACAAAATTAATTTTGTATTTCATATTACCACATTACATAACTCAATAATTAATTTTTAAATATTTAGTTAAATTTTTATTTAAAAAAATGTTAATAATAAATTTTAGGAACATTAAAAAAAATTCTATAAAACTAACTGCCCAACTTCAATTTAGGCATAAAATACTATAAAGTGCTAACAAATTCAAAAATTAATCTTAATGTTTACTTAAATCTAGTTTTCAAAATTGTTATATTCATTATCAAAACTTATATTTTAAAAGTACGGCATAGTGACTTATAAGTCAGTCATATAGTATCACATACTAATTCTTGATTGAATAAAAAATACAACCATGCTACTGTCCCCTAAATCTCATGTTTGTAGACTTTGAGTAAGCCTTTGATAGATTGATAGAGTAAGCCGAGAGTATATTTGGTAATCGCTTAGTTGAAGAGACATTCCAGAAAAAAATTATACCCATAATTAAAGAGTCCTACAGAGATGCAAGATGTCGCGTTTTACATCGAGGACAGCTGACAAATTGCTTCGAAGTGTGTCAGGGAGTAAGGCAGGGCTGTATTTTATCACCCATATTGTTTTTAGTAGTAATGCATGACATAATGACTACTACTGTGGGTGTTAACGAGAGCAACGATATCCAGTGTCGTCCTTTCGAACGTGTCAGCCACTTAGATTACGCCGGCGGTGTGTGTTTATTGTCACATACGAATGGAGGTTTGAACGGTATTTGCCAAAAGCTGTATCACACTGGAAAAAGTGCGAGGCTAAAAGTCAATTCATCTAAAACTAAAATAATGCGCACAACTCACATATCATAAGATCCGATCTTCCATGAAGAAATGCGAATCGAAGAGGTGAGTACGTTCAATTACCTGGGCAGCATCAGATGGAGGCGCCGATTTGGATATTGAAGCCCGCAACAGTAAAGCCCGTACTGCTTTCGTACTGCTTTCGGAACACAATTGAAGAGGTTAGCCGCAGATAGGAACAGATGGAAAGAATTTACTTTCGCCCTATGCCCCAAGGATGGGGTTGCAGGACAATGATGATGATGATAATTCTACTGTCAACCACTTGAACAATACTAAAAGAAATTATGTTTTTCGAATACATTTCTTACATAACAGCAACAAGCCGAAACACATACGACAAAATAATATTATTTTTGTATTGCTAGTATTGTGGATTGTTCAAAAATCATTTACACCTCCTTTTGTCGTAAACCCAGAAATTTAGTATTTAAGTCAAAATAAGAATAAAAACATTAATCGGGGTGTCGCTTACGTCAAAGTAGCAATGAAATATCTCTGTATCTATGTTACATATGATAATGCCGTGTACACACATTGATAGAGTTCAAAAATTTATAAAGGGGGCATTTTCAGCTAATTTTTTTCGATTTTGTATTGTACGACAGTATAATTGCAGGCGGCCAATATGTATGATGTGTACATTGTCTTATTGGATAAATCAGCATTTCAAATATTCTGTCATTATGGAAGTTTAAACGAAAACATTTTAATATTATTAATTTTTTTTTTTCATCCTTTAAAATAATATGACATAATTTAGTCGGCATCATTTGAAATAAAATTTTTTTTTTCTATGGAAATTTAATATAAGTTAATTTCTATAAAGAATTAAATTGTTTATGATATTTTATTCATTCATTGTTATGATGAGTGATGATGTTGATAATAATGGTAATGATAATGGTAATCACATTGAAAACATTTATAATTATTATTATTTTTCTAAGCCCCAAACTATTTATTAGAAATTTTAATTTGACTTTTACTATTTTGATTGAATCTCTAATTGATGAAATTATTACATAAATATCCCTATCAGGATGATCACCTTCATTATTTCAATTGAATGTTGGTGTTGGTGTTGTTATTGTGCAGATAGGTGATTGTCCATGTTTAAAATTAGTCAATGAACAAAATTTTATATCAATTATATAATCAGCACGTTTCAGTCATTTTCTATATTTTTACTAAATTCAGAAAAATTTTTTGTTCATGTTTTTATTTTATTTTTTTGTTATTTTGATTGTTCCTAATATATTTGTATTTTTATTTAGTAAATTTTTGTATATTTTTTATTTTTATATTATTATTATTATATGCATGCGTAATTATAATCATAATTTTTATTTTTTTTGTTTTGGAAATTACATTAAATTCGTGATCAATATTATAAGCTGATGTAGTTTGAAATTGTGAAGAAAGAAATAAAAAGAGAAAAAAAAATATGAAAATTTAGATAATATCTGTAATTAGGAATATAATTTCCATAAAATGAACGTGTTGAAATGCTAAAGGATATTAACCTAATACGATATGTTCTAAATAATAAAAAGGATATTAAATGTGAAAATTTATCCAGAATGTGCCAATGAAATTGTCAAAAAACAAAAAAATTATATAATATAAATTCATTAATGTGTAAAACTATAGTAATTGTATTATTATATATACATAAAATATATATATATATATATGATAAACAGATGGAACTCCTCATTATAAAGATCTTCTCATTACAAAATGTTATGTGATAGTAATTTTGATTGTTATATATTGGAATTAATGCAATTAAGTTTAAATAAATTGAAATAAATTTAAATTTTAGTTTTAAATGAAAGCTTAAAATATGGCGGAAAAGGCTTCACGTTGATGAGGTTCTGTGTGGCACAGAATTGATTGAATAACACATAAAAATAATGTCAGTTTCTGATAAATATTGTTCCCGTAAGATAAATCTACTAGCAGGATTATGTGGGTTGTAGTAATCTGTATAAATTAAGCGAAAGGTTAGAATTAAAAGCACTAATCTCAGTGTGAGTACACTTTGAGAAGAGGAAGTTTTTCAAAATATTAATCGGAAAAATTCTTATTTTTTTGTATATAATTCCAAATCTATGGAATGAACAACCCAACTGTGCTTGCACAGATATTTGGTGCAAAATGTGCAACCAAGTTAAGAAATGCAACTATTAATTTTCGAACATAATTCCAGATTAATATCTAACAACAAATCATAGAATTCGTTACTGTCCAAAAGATTTAATGATCTTCCGCGAGAATTAGATATTAGAAACAATTTTCAAATTATTTAAAAAAATATTGTAGTAGAGATATTATTCAGAAGTTCCAGAATAAGGTCCTAAGAAGCATTGTGAACGCGTCTTGGTTCATCAGAAACTATGACCCACATAGAGATTTGCAAATAGAATCTGTCGATAAAGAAATACAGAAATTTGCAAGAAGTCACGAAAAAAGGCTTCAGAACCATGTAAATGTCGAAGTAGTCCAGCTCCTGGACAGTAGAAACATTTCCAGACGACTCAAAAGAGTAAAACCTTTTATGTTGACAACCAACGAAACGAGGTTTTTCACAAGTCTTCCATAATTACAAATTTGTTTGGAGAGCTGGTTGGTTTTCGTCGCGGATGCGATGGGTCTCCAAGGGTATGGATGAATACGTCAAAGGGAAAGTTAGATGGACATCGCTGGATGTAGTCTACATTGAAAAATAAAATAAAACCAAGAAAAAAATTGCTTATTAGTCCTGTAGGACTATATCTCAATATCGGAAGGGTGTGGTTAAGTGGGTAAGAATTCCACACACAATGTCAAGCTATGGGGTAATTGCATCTTTTGAAGATTGCCACCAGCCTGCGTATAAGCAAAAAAAAAATTTTTTTTTTTAAAAAATATAGTGTGTTACAGATATAAAAATAAATCTTTAAATTTGTGATTAATCTACATTTTTTTTATGAAAAACACTTAAAATAAATTCACCATTCATTGATGGTATCTAGTAATTAAAATACATACTAATAAAATATTTTTCTTTAAATTTTAATTGATAACTACGTTTTTATTTATGTATATTATAATTTTAATTTTGCCACAAGTCAACCGGTTTTATTCGTTTTAATATTTGTGTTGTATCATCATTGTGCAACAGTTGGATAGCCTTATCATTGATGTATTTTTGTAGTCTTTTTTTATGACTTTGTGCGATTGTTTGGACAACGTCATATCTACACCCAAATCTTTTCAGATTGTTATTGCGTGTGTATACCACTGGCATTAACTATATACTACGCGGTACTTTGTTTTGGAATCGTTGTACTATGTGTTTATTGATTTGACTGGTGCAACCCGTTGAGTTGAATTCCATATGTCCAAACTGGTTTCAAAAGTTGTTAATACAACATAAGTTTATTTGTAAATGATAGCACAGAGTGTCTACCTATGGTAGCCATTAAAATTTTCTGTACTTTAAATTTCATTCTTCTTGTTTCTTCTTGGTTTATACCTAGATATTTGGCTGTTCTTTCATATTTAACAATTCGATCATTAATCTAAAAAGGTTCAAGTTTAACATGTTTCTTGGTGAAGTCAATATGTACTGATTTCGCTTCATTCAATTTAATATATCATTTTAATGTCCAGTCTTGAACCTTTCTAATAGCTGCTTCTAATTTTGGTGCTGAAGCCAACAATTGTTAAAATTGCAGTATCATCAGTACATGTAGTAACTACGTAATGCAACGTAAATAGAACGATTCAAATTAGAATTTGGCCGCCTTGGTATGCTTTTAATCTTCTTGGCTCAAGGAAAGCGTCCTAAGTCTTGGAACATTCTAGTTGATAGCTTCAAATTTTGTCCACTCCAGCGAACCTAGATTTTTTGGAATTTTTTTATTTTCCTTACCTGCAAAAACAACAATGCTTACTTACTACAGATTTTTTAAGCCAAATCTCATATACAGACATTCTACGAATTAATCTTTAAAAAAAATGTATTAGATTGAGTTATTTTAATATTGTATTAGATTAGATTAGTAAATAAATTGAGAGAGTCAACAATGAGCCGAATGAGACTAATTATGTAAGTAAAAATTAGTCATTTTCTTTTTCTTTTTATCCACCTTAAAAACTAACCGACCAATTAAATAATTTGTAATACATTAAGTTGACAATTAAAAGGAAGTAAATAATTTCTTTGATCACATGTAAAATAAAGAGGTTTGTTTCGTTAAAATGTCCGGTCAAAAAATCACAAAAACTAAAAAAAGCAGTGAAGCAATATAATCGGTGGATACAACTAATGAAAATATATAATTCTTACAGTAGGCATACTGTAATGTACTGTAATATCATATATTATAATGTAGTTAGTTGTCAACAATTCACCCCAAAATTATACAGTAAAAACTTTATTCACCAAAAATAAGGGGAAATAAAAAAATAAAAAAAATAAACCACCACACCGCATACTTTTCACAAATATCAAGAGAGTGCATATGAGGCACATTTAATGTAGGTAGGTAAGGTAAGGTAGGTAAAGATTAATATTAAGTTTTCTTAAAATTTTCTTGGATCGTTGGAATAAATTTATTCTGCAAACAGTACCATATCTTGATTCGTACAATGACAATCAGCCTTAAAATAACTTGTAATTAGGAATATGAATAAAATAAAATAAAACAGACTAGCACGGTAAATTCACATTGCATTAAAATATTCATTAGTAGTATTTTCAATTGAAAAACAACTTATTGAAACTCATATTTTCACATAGAGATCTGTTCAGTCCCTGTCACCTGTAAGTACACAATTTTTACACAAAATCTAATATTTAAATTTGAATTATAATTACTCAACAACGGCCCCTAGTTTGGTTGTATTGTTATAAACGTTATATTCTGTTTGAATCATCCACCGGTCATTTGTATAAATCTTAACGTTCTGGTTATATCTGCCCTATATTGTCTGTGATGACAAGAGTGCCAAATTAATTGATAATTCTTGAAGCTTTATCTATGTAGAAAACGCTCATTTATTTCAAATACACTCTATTTTAAGAGTATTAGACAAGACTTCGGTCTATTCATATATTCAATATACAACCTAATTTTTATTAATTTTGAAGTGAGAAATCATAAAATATTTAAAGCTCTGCCAAAAGTGTAGCCTAAAACATAAGTAAATTGATAAATAGCAATAAATAATAAAAAGTGAATGTCTTCAGTACTATAATGTATTACAAAAACATTCGGGACCTTCAAAATCAAATAATTTCGGCATTGTTTAATGTGGATTAGGGAGAAAAAAAACTTAAAAAAATGCATGTACGTCATGGAGGTAGATCAAGCACAGACAGATGAAGATTCTGCTTAGAAGAGGAGAAATCTTCCTCTCCAAATTCTATTTGTTTGCGGTGCCATAGCTCGCAAAAGAGATAAATATTTCCAGGAATACACCTTGCCTAATTCTGAAATGGACATCAGATCATCAATAACGTTTAAAAATTACATATACCTACAGTTCTGAGATAATTTATCATTAGACCTACATGAGATATTGGTCATTAGACCTACATGAGATATTGGTCATTAGACCTACATGAGATATTTTAAAGATAAAAAATAAACTTGGATGTGATTGTGACTATGACAGTGACTAATAGACTATTTTAAATCTTCAACTACGGAAAACACTTTATTTTTTATAAAAAAACTTATTAAACTACTAGTTTTTTGCATATCATAAACAATTTTTAATTTTAATATTTTATTTACCAAAGAAAGGTTATCTCATGTAATCTTAGGATCTTAACAATAATAACGTTGCCCAGAACCATATCATAACTTTACAGTGAATTCAGCTCTAAATGTGGTACACAATCGTTAAAGCGGTTAAGAATGAGTGGGTTCATTAAAATGATAAAATATCAATACTCATTACATTTTTACATACGATTATCCTTTCGTTAAAACATAATGGTAGCTTCTAACACTGATTTAACTAAATACTATTATCATAATATACATACATATTTTAATTTGAATATAAAATTAGCTTATTCAACTAGATATTATAATAACGCATAAAATATAGTGTTATTATATTAAATTATACACCTACGTATAAAATATACATGAATATTATACCTATATAAACTGAAAATATGTGGTTTAATTTATCATAAAATGGCCGATCGGTCGTTTATTTATTTTTTTTTTTCGTATTTGTGTCGAAAGTCATTTAACAAAAAATATAATATTATGATATTCGAAAATTTTCACTAAGATTATCCTTATTTGAAATGATACTATGATAATATAATTATTATATTATAGTTAGCTCAAAGTGATATAAGTATGATTATTATAATTGTACCTGAACAAAATAATTTTTTAGACGGTGTTGTATTAGGTATTTGAATTTTGTTTATGTATTTTAAGATTTTTTAAAATACCTATCTTATTTATTTAGTTTTACATATTTTAAGGATTAAATAAATTTCTGCTTGTTTTAATGATCCTTTTTTGTTACATATACTGTTAGAATAATGGTTTGAGCAAGTACATCAGACCTATATAAATAGACAAAAAATTGCAGCATTGATTGTGCAATATATCATGATCCAGTTTGGTAAGTAGAATACCACCATCGTTAGTGAAAAAAAAAAGTTAGTGAAATCAACTAAGCCATGATAAGATACATGATGTTAAAATAGAGAAGGATTTAGATGTTTATATTGTATTCTTACATCTTTTGAATTAATACAACGAAAAAGACTTTAATCGAAAATAAATGAAAAATGAAATAAAAATATTGTCGACTGTAATTGATGAAAATTCTTGATTGTATAGTCGATTAAAAACACTGAAGAAGTCTGCAAGTAGTATGATAAGCTAATTTAGTAAAATTTGAAGGATTCAATTATTTCCAACAATTTTTCAAGCTTTACTCTGACGATAAAGAATAAAAATTTTTAAAAAATAAAATAATAGGCAATGAAAACAGTTAGAGTTCAAATAGAACAGTTAAAATAAAAACATGTTTTTTTCATATGTAATGGGACATCTACATCATAGCGTTCGATAAACCTGACTGCAGTACCTTTTGATACGACAGTCTCCAAATTTCATCAAATCTAGTCACAAATTAAAAACAGATCCCAAATCAAATCAAATGTGTAGTCACAAATCATCAAAACTGCCACAAATTTTAGTACAAATATTTTGTTTATGAGTTATCTGTAATAAAAGCTGAATCCCCTGTAACAACAAGATTAAAAACTTTATAGAGGTTCCTTCACTTTCAAAACTAGAACACTTACAAAACTTTCTAGAGGTTCAACTAGATCTACCGATCAAAAAAATTCGAATAAAGGAAGTTAAAAAAATAATTCTAAATTCTAATCTCTGCCAAGAAGTCTCCGGGTAATGATGAAACCTCAGGGAAAATGATAAAGGAGCTTCTAATGTAAGACTAAAATTAATCACTTATATCGTCCAATCACGTAGTCGTTACAATGCTGTATTGAGATTAAGCTACTCTCCGGACCCCTGGAAAATAGGCAAGATTATAATGATAGCAAAACCGGGTAGTTTGTATAGACCGATCAGTTTCCGACCTGTGATGTCAAAAATATTTGAAAACAGCCAGCAGATTGAATAAGGTGATTGATTAACGAAATGTACTACCTAATCACTAGTTTGGCTTTCGCCACAAGCACAGGATAACCGAGCAACTCCATAGGGTAGTTAATCAGGTGAACAACTCACTTGATAAAAAAAAACTATTGCTCCGCAGTTAAGAATTAAGTTCAATCAATTTTACAGGCTGATAGGACACTACTCCAAGATATATTTAGAGTGCAAATTAGCAGTATATAAGGCAATCATCAGGCCAATCTATAGCTATGGAGTGGAGCTTTCAGAAGCTTCCTAGGAACTCCAACATCGAAATGATTTAGTGGTTCCAGTCGAAGGTACTAAGATCCATGGATTTAAAAATCAAATTCAGTTGAATTTCCATAAATAATCAAAATTTAATTTAGGCTAAGAGTCCTTGAACTTTTTCCTTTGAAACATGGCAATTACTCTCAAATATTGTACTCAATATCTTTGTTTAGAGTTAAGATAGTTGTACAGAATAAAGATACAAAAACAAAATGAATTATCTATAGCTATTTTTATTTTCATACAATTTCGAGAAATTAGTACTCGTAAATTTAATACAAATAGTACGAGTATACATTTTGTATATATACAATTTAAATTCAAATTCTTTTAATGTGCTTGCACTAATTTAATTATTCATATTTAAAATTGTAAATAAATTTAATGCAAATGATTTCGATTTTTGATGAAATCAGCTGATGACATTGCACATTAGAATGTATTTGGATTTTTGAATTCGAATTCTTAAAGTCTGTGGAATAGATTATAGATCCAAGAAATATGATAGAAATAAAATGAAATAAACGTTAAACTTGTTATGACATAGAAATAAATTCGTCTCAACGCAAAAATTTCGTTTGAGGTTGTAAAGTAATGGTTTTAGTAAATTGACGTTTATTTCATCTTATTTCTATGATTGTGTCCAAAGGATATTTACTCAATAAGATGATCAAAACAATTGAAGAATTTTGACATCTGGTGAAAAAAAATTGTATTACTTCCAATCATAAAACTCAATCCAAATAGAGTGCTATAAATTATCTCAAGGCTAAAATGGTCCAAAAACTGCGTCAAAAATCATGCAATTACAACAAGATGAGTGATGTCTAACAGTCAATTGTTATAATTGTTATAAAGCCGATTACATTTTAAAATAATTGTCTCCTTTCTCGTTTTTTGGCGAAATATGAAACTGCGTTCCTACTTCTTTTTATTTTAATTAATTTATTATATAATAATATATCATTTAACAAATTTTATTTTTTCATAGGAAATATTAACGAATAGCAAAGCAAAGCAACAAACATCATTATTTTTTCGTTTGTCAGTTTTTTTCGAATTTATGTAAATAATAATTATTTTTTATATAGATTCGGTTGATTCCAATAATTTTATTCACAAAATTCATTTGGATAAAGTTTCTCTGGTAGGAAAACACTATCAGCAACTTGGCTTGATAAAGCATGTAAAAAATGTATTACATTACGTAAGGCTATTATGTAAAATTGTTCCATCAATGCTAAAACGGTTATTTGAATGTTGCATAATGCTATCGGAAAGTTTTTTACTTTGCTTGGAGCTTCACTTCAGATTTTAGAATCGTTGAGCTATTGTCTAAAATTTTTCTGGAGTCTGTTCAAATTGCAAAGGATTTGTATTATACTATTTTTTATGCTGTTTTAACGGGTAATCCTAATGCTAGGGTCAAAATAAGAAAATGGTCTCAGCACTTCATGTGGCATAGTTATTGTTACAATCTATTTGCAAAAGATATTTCAAATAGGAAATGAACGAATCAAGTGACATCTATTGGTAAAAAGAATTTAAGCAAGTTGATCTGGAAATTTTTGTTGTTGATCAAGGTGGAATTAGGATTAAGCTCCCATATGATATCAAATGGGGTTGATATCGGAAACAATTATTAAAATATAATCCTGTTAAGCCTGTCAAATCTGTTCGGCTGTTGTACAAAATGTAGCTTGCTCCAATGATTTTTTAAGTGGACGAACTAAAGAAAATAGAAATCTCATAGTCCACCAATCTCATCGTGCTAAGCTACTTGATACTATATTCCCGGCATGTAAAACAAAAACAGATCTTCCTCGATTTTGCCATTTCAAAGAACGTTGGGCAATTTCGTATTATTATATGCCATCATCCAGTTGTATTTATTTTGAGAAGGTGATAAAATCTGTTCCGTTACCTTTTCTATTGGTAAATTTTGCAAATCTACGGGATTCGGATGATAGAACAACAATTCGTGATGTATGATATTTTGTAAGAAAAAAGTGACTTATATGCGATACTTGGAATATAATTTCTAAATCGTCCTCTGTAACAGTATAGGGTAAAACAAAAACTCCAGCATTTAATATTAAAGAATTAATACATCTAAGAGTTGATTTTAGCTCGAGAGCAAAATTTCAAACTGATTTCAACGATGATAAGTCTAATCTAACATAACGACATCTCCTATCAACTGCTGATTTCTCTTGTGCTATTTTAGATATTACCTCTTCGGCACTCTGATGAATTCTACATCTAAAAATTACATCAGCTTCATGCAGAGCTAAAGCTCTAGTTGTTTCAAATCCAATGCCTAAATTAGCTCCTGTTATTACTGAAACTTTCCCACTTAAATCTTTTCCATGTAAAACTTGTAATGTTGGTGAACTGGAATAAAAGCGTTGTTTAACTTCATCTATATTTGCTGGAGTTTCTTCAACAGCAAAAGCTAATCTTGGATTAGTGTAAGTAACTGGATTAATTTTCTTATTTACGAAAATTGTTTCATTAGTTTCCTGATCAGTTTGTTTCTCCCAGTCAATCTGTAAATCACCAGATACTTTTTTTGATTTTTCTTTTCTAGGATGTGTCCATTGCGTTGCCTTATTTGTATCTTACAAAAAACATGACCGTCATCAGTCGCTTTTGTCTGGTAAAAATCCTGGCATTATTATTTTTAATTTCATTTTATTCTATTATGACTTAAGTTCAAAACATTCAGAAGCGTTTGATTTTGATTATTTCTTTTGTTCAGTCAACACTACTGGAACTCATCAGTAGGTATATAGCTATCAGTAGAATAGTGTTGGACCCTCTAGATAATTCCTAGTTCAATTCAAATTAGTTTCATAATTCATATAGAGATTAAAAAAAATCAGAAAAAGAATAAGACTCACAAATAAATATAGTGTGAATTATAAGAACTACATAATATAATTCTAATATCATCAGCGATTTGATAAGGCTATGATAAAATAAAATTCTAATAAGACTAAAATTTTAATAAGAATTATAGAACTAACACCATTAACTAATGTATTTGTAATAAATATAGTATAGGACCAACTATTTTTCTAGAAATAATCTTTTATATTGTTAAATTAGATAAAATAGATTATTTGTGATTGAAACACTATACATAATACTGATAACATTTTAAAAAATCATATTTAAAATTATACAATTTAATAGATATTAGAACCTGAATCATTAATTTTCTAATATCCTTTTTGGAAATATTAAAAATTTGAATGTGACCTTTGTTAATATTTAAAATATAATTCAAAAAAAAAATATTTTTTTTTTTCACATTTACACTATTCTGTTAAGGCAAGACTATTTGTCGTTCTTTCAACAAGAACCAAACAAAATAAAAATGAAAAAAACTTTAGATTTTTAAGAACATAAATTACTACCCCCAGATTATGTTGAAATTTATGAAGGCTTTACAATATGTAAAAATATTCCGAAGACCTTAATATATTTATTTTTTTTTTCTTCTCTTCATTTTTTATCAATTACATTATTCATACTTTAATGTTACCCGGAGATTAAACCATTCACAAATAAAAAATAAAAAAATAAAACAAAAAATTATAAACTAAAAATAAAACTTTCAAAATGCTCATATCTACATATACATATACATATATCGTACACTACACTACACCTTTCCATTATTCAGCTTCGGTGAAACATATGTATGGGCCAAAGAAATTTCATACAAAAAAAAAACAAAAAAAAAAAACTACCAAAACTTAATTCGATTAATAAATATTTCGTTCCTTATTTTCTTATTCTGTTATCCTGTCATAAAATTTTTTTTTATTTGTTGTTTTGAAAAAATAAGATTTTAGTTTTCGTAAAAAAACCCAATACATAAAATCCTTCAAAATATTAAATATGCCCTTTGCTTCTTGATGTAGAAATTCGTAGTTTCTTTTTATATTTTTTTTGTTTTTTTTGTTTGTTTTGATATTTCAGTGCTATGCTGTTGATGGTTTTGTAATGTTTCTTATTTATTTTTTGCAAACAAAAAAAGCAAAATATTTTGAAAGTAGTATAAGGCTGATAATATTATGAAGAATAACCTATGCTTCGATATTTAATCTCGGTAGAAAAAGAGTGCAAAAAATGATATGTATTTACATTATAAAAAAAAAAGTGTTACCATTGTGCTTTGTATGTATGGAAAAAGCAGGTGACAACGAATTTGAACTAAGGCTCACGTTTCGTGCTGCACTTTGGTATATCTACTGTTTGACAATTTAAAACGTATATCATTGAAGTATTGGCATTATACAGTGCATTAAAATAGGACACAAAGTTATCATTTTGTACATTAATTTCAGATAGCCAAGCTGACTTAAAAGCTCTCCCATTTTTAAATCAAAGTTCTATTGCGGTTCTTGAAAAAGCTTAACAAAAAATTAGTAGAAGAAGAAAGAGTAACTGTTTTGTGGACTTCTGGACATAATTCCCAAGAATTATTTCCAAATAACAAATTACACAAACATAAAATATGCAGGATAGTTTCCAAGCACTTTTACAGAGTAAAGCGTTTTTGAAGTTTCATATTAACTAGTTATGGACAACTCAACAACAGCCTGTTCAAGATTGATTTTTTTTTTTTATAAACAGCTGCGAGCTTGGATAGAACATTTTAAGCTTAGAAAAAATAATTTGAATGTAAAACTTTCCAAATTGACTGTCTATTCGAATTTCCAATTCAGTCGCGAAATTTGTTAAAAATATAAAAATATATGTAAAACTAGACTTATGATTTAAATGATTTCTGTTGGTGGTCAAGAAATAAATATAATTTTCTTATATTTATGATTAAGTACATAAAAATGAAATGCATGCCAACAAATTGAAGTAACTGTGAAAACTAAGGTATTATTAAACTAAATCTAAATATTGATCTTCAGTTTGTCGAAACCATTTGCATCAATTGAAACTTTGATATGTTATAAGCATTAAATGAATCACATTTATAATACTTGAAGCAACTAACACAAACTTCAGAAATATTATATAAATGTCATATTTATTTGTATGTTAAATTAATTTAATTAATTTTTATTAATTTTACTAGTAGTTTACAACCAGGTAAACGATTTCGTCTAACTGTATATTAAAACTGTACTAAATATACCTTTGGAAGCCAAATAAATGATGAAATCTACTGATGTATAATAATTATCAAAATAAATTCAATGACTTATATTACACGGAACATCCCTTAGTAAGCGAACAACAACGTTTGCCGAAGCTTCTAGATCAGGCTCATGAAGCTTACGAAAACTAGCATGGTTTTCTTGACCCTACTTGTGAGGCTTGTCAGGCATGTACTGCTTCAAATAGCTTTTGCCTTTACTTGAGCACATTTGTTCGTCCACACATAAATCTCTATCATATGCAACTCTTTTAAATTTCGTATTCAAGTGGTCAGTCATGGGACGTAATTTATGCATTGGATCATTATTTTTACCTGTTCTAGCCAACATTTTGTTATTGTCGTTGAAATGTAAAATTTCTTAATTTTTTCGAAGCGATTTCTAGTTATAGCTTTCTAAATGCCTTCGGAACCTAAACGATTACTCCAATATGAACGAATGTTTGGCAACTGATTTATTGAAGTATATAGAATTATACCTATATAACATTCCAATTCATTTTTTCTAACATTTGGTAAGCTTGTGACGCATATTTGTGTTGCGTACAAGTTTTTTTGTTTACAATGTGTTCTATTATTTCATCATCGAAGAAGTATTTGAAAAATTGGAAAGATGTATGTCAATTATTAATTTAGCATATTCTACAGGTGTAAAACATAAAATACCTTCTCCTATTAACATTTCGCTTACGCCACAAAATATTTTTAATTTTTTCAGCCTCACTTCCATTTTTTTCAGTAGAAAATTTGTTATTGCTGCAACTTGACGGTTCCTCATTTTACATTTCTTCTTCTAAATCTTCCCCAAAAAAACCTATAGGCATATATATATGTCACAGTCGTTAAACTCATCATTACAATTATGCAAACTATCTTCGCTTTCCCAACCGTCAAGAATTCCTTCAATGTCTTTATCCAACAAACCATAATTTTTTTCCATGATCAAACCACCAATGTATCAAAAAAAATACGAACTGTTTTTTCTCCCTAAATTAACCAAATCAAAATGTATTTCAAAACTTTCTACTTATATGTAATAAAAATAATATTTTTTAGTACCTACAAAATTTGTTTACCTGCCAAAAATATTTAAAAATATTTTAATTTACACTTATTCTTATTGCAACTTAGCTGTTCTGCAGTCTCTAGTCAGCGACAAACTGAATATTATTTTTAAATTTCTACTCAAACACACACAAAAACAATATAATGAGAGTAATTTTGAGTTAAAACAGTTTGTATTAAATAAAATACAATGGACTTTTTGGACATAGATTAAATATATTAAAAAATGTGAAAGTTTTAATGGTTTGTATCAAATATGGTACACGAGACGTTTAAGGGTTGGAGGGTTTATTTTGTAATTTTGTTTTTAAGGACTACTGGGATTCTGTTTCTATTGAATTTCTATTTTGGGGATTTTTGTCGTCAGAATTGGAATTTATTTTTCTTATTCTTATTGGAATTAGTTGCAATTAGTTTTTCTTATATATCTAGAAGAAAATCATCAAAAGAATTTTAGAGTTCATATTAATTTTTTCGCGGAATATGAAAGTTAGTGTCCGATTTCAGCGCCCTAAATATTCGTCTTTTTTGTTACTATAACAACTAGATGTTAATAAATAATGGATTTTATAAGTTCAGATAGCTTTGATCAAACAAAATACTATAATGAATTCTGAAGAAATATAGATTATAGCTTGATACAGTCGAACAACTTCATTCGTCTTTTTAAAACATAATCAGGCGCGTTGCAACAAATTGATACATCAGTTCTTGTCCTTTATTTTTTTTTTAAATGAATACTTTTTATTTATTTTTTAGATTTTACCATGTTTAATTTAACATTTCTAATAAAAAAAAAACCTTAATTTGTGAATATTTCATTCTTAAAAAACAACAAAACCGAAAAATAAACATAATTATATTTCAATTCATAAAACAAAACTTAACAAAACATAAAAAGATTATGTATGAAGAGAATAGAATATTATATTAAGGTATTATATTAGTTAGAATATATACACTTGTCGACATGGCCACAATCTTTGCAAAAAACTTGAATACCTATGGTCCAAACACATTGGATTTTTTTTACAATTATTGCAGTTATATTTTGTCAGTTTTCTATTGCTTATACAGATGCTTATTGCTTATGACAACCATTCTCTTTAATTGAAGCAGAGTTTTCATTAGTTTTATCCTTTAGTTTATTCATAGATCTATTTGTATCGAACAGAAGTTGAAGATCCAAGTTCAAATTAGTCATTGTGTTTTTCCGAACTAAATGAGGTAAAACTAATTCATGCGATAATTATCCTAAGCTTCACAACTTTTAAAAAAATAACGGGATTTGGAGCGCTGTATCAATTTGAACAAAACTTTTATAACTTCACTCTACGAAGGTTCACACAATACCAATTTACATTAAAATAAAAATCGTAAAAAAAAAAGATATTACACATATAGGTCATATCTGTACTAACTATTGTTACATTGTTGCACAAAAATGTTAATTCTAAGCTCACTAAAGCAAATTTTTCTTAAATTCGTTTTTAATAATAGGCGTCCTGAGATTTCTATGAATAACAGCATTGGATATAGATTAAAATTTTTTAAAATTTATTTTGATAAATTTTTGAATCTTCTTTAATTAGCATTTTGACAATTCAATCAGAAAATTGCAGATTATCAATTTTTACTATCTGAGAATTTGTATTATACAGTATGGAGTTAGATAATAATTAAAATACACTTTTACAAATTTTGTTTTTTTTTTTTAATAAGCCAAACATTAGGTTTTACACGATTCCATTACGTACGATACCCTTACTAATCCGGATGTTAACTTCCGATTGGCGCAATATATAACAAGAGCGCAGAATTCTTTAGTGTATAAGGGACTTAAAAGGTTTAACGATCTTCCGCGATGAAATTAAATTAGAAACAGATTTTAAATTATTTTAAAAATATTGTATTACAGATATCAAAAATAGATCTTTAAATTTGTGCTGAAATTTTGATATATTAATTGTATATTCAAAGTATATAAATGCTAATAAAGTTACTTACTTACTTACTTTATACTCGGCTGCTTGGTTTAATTGGGGATTGTAGAAAGACAAATGTCCCTTTGATCAGTAGGGACATTTTGAATAAATTTGTTAATATTACTCTGAATTTTTACAAATTGTACGTAGGCATATATTTGCATTGTGGATTCGTTGCACAGTTCTATAACTTATATAATATGTATATTCATATGTGATCGTGGTCGTTCTTACGATCGTTTTTACGATGTGATCGTTATTAAGAAAATAAAAATTAATTTATAATACCTTATTCGAGTAGACAGCTTAGGTTAGCTCTTAATCGTTTATTTTTATATTTTAAATTAATCTATATTACATTAATCTTAATTTTATTTATTTTTCTATTTTATTTATTTTTATCTTTTTATTAAATCAAATATAAATATTTTAATCCTATTAAGCATGACTATTTAGTTTTGAAAATGAATTTGAACTGAACTTTCACTTATAAAATAATTAATTAATATTATAATCTTTGGCTTAATCAATTTGTATTTAATTAACTTGAAATGCAAAAAAAAAAATATAGGTACAAGGTTTTGCAGGCACCATCGGAATTTACTTTTAAATTAAATTTTCTATATTATTTTATTTGTTTTAGAACAACGGTAACACTGTACTAAAAATTTTGAGTAAAATTATAAATGAACATTTGTAAAATATAGTGAGAATTTTTGTTTTTCCATCTTTTGGAAAAGACAATCAACCATTTTGTATGTGATGATAATTCAAAAACAAACAAACAAAAAAAAACAAAACATCTAATAACAAAAATGACAGAAAACATAGAAACAGGAACAAAAAAAAACGGTAAAATCTCATAAATTTTCATTTTTTGTTTTTTTTTTCTTTTGTTTTTATTTATTATTTTTGTTTTATATATTTTTGTTTTTTTGCTTAGTTCCATCAGTTTATTTTTTATGCGTACTTTTGAAAATATTTAGGTATACGCTTATCCCATCAATATCCTTCTCAATATCTGTTTCATAAAAACAAAAAAAAAAAATATGAAAATAAAAACAAAAAAAATGTGATAACATTTCACAATGAAAAATATAAAAGAATTAAAGCTATTCTAACGATGAAGTTCTCTCTGTGATGAATTGGAATGTTTGGATCTGTAATGTTCGGAAATAATAAAATGTCCGGTGGAAAAATTTGTTTTCAATAGAGTTCAAAAAATAGATGGTAAAATGAAATTATGGGTAATTACAATGTCACAAAATGTGATGTTTTCTTTTATTCAAATAATTTTTAATATTCCATTAAGGCAGACAACCCTTCCAGACAAGAGGTCATCATTTGAAATATTATTCAGAGATATGTGATTTTTCACTTTTTACGGGAAATGTGCCTTAGTTAGCTCATTTAATTATACTATATTTTTAAGGTGTACATTGAACATCAGGATGAAAATGTCAAGCAATGGCTGTTGTGTCAAATCCATAATTACAGGATGTGGTCCTTCCAAAAATTTTTTTTATATTTTTCCAAATATTATATTTTCTAAAATGATGTTATTCCAAAAATTATGAAGTTGAATATTTCTACATTAAACCATCTTCCTCCCATAGAACACTTTTAAGGAAATCTTATAAGTTAGTATAACCGTCCGTTTATAAAAAAAAATTTAGACCGAATTCAGAAAAATTTTACATAATATATTGTTTGAGTCTGTCAACAGACTAACAATTAAAAATAGGGGAAAAATGTCGAGCACTGACCATAAATTTAGTTTAATCGCAGTTTAAGTCCTGTAAATAAGCAATAATAACAAAATGCTTTCTACCAATGATATAACATACTTGAAACTATTGCGTACATCACCGTCAAAGCTAATAGTGAATGACATATTTGAGACAAAAGTAAGTATATTAAATTTACTTGATGTAATAATAAACTATAGCAATTAAAGCAAAGAATAGTCTACTAAAATATCATGTTCAGTTCAAGAAAGAGCTCATAACATTCAAACAAATAGGTTTAGTTTTCGGGTAATTTATTCATACTCCGAACCGGAATATTTACTAAAATAATAAAATCTAAAAATAATTTTAAACTCTGAATGATATTTTTTTTATAATATTAATTTCGTTTTATTGATAGACCTAGGTAGTACTCATTCACAACAACTCTTATTTTTTATATAATATTTACTTTGGTCTTACTTCAAACCGTATATCGATGGAAAAGGTTTTTTTTTTTGTTTTTTTTATTATTTTAACTGAAAATTTATTTCTCTTTGGATAAAATTTATTGTTTTTCTTTGCTAAAAGATAATAATAAACAGAGTAAAAATCCAAACTTTGATGACTGATGATGTCATGACAGATTTTAAGATTTTTTACATCCTTTACCGTTATTATTTGTGTTTTTGTTGTTGTTATTATTATTTTTTTTATTACTATTATTATTTTATATACCTACCTATATTAATATACATAATATTATATTAAATGTGATGATTATTGACTCTTGCAGGATATTCTTATGTGCACAAAATTCTTTAACATATTATATTATATGTATGAATGTGTTTTACGTATATATATAAATTATTATAGTATGTTATAAATTAGAGGATATGTGTATGATTATTCTCTAACGTTATCTGAAGATTATAATCGAATATTTTTTTTTTCATTTTTTCGTCTTTCGATATTAGTTTTTGGTTTTTAGTTCAATCAAGAACTCTGTTGCTTATGTTTTTACTGCTTTATTACCAATCTAGAGATATACTTCTAATATATAATGTTGTAGGTACATATATGAGTTATAACATTAAATCCGGGTTGATTTTTGGCAGTTTTATTTTAATTTTTTTTTTTTTTTTTTGGAAGGTTTTGTATTTCATCTGGAAATGTTTTTTTTTTTTGTTTTTATATGTTTGTATATTTTGATTTTATGTACTCTGGCCTTAAAAAATACAAGCCAGATGTGATTTTTCAATAAATGGAACCGAGAATTCTCTTCGGATTCACAGTGATTTGGTTGTTGTTATACTTTTGTTTTTTTTTTTTTGTTTGTTTTTATGTTGAATTAAGCACATCAGTCGTTATCGTGATTATCTGAAAGAGGGAGTTGAAAAGAGGTTAGAGATTTTTACAAAAAAAAAAATCAAGATGTAAAAATAGATATATATGAAAAAAAAAAATTAAGATTTTCTTTCGTGCTTTTAAATTTTTTTTTGTTATTTTGATTTTTTTTGTTGTGCAAAAGATAAAAATTTAAAAATATTTGTGTACAGGTTGACCGGACATGGCAGATTTTTCTAATTTTATTGATGTTCTCTGTTGAAATGTTGAGATGATAAAATTGGTAAAAGTTAAAAAGAGTGACGAGTGAGATGGTGTAGGAGAATAAAGTGTAGAAATAAAATTTAAATTTGTGGAGTATTGTAAATTTATTATTGTTCCGTTGTATTTTGAATTTGAGCTTAAATTATTTGTTATATTTTATTTTGGTACAGTGAACAAATAAAATTTAAAATCTATTATTTATCAATAAGTTGTAAAATTTAATGAAATGTTCTTTGAATAAGATATTTATTAAGCTTAATGATAATTGTAGTAATATATGTTTTTTCAGTGGAATTAAATGTTCCATCACAATAAGTTAGTATGTATTGAAGTATAATTTGACTATTTAAGAAAAAAAAAAAATCAAATATATTTAACCGTTACAATACCAAAATTTGAATACTGGAATTATGGGAATAGACAAAACTACAGAAAATTATACAATTCAGCTGCAAAAAGTCAATAACAAAATATAACGAAATCTACAAATGCAAACTTCATCAACAAGAAAATAGAGATACCTTTCACAGACAAAGTAAATGTAGTTGTTGAAAATGGTCGAAAATGTTAGTTTTAGTATTGCTAAATATATTTGTTTTACAAATACGAGTATTTTTAGTCGAGCACAAAACACTGAAGAAGCTCACAAGTAGTAGATAAGATATGCGTATCTGTATGATATATAATGTATATTTAATGTATATTTAGTAAAATTATAAAAGGAAAATATTCATTCGACTATTTTCAAAAATTATACATATTTTACTCTAATGCTTAAAAATTAGTTTTTCTAAAAAACTAAAATATATTTATCATACCATACGACAACGTGGCAAAATGCTGAGTTTTTATAACACCAATTCGAATGGTTTAACTTTATTCAGCTTTCGTGTCAAGTTCGTGGTTTTCAAAAATTTCAACTTCACAATGTAGATTTTTTCGAGTAATCTTGCATAATGTGTTATTGCAAATCGTTAATTTCAACAGATAACCTGGTCAATAATTTGATCACGATGTATGTTAATATTTTCTCCGTACCTTTTTTTGGAATATATTAGTAAATTCAATATGTGTTTTAGCCGTGAATTCTTGTATTTGAGCTATATATTCAAACCGGTTTTAAACTTAATTATAATTAATTCAGTATTTTATTATTTATTGACAAACATGAATTTCTTCCTATATCTAACAGAATGCAATTTGAGATATTTTCGTTTCAGGTTTTTTTTCTTCATTTTTATATAAAGTTTCCATTGAAGTGTTATACACCAATACTTTCATACTGTCATATACTGTGTTTTGCTATCCTTATAGCCTTATGTAGCAATAGTTTGACCTTTAAAGCTTTTGTAGGTAACATTTATAAGAACCTGTAAGGTTTTAAACCAGACCGATCTGCTTCAGTGTGTAAACTCAACTTCTTATAAATTTCTTACAGGAAATGTAATTGACAACCACAGTAAATTTTTTTTCAATCAAAAAGATTATTACATAATCTTACGAACCGATTTTTCTTCATTCGGCTTTATATACCAGTCTGTTGTTCATTTCACGACTTTATTAATTGCTCTTTGAAGATTGTTTGCAACTTCGTTTATATTTTTGCCTACAGTTGCGAATGTAGTGCTATTGATGCCGTCTGTAATTTTATTGATTGTTCTTTGAAATTTGTTTGTAACTGATATTTTGATTTAACAATAAAAGGTTGTATACCCCTTAAATATTAATAGGTTGTATACTTCGACAAATTGTATTTTTATCCATACATACAAATCATATGGCTAAATTCATCCGAGTTATTACTAAGTAAATTCTTTTACTTTTCTTTAATTTCATTTTCATATGCTTTTATAAGTATATCTACAGTCATCGAAGATCAAGAGACATAGAGACATTGTTTTATAGTTGTAATCTATCTTAAAACATTTTGATTGTAAATTTGAGAGTAAAGAATTCTAAAACTAAAAAAACTATAAACAAAGTATTTTTAGGAATTGTTTCATTCATCATAACACTACACTCATCCCTCGATTTACGGAAGCGTTTCGTTCCCGAAAAGTTGCCGTAAATCGAAATTCCGTGTATCGAGTTTTTTTTTAAATGTGTATATGAAATTATGTACATAAGGTGTGTGCAAATACTGTTATATGTACTATATACCTACCAATTATGTATGTACTATGTAAATATTTTGTAAATGTAAAACGTAGTACGTAGTACGTGACTACAAATATTAATTTTTGCTTACAAAAACGTATGAGAAAAGAGATCCCATCGCCTACTAAGCCTATTTTTTCTACAAGGATTTCTTTAAAAAAAATTTAGGATTTTTCTATTTTCCGTAAATAGAGGTTTCTTCCGTAAACAGAGACCTTTATTTTTAATTTTTCAATTCCGTTATACCGAAATTCCGTAAAAAGAGAGGGATGAGTGTACTAGAACTCATCAGTAGGTATGTATAGTGTTAGACTACCTATACAACTCCTGATTTTTATTTTTATTGATTTTATAACTTATTATATGATGTCATTAGCACATCTGTGAGTTATGAAAATCTACCAAAATTTCACCGTAAAATGTATTATAACTATAAAATAAATTTATGTTATAATAAATTTAATTAGAAATTATTAAAATTTCCATAGCATTTTACTTTTAATAAAAAGAACAAGTTCGATTTATTAATATTTAATATTTGAACATTGATACATAGATATAAATTTATACCACCATTGTATCTATAAAAATATATGATGTTTATATGACATCTTATAATAAGTTATAAAATCAATAAAAATAAAAATCAGGAGTTGTATAGGTAGTCTAACACTATAAATACCTACTGATGAGTTCTAGTAGTGTTATGATGAACGGAACAATTCCTAAAAATACTTTGTTTATTATAAACTCTTATTATAAGTAAGTAATTTGACTCAATTACAAAAAAGTAGGTTGACTCAATCAAAATATAAAATTTGCATAAATCTTTTGTTTTTTGAATTCACTTGTAATAAATATAATAAAATATAATAAAATAAAATTTTGGATAATAAAATAAAATCAAAAACAATAAACATTGTATTTTTACACAACAATAATTGGAAGTTGACTTTAAAGTTATTTCATTTTATGAAACAAATATACAACAATTAGCCCATGAACTACTGAGCTGGATCATCTGATGTCCATTATTTTGCTTAATTCACTGAGCTTAGATTTTATTTTATTTTTATTTATTCAGAAAAATAATCTCAGAAGAGCTATACATGTAAGCTAATGTAGAGTGCTTATAATATAGTTATATAATTCAAAATTATGCTCCATTATCAAACATAACAACGCAAAGAAAAATTAAACTTAAAAACAAAAAATAAAAAAAAAAACAAATTAAAATGTTTAAAAGTAATTAATTAAAAACATGTATGAGTTATAAATGAATAAGCTAATAACTTTCAAGAGAAATATTTCTTAAACTTTTTTTAATTTTATATTGTTGAAATATTTAACACCCTATATGGTAATCTGTTGTAGACTGTAGTTGCAGTCTACATTGGTTCTAATCCATTTCGATTATGACCAGGCATAAATCTTAGATGATTTGCATTTCTTGTGTAATTGTGTACATCAATGTTAGACATTAGAGACATGTTCGTTTTGATGTTGTTTTTCCTAATATTGTTACTGTGCAACATCTGATTCATTTCTTTAAAATCTCTTATTTTTAAAATGTCGTATTTTTATGTATTAAATTTGTTGATGTTTGGCAGTGAAGCAAACCCAGGTTCTTAATTGCTTTATTCTGGATAATCTGTAAAGCATTTAAATTTCTTTCATATGTATTTCCACAGACCCCAATACCATATGTAGAAAAATAAACTGTAGAATATAGATTTCTTTGAGTTACGAGGAGCCCATGAACCTAGCTTTCTAAATACACCAGCTATTTTTCGTGTTTTGATTGATAAATTTTTTATATATGTTCATTCCAATTCAAGTCATCATCCATAATTACGCCAAGATATTAAGGTGTCCACATAAACGCGATTTCCAGAAACACAACAGCGAACGCAGAACGTCAAAAAGAGTGCCGTCCAAAACAGTAACTTTATTTATGTCTTTGCCTATAGTCAGAATAGCAATGTCATATATGCGAAAGAAGCTAATTATGTGTTCTGTAATTTGAGGAGATCCACACGTATACAACAAATAAATGAAAAAATCAGAACATTGCGACTTCTGATTTTATATCTTTCACTTTTGAATTAGCTCCTCAGGTAATAAAAAAAAAAAATTGATTAATAAAAATAATATATCAAATCCAAATACGTTCACAAGATCACAACAAAAATGTTCACAAGATCAAATAGTTTCAAAAGAAAAACTAAAAAATCTTTAATAAAAAGTGAATTTAACTAAATATCATTATACCAAATTAAAATAAATTAAAACTTCAAAAAACATAAAAATCCATTTCAACATTAAAAATTCTAGACAAATTAATTTGCAAAAAAATTTGTACATATCGTTTTCTCTTTAATTTCATTTTTATTTTCTTCAATCGTTTCTTTATTTTCTTGAAACCTACACCTTCATTTTGTTTTTGTTTTTTTTTTTTTTTTTTCATTTACTTAAACAAAACATAAAGTAAATAAAATGACATGAAACCCATGTACCAACTCCAAAGATTTTAAATTAAGTCTAGACACTTATAACATAATATAAAGTGACTGCAAAAATAAACACAACAAAAAAAAAACAAAAAAAAAAAAACAGAAAAATTATTTCCTTAAAAATAGAAAGGAATTTCATGCATTTCATTTTACATCCTGATTTTTTTTTTTGTTTTTTTTTTGTTATTTCACAGTACTTTATTATTACCTTGAAAGATTATAAAATAATTTGGTAATGTTTCATGTCAACAAAGTCTGAAAAATAATGTAATCGTAAGACAAGATATAAGAGAAACATTTTAAAGAATTAATTTTCATAATTTTAATGTTATTTAAGATAGATATCCTTATGGTTAGGATATAATTTTTAGATATCCTTATTGTATGAATTTTTTTTTTTTTTTTAAAGCAAAAAAAAAACAATGTCAAAAAGCAAAAATTTTTTTAACTTTAATAGCGAAATATTTTGAAGTTTGTGTTTATTTCTCGGTAAAGGACGAAAAAAAACGAAATGCGAATGAAAAAATATTATATTGAAATTCTTTAATATTATGTTGGTAGCGAAAATTTTTCTGTTAATTAAAATGGGAATTAAAGAAAATAGTATTTTAAAAAAAGTTTATGATCATAAAAGCTTAAGCCCGTATTATGTTTTTTTTACCTTTTTTTTTGCTTATTTCTATTTTACAAAATATGATAAAAACAAAATTTTAAATAAGTTTTGTTTTTAAAATCTTTTCAGTAAACAATGCGGATCTCTGTTTGTATTCTTTTATTCTTTAAGAGCTTAGATTCCACAAAAAAAAATTTCCCAATCTTTCCAATTCCGAATTTTTTTGTGGTACAGAAAAAAATACAAAACTAAAATATTAGGTTACAGCAAATTTTTTTTCTCTTTAATTTTCTCTCATGCAATATTGAATATGTTAAATTTACTGATTACAGTCTGTAATATAACATTACAGAAAATTTACTGATTACACAGTCTGTAATATAACATAACAGAAAATTATTTTGATAACAGATTGTGAGTAAATACGGAAATTGTTAGTTATATAAATTTCCTCGGTTAAAATCAAATTGGAATTTTAATAAAGGATATTATTTTACTATAAAATAATTTCTATATATTATTTTGATATTACAGTCTTATGTTTAAGTATTACAGGTGTGTTATGTAATGTTATGTTGTTAATATTTTCCGATTACGAATGATTTCCGTTAAATAGAAATATTTTTTGGTTGTTTTGAAATATAAACTCATAACATGTAAAATTTAAATTTGAGTATTGGGTTAGCAAAAATGAAAATCAACTGTTTAAACTGTTTAAATATGTATTAACATTTCATAAAAACTTGTTAAATTTAAATTTGTTTTATTTTAATTAAAAACTAATTATAATTATTTTATTTTTCATGTACATAATATGGGTTTCCTTATAAATTTTATATTTAATATTATAATTCAAAAAACAGAAACAAAACTTCTATTTTCAGTTAAAAAGACATAACTTCGTCTAAAAACTGTAAAAACACGCTATCAACACTGTTATAAACACATATTTTCATATAATAATAATAAATGAATAAAATGAATTATTATCAAAATTACATAAATATGTATTATTAATAATTTATATAATATCAATATTATTATTTTATAGTATTTATTGCTTAGAAAACCCATTTGTGTTATTTTAACATATAACTTTCATCCTTAATAATTGAAAGAAATGTAAAAAAAAAAACGGTTAAAATTTTTTCTGTATAATGTTATGTTAATTTTATTGTGAGAAAAAAATTACTCCCATTGCGTAAATTTAAAAAAATATGATTGTATTTCTCAAGGTTATTTGAAAATTACCCTTATTTTACAATCCAATTCAACCCAAAACAAACGAATAAACAAAACAGGAAGAGAAATATATTTTACGACATGTTATATGTTCTCTGGTTCTATAAAATAGATATATGTATAAATGCATTGAAAATGGAATAGTATTTTTTGGGAAATTTTATTTTATATAATTTCAATATGGAATAGGGATTATGATATTTCGTTATCGCAAATATCCTTTTGATATTAATGTATTTAAAATTTTAAAACTATGTATATATAAAAAGAAAAACTTTTCAAAGGGAAATTTTCAAAGAGAAAATATAAATTTCCAATTGGAAATTTTCTCATGTTGAGTAAAATTTCACAAAAGATTTCCCTAAAAATATAAAACAAACAATAACAATATTGTGTGTATAAGAAATTTATCATGTTATTATACAGATATTTTCAACATTGTGAATTTATATCCTCTGTTATCCAGCACCCTTTTGTGCTAACTTAACTACATGTAGAGATACGTACATTAAAAAAAAAGAAAATAAAGAAATAATTTTTTGTTCCTTCTTATGTAAAAAGGAAAATAATAATTTTGTATTTTCATTTTTTCTTATTTTTTTCGCTTGTTATTTCTGAATTTTGAAACAGAGTTTCAGTTTTTGGACAAATCAACCGGATGTTTAGTATTACTTAGATCGTGTTGTACGTAACGAATTCGGATAAAGTAATAACAATAAAATTTCGCTCACGTAAATAAAATCCTTAAATATCCTTTTACAATAAATATAATAAAATATATATATATATAATATATATGTGTGTATATATAAAGTGATATTAAGAATGTATATTAAAGAAGATGATGTTAAATAAATAGCGGACGAAGGATTTAATATATTAATTTTAAAAATAAAAAATAAATAAATATATATTTATATATATATATATATATATATATATACAATATAAAGCAATTTATTGTTGTTACATTTGATTTTATTTTTTATTTTTTCTGGTTATCCTTTCTCCTTGCGTTAACATTATATTGTTCTCATGTAATTTTTTGTATTTTTTTTTTTCGTTTTTCTTGCTAAAAACAATTGCACGTAACTACGGTATATTTTAATTTTTTTTCCCAACATAATAACTTTAGTGTAAGGATTAAACGAAGACGAAGGATATGTGAAAATACTAAACGAATATAAATATCATTGAATAAGAAAAATTTATATGTGAAAATTATGGTGAATGAACGGAAAAAATCAACTTAATTTATTTGAAGGAAACCAATAAAAAAAAAAAATTATAAAGTTAAAACAAAAAAAAAGTAAATCAAAAAGACACATATGGGATTAAAGTGTGTTTACATGTATAACTTATATATTTATGATTTTCTCTTAGTTAAAATTTAATAATAATAATAATAAAAAAAAAAAAATTGAATTCCATTGTACTGCACTGTCAGGAATAATTTATGATTCAATTCTCTTGTTATCCTTATGTTTTTTTATTTGATATTTCGTTGTTGTTTTTTTGATTTAACCAAATAAATTTTCATTATTATTTTAACACCAATATCAAATTATCAAAATTAACAAAAAAAAAAAAAAAATATAAAAATAAAATAAAAATTAGTGCTTACTTGGAAGAAATTATTAAAGAAAATTTTTCAAATAATATATATATATATATATATATGTATACATAAAACATATATATTGTAATACGTGAACAATAATAATAATTTATTTTAATTAATTACAAATTCAAGAAACGTGTCTAAAAAATTTCTATTGAATTATAAAAGTGATTTTTCAATTAATTGGAAAAATATAATTAAATCGTTTGAAATTTCTATTTTAAATAAAAATTAGTTGTCGCGAATAAGTGTTTTTAAATTTGAAATACAAAATTTGAAAATTAATAAGTAAAGAAAAAAAAATTAGTATATTAAAATTATCAATAAAAATTATTAAAAAAAATAAATGTGCTGGTTTATTTAAATATTAAAGAATTTAATTGAAATTTAAAATCTTATTGAAAACAAAAAGGAAAATAGTAGTTTTAAAATAGAAATAAGAATTAAAAATAAATGAATAAAAATTATTTTAGTTATAATACAAAATTTGGAATAATAAATAAGAAAAGAAAGTTTGTAAAATTATTAAAAAATAAGTAAATACAAATGGAAATTTAAATATTTATCAATATAATGGAAATAATATAAAATTATATAAAAAAAAATGTAAGTTAATTTTGTCGTATTTACTCTCAAAATAAGATTCTGTACTATTTGAGTCATAAAGCTGCCAATTTCAGCTTCAAAACAAAAAAATTATATTATCTTTAGAATACTAAAGATATATATATCTCAATTTAAAATTATGTTTTATAGGAATTAATATAAAATAATATTTACATTCAACTTTTAATAAAATTATAGTTTTAATAAAATTGATTACACGGGGACTTAAACGTATATAATTTCCAGCTCATTCCTATTCAGGACATAGTGACAATAAATAATAATGATGTATCAAAAAATTATTCCTTTAAAAAATGTACATAACGTATGCAATTCAACCAAAAAATTCATCAACCTAAAAAAAAAAAATAATAACAATTAAAAACAAATCTGTTTTAAATTTTTAATAATAGAATTCCATTTTTTTTTTAAATCAACAAAAGGGTTCATTCCAAATTTTGTTTTATAAAAACATCCGCAAACGTAAAATATTTTCAAATTGGCAATTTATGTACAAGTTCACTGTCCTATAAATAAATGAAAAGACGAGTTCATTTTCCATAGAATGCCATTTTCATTTGAAAAAATCATAGTTCTTTAACAAAACTGTTTAGTAGCTATTGAAAATATTCTTATTTCCATTTCTCTAAGCAATAATCAAGTGTATTTTTACCAGTATCGAAAAACTTGGAAGATCTAAAGAAATCATAATGCTATTAATATTCATAAGACGATATTGTGAACATTTTCGGTTTAATTTCAATATTGCAGCTTTATATTGGCAAAATGAATCAAATAAATATTTTATGTCCACTTAGACAATATTAGTTTTGTTTTGGTAAACATATAAGAAGTTAAATATCGTACAAATTAGACATAGTCTTTCGAAAATGAGCACATCAGAGGAAGAGAAAATCGATTTCAAACATGTATCGAGAAATAATTGATAATAAATTGGAGAATAAATCTGAAAAATCAAATAAAAATAAAATATATGTCACCTACATTTATTTATTTTATCTCAATCATAAAATGCCTAAAGAAATTTATCTCATTCTAAGACTTTATATAATTTTTCACCTGAAATATAATATCCAGGAATCAATTTCAATAAAATTGAATAAAAACAAAAAAAGAAAACAAATTGAAATGCAAAAAAATTTCTAAAAATAGAGGTTAAATAAAATTACTGATTACCTCTAAAAATTCAAATTTAATTGAATAAAAATTTGAATTCGAAAATAAAAAATTTAATGCGGTGCAGTATGTAAATAAATTCTGTAATATAAAATTATTTTATTTAAAAAATAACTTAAAATATTTTTATTTAAAAATAATATAAAACATATAAATTTGATTATATTAACACGTTGGATGGTGCAGTACGTAGAGAACCTGTCTTTGAATCGAAAAAGTTCAGGTTCTCAGGATTCCCGACGAGTGCGCAAAAAATGCTTTATGAGTATTTCGACCTGGTCCAGTAATTTTTGTTGTCTAGAATATAATAGTTGTCCACATTTTGTTGTATAGAATATAATAGTTGCCCACATTTAAATCAGTAGATATATCATAAAAATTCTAAAGAAAAGCTATTGTATGTAATTGTGTGTGTAATATCTGTGTAAAAGCAATTACGGTAACTATCACGTAGATTTGGAATTATATAAAGAAAAAATTTCAAAACCATTTAATTGGATGATAGCCTTCGCTTCTAAAGTTAGTACCAATACTTAGTTACCAATTCAATTCAATTCAGTTCATTTATTTATCCAAATATTCACATTCACTATATATTATAAATACATTTAATTTAACGCATATCATGTATTATCCTAATTAATCTACATAATTGAAACAGAATTTATTTGTTTCTAATTTCGACTTAGTTCTCATAAAAAAAATATATTATTTTTTTAATTTTTATTATGACTTTGAATATTACTTTATTCAGCAGTATTAATCGGTTTATTCTGCAATATTAATCTATAATTGAATTGAGAGAGAGGCTTTATTTGTTGACTCTAATCTTCTTCATTTTTCTTTGTGGGTTCTGGTATCAATAGTATTTATTTTGTTATTAAGCTTTGTGGCTGGCGCAATATGCCCACTGAAAGTCGATACAAATGTAATGACATATACATTAAATTATTCACAAATTAACTTATCCCTTCTTTATGATAGTTTCGGGTTGATTGATTTTAATGAAATTTTTTCTTTATTTTAGCAGAATTGCTATCTTCTCTCAGATTTATAATTGCCAAACAACACAAACTTTTTTTAATATTCTTTCAAAGTATTTTTTTTTAAATTGAAGTAAACTTTTTTAATTTCACTTTTTGCTACAAAACTTTATTTTCCAGTCAATTAATTAATTAATTATATTACTTTTAAAAATAAATTAGAAGAGCTATCAAAAATTATAATGAACTTTTGTGTCAGGCCATTCAATTCATGTTCAATTGTAGCCACTGAATGATTGAAGTACAATTTATTTCATCTTCTTTAAATTATTATTATTTCTTTATTTATTATAATAATTATAATTACAATAAAAGTCAGTACTACCTACCAACGCTATCGGCTTTTATTTTTTACTGGTAATGCTTTGATTATAAATAAATAAATTTAAATATTTCTATTTATTTATTTATTGACCTGCAGATAAACTGGACATGCAAAACATTTTTAGATGGTTTTCCTTTTCGGGATGTAGGCCTTTATATTGACTATATATCCTTAATTAGTCATTTAAGTTTTGTTTTATTTATTACTAGGTATTGCATTTATATTTCATTTGAATTTCATTATATTCATACAGAGGTTAAATATACCTTTTCACATCTACACAACTGATGTATTTAAATTTTTGTTTTGGTTCATTATTTTTAACAAATTTATAAGATTGAAAAAATCTTATATTTAATTTATACAAAGTTAGTATCTAATCTAGCGTAACTGACAATATTATATACTACTTAATAAACCTACGAACTACGACTAATTCTGTCATGTTACAAAAACAAAATTAACTTATTAAGTTATTTATAAATAAGTTCTCAGAACATATTGAAGCAACATATTTTCTTTGCTGTGCTGATACCAAGCTCATATTTGATTTATAATGAAATTGTTTGATTGAATAAAAATTAATGATTCAGAATTCAGTTAAACATTTTATTTTAAGACGAAGTTTTAATAGTGTGTATGTGTGTTGTAGTGTGACTGATAGTATATTGTCAAAACACACACATTTATATTTTGTGATAGGTTGTAATTTAGCTTTGATTACTATTTACTTATTTTCAATTAGATTTAGATTTATTTAAATCTTTATTTCAATCCAGGATCACAAACAGTTTACAGGATGCAATCAATATTTTATCAGACTACTTTTATAAATGAAAAATGCCCAAAAAAGTAGCACTATTTTTTCACATACAAAAGGAAGCAATGTTTTTTACCTACTACCAACATCAAACTGTGTAACACTGACATATTATGGGTTGACTCAGTAACAAATCTGCGAGTCTACATAGATAAAAGATTAACATTTAAGGAACATATTAATAAAACCTTAGACAAAATAAATAAAACAATTTATACGCCTTTATCAATAGAAAATCTCAAATCAGATCTAATTTCTGTAAAATTAAAAGTATTTGCATGTAAATGTAAATATTTCGGTTAACAAGTGAATTGAATTTATTTCAATCCTTACAGATTTGAAAGTACAAAAAATAGTTATAAAAAATAGTGAAAAAAAAAACGAATTTAATGGACGAAATACTTATAATCGTTCTGTTATAAAAACAAATGGGTATAAGCGGCGAAGGAATAATCAAAATTTTAAATGACTATATTTCATAAATTGACACGCTGGGTGACGCAGTAGGTAGAGCGCCTGCCTTTCAACCGAAAGGTCTCAGGTTCGATTCCCGACGAAGGCAAAAAATGCTTTCTAGATTATTAGATCTGGTTCAGTACCCTTTATCATCGGAATAAAATAAATGATAAATAGTTGAGAGTTTTTGTATACTAATAATAAAGTGGAACTATGCTATTGGCATGTATGTATGTATGAAGGCAAAGTACTCTACAGTAGATATAGTTTTCCACAATTAAACTAGTAGATATACCTCAAAAAAATTTTTTACAGAAAAGCTATTGTATGTGATTGTTTATTGCAAATCTCTGTGTAAAAGCAGTGAGGGTGTTAATCCCATAGAAAAAAAGAAAAAATTATCATATTGTAGGCTGACATTAAGATCCTTATGATTTTATTCAACTTATCCATTTTCGTAATGATTTTTAAATGTTAATATTTAATCTAATTGTATGCTTAGGTAGGTTTTTTATTTATTTTTGTTTTATTTTGAGTTCAAATGCCTTATAAATCTGATAAATCGAGTATGTAGGCTTTATAGTTCATACAATAGTTTATATTTTTATTAATTATTCAATAACAATATAAATTCATGTTTTTATTACTTTTATATTTATTAATAATTACAAAAATTAAATGAAATATAATGAAATACGTTACGCCATCTAGCCACTGAATATTTAGATTTTGCTGTTGTAAGGTTGCTGTTGGTATTAAAAATTACAATTGTTTTGTGATACACTTACTTATATTCCGTTTGTTTTTGGTATATTAGTTTATATATAATAAATAAATATGGGCCCTATATAAGTACCTGATGGATACAACTAAAAATCATTGTTAAATTTGTCAATTAAATATTTTTCGTTTTGAAAAAGTCATGCATATTATACAAGTTTGAGCCTAAGACACAGCTCTGAAATACACCGGTTTGTATGAAATGAGTAGTTGAAGTAGTTTTACCTATAAAAATCTTAAATGATTTTGATTAAGTAGTTACCTAAATTAATTCTATTTAGTTTGTAAATTATACCTTCATGGCAAACTGTACCAAATGAGTAGTTTATATTAGAAAAACTATACCATTTTGATTTAAGTAATTAAATTTGATGAATCTCGAAATAGATGAGCTATTAAATATATTGTTTTAATTGTGAGTTATTTAAGATTAGAATGATGTAGAAATAATTAGAAGTATACTCGTTTCCCTTTTTTTGTCTTACGATAAGTACCTTAAGCTGTCTCTTTTTAAATTTGATAGAATTATAATTCATTTTCAGCAAATTACAATTTGGATTTATGCTCGCTTCAAATTGTACAATTTAAAATTTTTACATTAAAATTACGCATATGCAAAGGAAATAAAATCAAAAATGTTCTTCTTTTAATAATCCTTTCGAATTTCAGTGTTCAAATTTATCTGGAAAATATCTTATATCAAATATATAAAATAGTACATAATATCAAATATAATATAGTTTTCGGTACAATGTAGTTACAAAGAGCTATTTCACGAGTAGTAAGTTTTAATATATCAATATTATAACTGTGAAATTTGTTCGTTAATGGTAAATGATCAGTGTATTAAATATAAGAATGTATGTAAGTACTGCGAAAAAATTTGAAATAGAATTTTAAGGAAAATTTTTAGTTAGTTGACATAACTCATACGTTGCAGTTATTAGATATATTTTTTTATATATATCTATGTAAGTTATTAAAATAATTACTTTAATGTTACTGATTTATTGGAAATGTTGACAAACTAGTTAGAATGGCAATAGACAATTCCAAGAAAATGAAAAACATTTTTTTTCGGTGGTTTGTGGAAATTTTAGTTTAATAATTTATAATAGTATATTTCTAAAATTCATTTCACAATGAATAATAAATGAATTTTCACGTATTATGATATTTGATTTACTTTGTACATGGTTTTGTAAACATAAACTGATCATAACTCAAATTCTATTTAAATGAATTTGAATATGAATATGTACCACAATTTTTTGTACAACTAGAACTACTTGTAAATAGTCATATATCATTTTAATTTATTATTTCAGCGAATATATTATATTAGATAGAAATTATAGAATATGTTATAGGCTTTAGGTGAAAGTGAAATTAAAAACTAAAACTAAATTTGAGCAAACTAATTCTATTAAACTAATGTACATTAACATAAGAAGTTTGAGGCATAAATTACACGAAATATACATAACTATATATATATATTTGTCGTATTTATATATACATACATATCGAAATATATATATGTATTAGACGTACAAAACACAAAAATAGACAAGAATTTCTTTTCCGAAACTTGGTATGTTTCACTAATTTTCTTAAATATCTTAATCCATTTCGGTTCTTACACCATCATCAGAGGAGTGACTCATCTTATAAATTTACTATACTAATATGTAATACTAAAGTAAAAAATTAAATAATAAAGTAAAAAATTAAAATCGATTTTGTGGGACGGTTCCATGGAATCGACTCCTTGTAACAAAATTAATACTATACTATTTTTATATTGAATATTTATCACTCTAGTTTTTCAAATTATTTTGAAATATAAAAAGTTAATTATAATAAAATATATAATAATAGGCCAATTTGATTTGAGTTTTTATAATATTCTTCGTAGGGAGCGTTTCAATTTTCTTATATAGACGGCATTTATCTGTCAACTGATCATTTACCAAATTGTTTTGGATGTAGCAACAATCTTTTGTAATTTATTTTGCTAGTTTTGGTCACTATTTCTTTCACAGATTACATGTTGAAATCCTTTGTGATTTTAGAAATCTATGCGATATCATTGAATAGCATTTTGGAAAGAACTTTTGGTGGAAATCTTTTCAAGATTTCGATAGTAAAATTGCTAGTTGATCCTCATGACTTAACTCCTTATATTCAGTTAGGCATATTAATTATTCTAAGTAAAATTACGTGGTGCCTACTGATGCCTGTGATGCATGCGCCTCATTAGCTAATATGTATTTTTAAACGTGGTCCTTAGCTAATTGTATTTGTCGTGAATATGATTTTAACCTGTTTCGTCCAGTTATAAGGCTAGATATAACTTACTGAATTTTCCCGCCATATAATTTTGTTCTTTAAGGTTAGTTGTTTTCATGATTTAGATTCTTTAGTGTTTATTCTAAAAATATTTAGGTCTTAAGTATTTAGTTTTGTTTGATTCCTCTTGAAGGTGTTGTGATGTTGTGTTTGAATCTGCATATGATAAATTATTTGCAATATTATCAGCAAATAATCACAAAGACTTATGTGATGTTATTGATTATTTTAATGTATTAAATTAGATTCTCGATTATTATTTTGCATTTCTCATTCAATCATGTATACGCAAAAGTTATTTTTTTAAGAAAAATTTATTAAAAAAACTCTAATTTGAATTTATCTATTTTTATGTATATATACGTAGTACGTATTTTGAAAATTTATCACACAATTGTTGGAAAATAAAAAAAAAATAGAAATTATTTTATGAATAATTTTCAATTTGTTACAATTAATTTCAGCAACATCATTTTCAGATATTTATTTTCTATGGCTTGAAGTCTTGATAGATTAGTTATTTACTCAGTCAATTCAATAAATAGATAAAACCGATCAAAAGTTTAAAAACAATAAACTAGGAATATTTCTAGTTAAAAACAAAATATTAATTTTCAATAAAATAGGTGAATTTTTAAAAGCTAATCGCTAAACCTAAGACTAACTATAAATTTTTTCGGTTGTGGATACTAAAATAATTTGTTTTTGTCTATGAATTTGATAATTTTATAAAAAAAAAATTTAAAATACTTACTGTTCCTATTTCGTAAAATTTTTTCTTTGTTTTTGTTATTTGCAATTGAACTTTCTTATCAAATTATAATTATTAAAGAAAATACAATTTTCCGAAATGGAATGTCCTGAATTTCTTCACAAATTTAATAATAAAAATTTTGTATTGGTTTATTTTTATTTTTTTTTGTTTTTTCTTTAAAAATGAATATCCTTGAATTTATAAAAGGATATTTTAAATTTTTATCTTTAAGATATGTTTTATTTATAAGTTTTTTATTTTATTTTAATATGAGAAAAAAAAAATTAAAAAAAATTCAATTGTACAGTCCTTGACTCTGATAAATTCAATGAAAAAAAATAAATAATTTTTGTGTATTCTTCTCCATTAAATGAGTTATTCATCTTAAAGAAATTGAAAGAAAATTCCCAAAAACGTAAAGAAATTCATATAAGAATAGATCCTTGTGCTACTTATGTTTATTATTTGATTTCTTATTATAATTTTTTTTTGTATTTTATTTTAAAAAACCAAACTTCTTATCCTTAAAATCCTTATTTTATTTATTTATTTTTTTAGTGATTATGTTTTTTTTTTTATTATGTATTCTGTAAATATTAAAAATATTAAAGAGAATTATATTGTATATTTTATTTATTATTGAATACAGTCCGCGGCATTCAATTAAAGGCATAGCTTTTTTGTTTATTTTTATGTTGAAATTATTGCGAAATTATTATCCAATTATAATGCGTGTTGTGAAAATAATTTTTTGTTTTTTGTTTTGTCTTTTAGAAAAAAAAAACAATTGACTATATTAAAAATAGATGAAAAATTATCTTTCAGTTTTTTTTTCTTTATTTATTTGCTTATTTAGATTTTCTATAATAGTCAAAAATTTCATTTTAAAAATTTAATAAAGTATTATTTTTCATAGTATATATGTATGTAGGTTTAAAAATAAATTTAAAGCTTTTCTTTTAAATAATATAGAAATAATTTTTACTTGAATGGTTTGGTTTATAATACTAGAACATTATTAGAAGATTAAGAAAGTTAAAAGAAAAAAATAAAAAGCCTTGCGTCAAACAAAATTACTAAAAACGTAATGAAAAATTGGGAAAAATTCATACACCAATATAAAACAATAAATTTGAATCTAAAATTTACTACCATACCCCACAAATGCTATAGTAAGGATGTTAAGCAGCTGCATACATTTTCGATACACAAGCTTCATCTAGCTATGTTAGCTTAAAGTGAAAGTGGAACAACCATCCATTTGCTAATTTTACAATTACCATTTGGCATGTACTACAACAATACATACTCCAACCTGAAAAAGTTTACCGGTCCATATTTTAAAATAGAAACTGAATAGAATTCTGTACATAGCCAACCGAAGCAAATATAAAACTAATATGCAAATTTTTGAAACAAACAACCTACATCGACTAGCCTAATTATAACATCAATAAAGAAACTATCACTCCATAACTAGCCACAAAAGAAGAAATAATAATACCATAACTATGAATAGTCGGTATAGTCGAGTAGCTAGGGCTATTAGTGGTTAATAAATTTAGTTATAACCAAAACATTAGTGAATAATTAAACAAATAAAAAACTCAAAACCTTCGAGCTTGTATAAGTAAGCAACACTGTTTTATAAGATTTACTTTGATCCTTTTTAATAAATACAGAATTTACCATACTCCATTGACAATTTTAAGATTTAAGGAGCAAAAATTTAATGATTGGTTTTTAAAGATAAATTGAATTACGTTCATTATTGCTGTAGGTGTATTTTTTAATTGATAAAAATTTCAAATTTGTTTTCAGAATTTAAAAATATTTTCAAAGATCTACATTTTCAACGATAAAAAATTAAAATCAAAAATATTTCTTTGAAATCAATGCCCTCAGGGGTAATGTAAGGGGTATGTAATTTTTTCTAAAATTTTTTTTATTTCAATAATTCAAATTTTCTCGGCTGTGATATAGTCAACTGTATTAAAGTGTACATAATTTATTAAATATTTAAGTGAAAAAAAATGGTCAATCAATGTTTATGTAAAGACTGACATATGACGCTAGCGTAGCTAAGAAATTGAAGTTGAATTAAAGTTAAACTACTCTTTCTGTCGTCCATACTTTTCATTTGTTGCAAAATTTTCAGAATTTTGTGCAATATTATTAATAGTTTTGTAAATTAACTATTAAAATTTTAAGAACAAACAAACTCTTGACAATTTTCTGTACTTTAAAGTTTTATAAACCAAATCCAATAATACAAATAAAACTACACAAGAAATAAACAAAATTTGTACTAGAGTTGACATACGAAAAAATTATGTTGTACAAAATACAACTCGGAGATGATAACACTATAAAAATGGTTCATTAATTTGTTTTGATCAATTTTCAACAATGTCAAATCAATTAGTTAAATTAAGTCTTTAACTCGATTACATTTCCTTATTTGAAGAAGAGTATTTCGTTTTAAACATTTTACATTAATTTAACAGAATTCAGATATCATAAACATTTCTTTGCAAAGTAAATGGGATAACAATCATAGCTCAATCCATACCAGGTTTCGTTTGAGACACTCATTTATATTGTATAAAATAATTTATTTTTGACATTTATGATAACAGGTTAACAGATAACAGTGGCAATATTGCTTATATTGAACTGCAAAATTATAGTAGATAGCGCTTGGCAATCAGTATTGTGCTGCTGTTTATATTTATAACACAAAACTGCAGAAAATGTAGAAAATTCAAATTTTATTACCTCATATTATAAATATAATATATAAAATATTTTTTTGTGCAGTATTTGGCTTGTTTTTGTATGCGTTTACGAAAAGAACTAATTATGTAAGTTCTATAAATGACATAAATTTACTGCATCAATATATTTTTTTAATACATAACCCACAACTACATAACAATTCGCTTAAAACAATTAAAATTATTGAAAGATGATTGAGAAATGTTTTTCTATATTTTATATTTTTTTATTGTCAAATCGATTAGAGGTCAAAGAGATCAGAAAAAAATACGACAATGATAGTCGGTACCAAGTTTTAAAGTAGATTACAGAAAAAACCAGTTAATCATTTAAAAATGAGAAAAAGAAATTAAACATTTATAGAAATTACATCACAGCATTGGATCTCAAAGAATTCGAGCTATATCTAAATTTGATGCTGTCAAAGGTAGTCGAAAAATAATAAACAAAAAATAATTCAATTAATTCATTCGATTTGAAAAAAAAGAAAAACAAATATGTAGTAGTATTTAAGTTGTTTTAAAAATTACCTGGCTCACCTCAAAAGGTAACTGAAAAAAAAAAAATTTGGTACTGCCATCGACTTACTAGTATTGATAACTTAAATCATTTATTTTTAAATTAACTTAAAAGTGTATGCCTATTAAATTAGTTCTAACTAAGCCTTATATTGAAATTTTTAGTGCCCATATACATTAACCAATCATTTATTTTTTCTTGTTTACGATATGCAGAAAAAATAGTCAAATTAGTTTTGGTCGTTTTGGTATAATAATAGTTATCGTCCATTGCATTGAATTAGTAGAATTTTTATGTTCAATTATTTAAGAGAATATTTTCCATTGTCAACCTATATGAGGTAGTGCGGTTATGTCATATAACTATACTAATCAGGAGGTTCCGGGATGAGCATGGATCAGAAAATGAATAGTTTTAATTGAAATTTCATTATTTTATTTTATTATTAATATTGTAGTATAATTTACACTTATACTACATAACTAGATATTCTTAAGTGAAATTGAAATATGCTATTGAAGAAGGTTTGGTTAATAGTAGTAGCTTTCCACATTAACTTATCTAAGATAATATATATTAATAAATAGATAATAGAAAAGCGTTACTGGTTTCACTTTACGAAATAAATTGCAGTATCGTACTTAATGTATGAAATGGTATTTTTTAAGTTATCATTCACAATAAAAATTGAAAAAAAACAAAAAAAAAATTTGAATTTTAATATTTGTCAGCTAATATTTATTTTGTCCTAGAATGTAACACAAACTTAGGATGTTGTAAGTAACAATCTACAAGAACCAATATTCTTTCAAATTTAGTAGCAATTTTGTTTTCAAGATACACCCTAAAATAGCCACTTATACCTACGATATGACAAAAATCATAAAAAATAGCAATTGGGTCTATATGAATGTCGTTAACTGTAAAAAAATATTTATATTATGTATATTAATATATATATATAACTATACATTTTTTTCATTATTATTTTTATTGATTGTAACAACACATATTTTCTAAATATCCAATATAAAATAATATTTCTTCCTGATCCGGATATTATTTGTTATAAATATTTGAATGTTTGAATGAATATGAAATGATGATAACGATGAAGATGATGATGATGATGATGGTGATGATGATTAATGATAATGATTATACTAGTAAAACTTTATATATGACATTCTGATCACGTTTTATTTTCGCAATATCCAATTGGTATTCGTTTGATACAAAATAAAAATAAAAAAATTCAAAATATAATTGCAGAAATTTATAAAAAAAAACAAAATTTAAGTTGTCTAGAAAAAAATTCAATAAATCCAATATCGAACAACAACATGTACATATATGTAGGTTATGTTTGTTAAATATGTTATTTAATTTTTATTACTAAAAATATTGCATTTTAAAGTTCCCAAAGGAAAACATTATATAATTTTAAATATGTACCAGTGTAGCAACATTTGTAAATAAAAAAAATATTAAATAATTATTATCTACTCTGAATTTTATTACTATATTATTATCAAGGCTGATTCTGATTTTTCAATACATTCATTCGTTAATGAATGGTCTGGTTTGATATTGAATTTTAGATTAGTTTAGCTAAAATAATAATGACCTAAATTAGAGAATTTTGAAATTTAAATAACAAAAAAAAAGAATAGAAATAAAAAATAGCCATGAATATTCAAACAAGCGACTTGAAAAAATTTATCGTCTATTGAGAATTTAATTAGTTTAGGAGAAATAAATTGTTTTGCATTAGATTTTAAAATTTTGTCAAAATTTAATTTTTGTTTTTATTTTTAAATCTAATTTAATAATGTTTTCCATTTTTAAAAATAACAACATTTGATTAAATTTCAATGAAAAAAAAAATTAAATAAAAAGAATTATTAAATGAAATAAAATTAGATATTAATTTTTTTTATGCACGTATATTCATTAAAAATTTAATTATTAAAAGTCCTTGGAGAATATAATCCATTTCCTTTTTATTTTAGTTTGTATTTAGTTTGTATTTATTTGTCCTAGTAAAATCAAAATTATAAATGAAATTGGCTAAAATATATGCAATAATACTATTTTTAGTTTTATTATAGTTTTATTTATTTTTTATATGTATATAGTAACAAATCTAAAACAAAATATTTTATAGTAATAATTCCAAAATAAAATTTAAAAAGAGATTTTACTATAACTAACTTCAAGTATTCATGGCCAGCTTACATAAAGCTCTTTTACCTAACATTTAATATTAATTGAATATTCTTATGCACATGCTTACATTTTATTTTTAATTTCTAAATCTAAAAAAAGGGGTATAAAAATTGGATTGAATTACTCTAAAATAAATACAAAATTTTCATTCGGACCCTATATACATTTAAATTTGATAATTCAAATAAAGACGTAACATTCAACATAAAAAATATTGTAAATCATAAAATAATAAAATAAAATTTTATATCTAGCTATTTGTTTGTAGAACATTTTTTACATATCCAACCTTTTTTTTATCCTACATGTCTTATCGGTGCGAATTTCAAAAAGCAAAAATTAATTTTTTACTGCTTAATTATTCAACTTATTGATTACTGCTTAAAAATTTCAACAATGAGAAATATTTGTAAAATGAAAAATATTGTTCTACCAGTTTTATTTATAACAAATAATAAATTTCTCACTTCAAAACACTGGCCTTAAATTGAAAAGAAAACTTCAAACCCTGATGTTAGAACATTATTTGGACAAATTTCAATAAATTATGAATAGTAAAAGTAGTTTTGAAGAAATATAAAAATATCATAAAAGATATATTTATATCAACAAAAATGCTAAAAAATGCTAAAATATGCAAATATATACTTAATAGTTGGAAAATATTTCAAAATATACCGTAAAATGCGAAATATCTAACAATATGGCCTAACATATATGGGTCAAAAACTGCTTAATTTTCCACGAAACGTATGAATACTTTACCCATTTCTTAACAACACTTAAATAAATTACGCGTGTATGTTTTTAATTGCAACGGTAATAACTTATAATAAGTTATAAACTAATTGAAAACAAGAAAAGAAACAGTTTATAAATTTATCTATCTATCTACATAACAATTTAAACTTAACAAAAATTGAAACCTATCATAATTGTTTCGTAGTAGAATTCGCCATTTGGGTACAGTTTTCCCAAAAAAAAATTAGAACTACATATCACTGAAGAACGTTTGAGTGTAACTACTAAGTCAAACATACCCAGATACTATGAGATGTTTAATATGGATTAGGAAGTGTAATGACAATAGACCAATTTGTAGGTGAGGTGATTTGGTTCATCTTAACCAATGACTATATAAAACATCTTATATAGTCATTGTGTCAACCATTTCACATAACTCTAATCTAATCTAATTGTTTCCAAAATAAAGGTTTGGAATTAGTTTATTTACTAATTTATATTGATCAGGAATATTTAATCAAATTAATATACATATATCTGAATATTCTTTATAACTTAAATTTAAGTCTAGCTATGCTTTTTTAGTTTTTATAGTTTTACGTTAACTATATAGATAGAAATATATTCACTAATTTTGTTTATTTATGAATACAAATCCTATCAGTGAAATTAATCCCGTATTTAATGACATCTTATTATATTAGTCGTTGTCATATCATTAATGAATTTTCTAGAGATTCGCTTTTGTGGTTTCGTGTAAGACGAAAAATAAATTCTTATTAGTCTTATTAAACTTATGGTAACTTAATATTAATAATTATTGTGAATTAAAATGCGTAGTTCCAAGAGTAGCTATATATAGAAATTATTTTAGATAAATGAATTAACTTTCATCGATTAATATCGATAAACAATTTCATATTCTTACACATTCTCATATATTTAAAACTTTATATTATACTTCTATGGTTCGCCCTTATTTTGAATATAGTTACATCTCTTATTTTGATACAATGCTATTTTATACTAAATATCTATAATTGCTAAACATCATAAATTGAATCAGTTCAGAAAAATACTTTGCGTGCATCAATTTAATATGGATAATCTTACGTTACCGTATACTTAACAAAATGTAGTTATATTGAGATTAATACTTTGGAAACAAAAGGTAATATTCCAGCAGTTTGGTTTTCTTATGACATTTTATCAACTGAAATAATTTGTTCCTTTTTCAAGTTTATTTTAGTTTCAAATTATCTTAAAGCGCACACATTGAACTCGTAATTAATGCTCAACTCTATTTTGTCAATCTTCTGTTACTAATTCTAATTAAATGTACAAAATTCAACTTTGCGAGGAAAGTCATAATTTTTTTGCAATAATTTTAAAGTTATTGTCAATTGAAATGTATTATTAATGTTTATTTGTATCTTTTTTCTTTCTAAATTAAATTGAGTTGTAAGTAATTTTAGAGCAGTAATCTTAGTAATTTTAGAGCAGTAATTTATAAGCAGTAATCTGTGAGGGTTTGATTGCAGTAGTTTTTGAAATAAATTAACAAAAAATATTTGTCTTTGAAAAAACTACATTATTAAAACAAGAACGTTGTTTTCTGCTATTTGATGTAGGTTTTCTATTCAAATTTGAAAATTCTCTTAGTCATTTACTTTCAAATAGTCTGAGTTTTTCTATAATGGACGAATTGAAGTTAAACCAGATTGGATAATCATAAGCTAATACTGGGAGTGGTATTCTGTATTGTGATAAGCGATAGTCACCCTTGCGACAGTCAAAGGTGACACTAAAAATTTTTGGTATTCTGTATTGCGATCACTTGAATAATTTAAGAAAACGGCAACATCTTAAAAAATACAATTCGGAAATGGCAGCACAAGTGATTTATTAAATGTCAAAGTGTCAAAACAATAGAAAACAAAAATAAGTTGTAAGTTTTATTAGCGCATTACACTTATTAATAATTTTTAATTCATAAAGCGGAATTATAAAAAAATAAATAAATTATATATTAAAAGAGAAAAAACTTAAAAGTAAATTTCAAACAACTAATTTAATAAAATGTATATTTAAAAAAAAACAAAATTTATTGGTGACGTAGATAATAAAAAAAAAATTAAAGTGAAAATCATTACAACAAATTTAATAAAATGAAAAAGAAAATTATATTCACATTTGAGTAAAATTCAGTTGCAAACTTATAACTAATTAATATAAATGTGTATTATACGTAATTGAAAACAAAATAAAATTCAAGCTTATTAAAAAAAAACACAATAACAGCATTTTTTATTCAGTTCCATTATTTTTATATCATTTGCAATTTTAGCGACTTCTAATTTTAAAACTCGCATTTTTTAATATTTACATCATAATAAATCTTAAAAAACAACCAAACTTTTATTTATTTTTATCATGACTGACACCAAATTAGCTGTCATCTTAAAATCACAAAAAAAAAACGACTATTACTGTGACAATCACCATATAGAATACCAATTATAGATATGCGACAGTCGCAGCTTGATTATCACAATACAGAATTCCACCCCTGGTTGTATTAAATTCTTATAACAAAGTATTTTGACTATGCTAAAGAAAATTTTTAAATAAACAATTTTCGTAATGTTATAATTTATAATGCTTTGTTACTTTTAATAAATTTTTATATGGTCAATCAAATTATAACTATTGTGGTAGTATAAAATTCCTAAATATTTGGAATTATTCGAGTTAGATGCTACACTCAACCAAATTACAGGTACTTTACAAATACTACAGTAATGGGTTAATTTTTCTACGTAAATGTTGTTCCAAATAAATTTGCAGTACGTTAATTAGTGTTTAAAAAGTTGTATGGAGCTATAGTTAGTCACAATTAGAGTGTAAAATATAATGTACGTAAGACTCCCGTAATTTTGTAAGTACAGGAATTCAATTTAATAAACAATTTTTTTACCTAGTTACTGACAATTCAATAAAAAAAACCTAACATTAATTTTTTTTTTAAATTTGAAAACATAATTTATCATCAACTTCTTATCATTAATATCCTACATTCCCTTAGTAGGTCATTGAGTACAAGAAATCGAAATAATTTTTTTTTTTTAGTTTTTAAAATTGCTTAAAATTTTTCATTTCTTTGCAAATCATCAATCAAAATTTTCTAGTTATAATGGAATTTCTATAGGATTCTATTAGTTTTTTTTCTTTTTTGATTTAACTAGGTCAGTGGTCTTTAACGTACTAAAATAATGTTTTTTTAACCAATCATATTTTTGGAAGACTTAAAAAAGTAAAATTTTTTTAAATAATTATATAAAAAAATTTTGTTAGTACATAATGAAAAACTATAAATTTGATGGAAAAAGAATGGTATTATAATGATGGAAAAAAGATAAAATATAAAATGGTGTCCGATTCTTATTCCAGAACATTTCAAAACTTAAATCAATCTGTTTTAATTCGTTTCCGTGTGTAATATTTCACATCTAATTAATGTTTAAATACTATTTTAGTTTGATTGAATGTATGGAAAATTTATGGTTTAATTAAAGTCAGATTTGATTATTATGTATATTGGAAATAAATAAATGAAAATTTCGCTTCATTAATATTTATTAAAATTTGTAATATAATTTAGCAAAGTTAAACTGTAAGATAATCAAAAATTCAACTTAAATAACATACTATAATAACAATATACTTCTAATAAGATCTGTAACACTGTGTTTGAAATTGTAACACTGTCACGAAATTTAACCACTGTAGTATTGGAAATAAAAATAACCTTATAATTTTTGTTAAGACAACGTAAAAATTTATAGTCCTGGTAGCTTGTGCTAAAAATAATTAGTTAAAACAATTAACAATTAATTATAATAATACTTTTATACTAATAAGTATTATTTAATTGCAAGTATCTACATTTCAGAAGGAAAGTTCTTCCCTTTATAATTGGTGTTTGCAATCTAATAAATAATAAACAGTATAATGTCTAAATACTTATTTAGTTTCGAATTTCAAGTTTTCTCAAAAAATATTTTAATTTTTAAGCAAAATAAATTTTATTTTTAAGATTTTTGTTTTCAATATAGAAATTATTTCTGATTGTCCAAAAGTAATTTTGGTTTTTGAATTAACAATTGTAAGCCAAACAAATAATATTATTAAAACTGTTATTTCTTTTTATTTCATTTATTAAATTTACATTGCGTGATACACAGAGCACAAATGACTACCCAAGTAACAATGTTTAGAGCTCTCAGAATAATTTGCTCTAAATTATTTCTAAAGCACACTATATCACTATATAGTAGACGAACCACATGTAAATGATAGAAATGATAAATGATAGAATATGAACTGGGCGACAATAATGGAGATAATCTTCAATTTGATATGATATGGCAGACATAGACAAAAGCATTAAAAAGAGCATATTGATGGTTAGAAAGCAAATTTAATTAGTAGTAGGTACTAAACATGTACATTCTAAGTTTAAGAATTATTTTAAGTTAGTTTAGATAGGGTTAATTATTAAATTAAGTTAGGTTAGCTAGGTATAGGTTAGGTTTTATTTAAAATAACAAGACATAATATTATTGATTTTTTCAGCCTTTTTTTTACAATATATTATACATATAAGAAAGTAGTATGCACGCTTACAATAATAGTTATGAATGTGCAAAAAACAAATTATTAAGCAATTAAAATTAACATAAAAATTAAAAATTAATTTAAATGTTAATAGTACCTAGTTTCATCAAAGCCGTTTTCGTTCAACTTTTTATAGGCTAAGATAGTTTTAAGTTTGTATATTAAAGGCACATAATAAAAGTTTAATTAAAAAAACAAAAAAAAATTATTCCTAAAGCTGTATCAAAATACACTGTAAGTTCTACAATAGAATAACTATTCCTCTAGGTGTGTAGAATAAATTTGTTCTACTTTATAGCTAAAATAATAAATTTGTTTTTTACACTATGTATGTAGAATATATTGTTTTAGTAATGTATAATACTATGTTGCTTTGGAGCTGTTACAATAATTATATTAAATATTAAAGGCTAATAACGTCATAGTATTCTGAAATGGAGCAGTTACTATTCACTGCTCTATTAACTAATTTGTTAATTTTCTTACAAAGCTAAAACAATGTGTTTTTATGGATGCAAAGCTGTTTGCTACCTGATTTAATATGTTTATTGTACTTGTCATACACATTGAATTCTCATACAAATTAAAGTCATTTCATGTTCCCTCTAAAAAACTGATTAACTTTATAATACATTTTGGATCTCTATAACTGCTGTAATAGAGCACTTTCAGGCGAATAGAGCTCTATTTTAGTGAAAAAATCCTCTATAGCCCATCTCCATTTTTTATAAAACTAATATTGAATTACAAGAATTGAAAAACATTGAAAAACTTCGAAATAAATTAATTAAAATGATTATTTCGAAAATTATAAACAATTTTTAGGTTTGTTTTATCTTTTGGAAACATTTGATTAAAAATATTTAAAAATATTTAAAAAAATGTTTACCTAATTATTATTTTCTTAAAATTATTATTTATAGTGTTGTAAATTTTCGAGGTAGAAGGTCTCTAAAAGAGGAGCGCAAAATAATTTTATTGAGCTAACATTACAAATTGAATTAGCTCTATAAGCGATACTTTTGTTGTTATAAGAGCCTTATAAAAGCTCTAAGAACGGATATAGAGCTAAAAGTTGGATCTAATAGCTCACAATTTAGTTCTAGTGCAGCACAAAAGCTTTTATAGAGCTAAAATTATTGTTACTTTTTTATTCATGAAATTAATAGTTATCGCCAGCTTACTACACAATTATATTAATTTAATTTGGTATACATGTCAAGCTTTTTATTTAATCTGTAAATTGAAAAAAGTACGGTACAATTATCTGAACCTTTTCTTAAACCAATTTTCATTATTATTCTTTTAAATGATTTATATTTAAAAGGAGACAAATTGACACAGCTTCCCTATGTTACATTTTTTTTGTTTTCTTGCTAGAACTAAATTTAAATTACATTTTTTTTTTTAATAAATAATTACATATTATAAGAAGGTTGTTGTCTAAGATAAATCAATAAAAAAAAAATTGTATAGATTGGGCAAGAAATGATGGAAAACAATCTATACTTATAAAAGGGAAAGTTTGTTTGTTTGTTTGTTTGTTTGTTTGTTTGTTTGATTGTTTATTTGCTTGTTTGTTTGTTCGCTATACACGCCCACAGTTTTAAAGATAGAGTTCTGAAATTTTGCACAGTTATTCATGGTGCCGGTATGCAAATAACGCGATACTTTACAAAGCCATCAGATGACAGGTTCGGGTTTGCTGCCGTACAACTCTTACCAAGCCTCAGGAATATTTTAAAAACCATGTGTGTGACAGATATGAAAATTTACATTTAGATTCTCTTTCACAAATAAAGAAATTCGACTGTTACCGATTTCGAAAATTTGGACTGGTTCGGGTTGCTGCCGTACAACTCCTACCACGTACGTTTCAGGAATATTTCAAAAACCAATTGTGTTACAGGCATAAAAACTTACACTTAGATACTCTTGCACAAATACAGAAATTCGACGGTTACCGATTTCAAAAATTTGGACTGGTTCGGGTTGCTGCCGTACAACTCTTGGCATGTATGTCTCAGGAATAAAAACCAATAGTGTTACAGGCATGAAAATTTACACTTACATACTCTATCAGAAATGTTTCAAAAAAAAAATTGTGTTACAGACTTGAAAATTTATTCATAGGTATTCTATGAAAAATAAAAAAACATGTATTGTCCTGAAAAAGTATTTTCGAATTTAGGAATCAGTATAAAATTTTTACATGACTATGTAAATTAGCCACAAAAATGTGACGATTCGTTTTATTAATCAGAAAATACTGCAGAGTGTTCCAGGGGGTCCATGTGTACAAATCGATAGATACAGTTATCGATGAAAATGAAGTTGTTGTTCCTCTACGAAACTTGAAGAAGCTAAAACTACGGTACTAGATTAAGAATAAGAACTTGGCATCCTAATTTCATTTAAGTACAAATTCCAATTGATTGTGGAAAAAACGAACATTTCTTTATTTCAAGAATACCTCAACAGCAAGGAACGTATTTGCTTATACTTCATCAAAGAAAGATCACCAAAATATTGTTTACAAAGAAATAATTTTAATATAAGTATAGCTTAAGTTGGAGTATTGTTGATATTTTTTTATCGTAGTGAAAAAAAATATTAGAATATTTTTGATAAACCAATTTTTTTCAATTCGATTCATAAATCAAACTTTATTGAAATAAATTCGATTCATTTTGTGGTCGACCCGGACAACGTCGGGTAACTTTGCTAGTATTATAATAAAATTGAGTACAATTTTTTATTAAGCTGAGAAGCGGTCTAATATGTTTTAGTTGATGATTGATTTATATAGTGTCGATATTTTGGAAATAATAATATATATGTGTAGTTCATTAGTGATGCACACTTCATTTTCAATTTCTGTTGTATACTACGCATTTTTGATCTGCCTAATTTTTGTCCGCTTAATCCACAATAATGTCCTTTTACAACGTACAGGTTATCTTCAGTTCATTGTAATGGTTTGAATTAGTTAATTTGTAAAATATTTTCTGACTTATACAATTTGAACGTTGAAATACAAAACTTTTGAATTTGTGCATATACACACCCTTATTATAGAATATTTAAATACTTACAAATTTAAATCTAATGGTCAACTTTTTTTTTTTTATTAAAATGGTTATAATTAAGAACATAAAAATTATTTAATTTACTTATCAAATACTTAAATTGTTCTTACAACATTTATTAAAGAATTAGTGTACGATTAGAGTAAATAAATTTTATTTTAAGGACATAAATTAAAAAAAAAAAATAAAAATCAAAAAATATTTTCAGAATTTTTAATTTAACATTTTGTAACTTGTAAAATTCTTAACCTTGTTCTATTTACATAATAATTTATCTGATAAATATTCATGAGAAATTCATTGTTCTCTTCCAAAATCCTTTAATTTGTAAAAGTGTTAATTAGATTATTTAAAATTGATATAATGTTGGTCGTTTTATAAAATAAAACAATTTTTATAGGTGCGTTTATTGCAAAAATTTTGCATTTTAATGTTTTAGAGGCCGCAGATTAAACAAAAAGTACTTTTGTTGTGGTATAAAAACTGAGAACTTTAAAATTTGATTAGAATAACAAGAATAAAATAACAATAATAATTATTAAAGAGGTATTCGGTATTGATGTTTTGTGGTCGTGAGATTTATTTATAGCTTTGCTATGCGTGTTTTCATTTTTATTTTTATAGAAATATTAAGAATTTTAATATAGGTAGACAATGTTTGGGAAACTATCATTTTTGGTAATTGTGGTCTGATTTTTTTGGGAAATAAGCTTTTTAGAAAAGAGCTAGACATTTAAAGTCGAAATCTTAACCTTCACTTGGGCAGGATTAACGTATGTTAATATTTACTTTTTTACTTTTGCATAAAAACTACATTGTTTGTCCGATCTTAATGAAATCAGAGATCAGTGCCTAATTTTTTTAGTAGATAAAAATAAGATTAGATAATATATTAAGAAAAGTTCGGAAAAATGTGTCTATGCCCAATTTTTTGGCAATTTAATTTTTTTTTCTTCGTAGTTTTATTCATACAAAAAGTATGGTATTCTATAAAATTTTTGTAATTATTTCGATAAAAATTAAAAAATAAGATAATAGATTCTGAAATATTTCAAATTAAAATAGAAATATACTAAAATTAATATATTTTAAAATATAAAGTAAAAAAAGCACCAAAGGTTTTTTGAAAAAAAATTTTGTTTTGAATTTTATTTTTGGTATGTTTTAAAAAGAAAAATTCTGTTACGAAGTTAAATTAAAAATTTATGTCAACCATTGATTTGTTGAAAATTGCGGCGAATGTTTTACAATCAGGTAAACTTTTTGTTAATGGATAGCGGGACCTATCGATTTTTGGCGTAAAATATTTTGTTGTCTAGCCCTTTGATATGTTGATGGAATTTTATTCCACTTTGTACCATCCTTTACAATTAAATATTGATTTGAATCAACAATGTGATTTTTTTCTTCTTGTACTTTTTTTAAATTTCCTATATTTTGGTGTAAATATTAATCAATTTCTTCGAAATCAAGCAAAACTATTTAAAATATATGAAATATACTAGTATTCATTAACTAGTGACTCATACTCAGAATCGTGACCATCAGTCACGTCTAAGATGCATTTTTTACCGGCAACTGGTCAAATACTGTTTCTCCCGGTGGTCCTACATCAGCATGTCCATTATCTAGCACATGTCTCACGAATCTAGAGAAATATGCTTGTTCTTTCTCAAACGATAACCTGTAAAAATAAGTTTTTTTTATCTTTTGTCTGCATATTTTTTTTTTGATTTTTTGTGTTTCTCATAGTAAAACTCAATAAAAAAATGTGTCATATACCTGAATTCCCATAACGGAATTTTTTTAAATTTCATATATTTTGAATAGTTTTGCTTGATTTCGAAGAAATTTATTAATATTTACACCAAAATATAGGAAATTTAAAAAATGGATTTTTTGAAGAAAAGCAATCATTTTGTGTGTTTTTTGCACTTATATTAAAAATTACACAATTTACTTACCTTCCTACCTGAACGGCACATAAAATTTTAAACTTTCCATATTATTGCAAATATTGAAAATGCAATAAATAATCTTTCCAAAATATATATATTTTATTTAATTTTTGTTATAAGTGTTTTATAACAAACGGAAGTCCCCAGTAGCACTCACTCACTAGTAGCACCCACTAAAATACCGGTATTTCCAAAAAAATTTCTTAGAGCATAGATATTCGCTGGTAATAAAATGAAACATAAAAGTAACAGTAATGCACATACAAAAATAATCATAAAAACATAAAAATCACTATTTTTTGCCAAAAAATTCTCCATACAAAATATATGGAAAAACCAAAAATATTAACATATGTTAATCTTGCCCGCTTACGTATATTTCATTTGTCGCCCAAGCAAAGGTTAAAATAAAATTATAGAATTCAAAATTTTATATCTAGTGATCAAGTCTAGATGTTAAATCTAGTGATTTCATTCCAATTTGGCTTTTTCCGCTAGTTTATATTTCACGCTACATTGATGTTTGATTATTTGATAAGGATTCGTCCTTCTTATATTTTCTTTCAGAAGATATACACGGACTTTTAATTTTTATGGTTTAAATTTATTATAAGCCCCATTTCTTTACTATTATATATAAATATTTAGAGCTTATATTAAAAGAACATTCACATACTTTCGTAGCAGTTGCTAGGAAAAAATGGAGAAAGAAGAAAGATAGGTTTAGTGGCAAGTTAGATAAGCAATGTTGTATATGTTCGCTTTAAACTTTTGTAGATCAAACACATATATTTTATTCCTTCTTGCAATTGAATGCACTTTAATATTGTGAATTCGCACATTTACATCGTGATTAGCACACGAAAGAATTTCTATAACAAGTCTTGAACGAAGTCGGTATTGTATTTCCACGGTGTAGGGATGAACATTGCCTCTCGTATTCCTCAACAGAATTTCTAAATTAGTTGAAATATATTATTATTAAATGTTTGCGAGTATAATGCAATAAGCTGTAAGTTAAATCAAGAACGTCATATTATTTGAGTATTAAACAAAAATTGAGCAATAATTCAGCGTCAAATAATAATTGAGTAAAATGGATGTGACCAGCAGTAGGGTTAATATTCCTACATATTCCCACTAGTAAAAATTGATGAAATATATTGTATCAAACAACAAATGTAATGCAAATTAAAAATTACAATAAAATAAAACTCAAAGCTATTAAGATACTAATAATCTAAACTCTAACTTAAGTATAAGAAGACTCTGTCATTATTAATTATGTATTAACAAATTTTGGAAAAATAAATAACGAACTATCTATCTATCTATTGTATTTATATATTATTATGATATTGCCAATTGCAGCATACGGTAACGTTTTAATTTAATTTAATTAAAGGTAGTGATAGAAATATTTCCGAAAACAAAAATATGAAAGAGTAAAAGCCTTTGTTTTAGTTCAAATTCAACAAGAAATTGACACTTTTTGTATTTTGGTTTGTTTTACTATGATAATCTAATCAAAGAGTAGATGAGTTTGACCAAGTATTATATAATGCTATAGTATTATATAATCTGGTATTACTAATCAAATCGTACAATATTTGAATTTATTGTTATTGAAGTTATTGTTTACAACGGGATGTAGTTGTGTGACTAAACCAATTTTTTTATTGTGATTTTGAATTAATTCATTTTTTATTAAAATTATGTCACTGTATCTAAAAATTTTGCTTTTTTGTTATAACGTAGATCTGTTTAATGAAATAACGGAATTTTCCACCAACTCAAAACTAATAAAATTTATTTCAGAATTAAAAAATTTCAGTCTATATTTCTACACTGTATTCTACACAATCATGTAATCTACATTTCTACACTGTATATAAATGTGAACGAAATATGGTTTCAATAGAATTTCGCTATGTGCTATACGGCGACTATCAACTTATTGAAATCAAAATTTGGCATACGATAACTATCAACTTATTGAAATTAACATTTGGTAATAAGTTGATTTTGTGAAATTATCCGGCCAGTTGTTCTTTAGGTCATGGGGTTTGACACTATACTCAATTATTTCCTGTGAGGTTACGTAAAGTCACTGCTGGTAAACCAGTAAAAATTGATGCTCTAAAGGTCAATATTGTTTGTTTTATTCGTGACATACGGCAAGCAGTCCTCGTAAAATTGGCCCAAAATTGTACGTTTAGAATGCGTTTCATCAAGAACATCCGCGATGGTCAGATGTTCGAAAAGTTTTTCAAGTGTTAATTCCATCTATGGATATGTCGAATAAATAAAAAATGTTGACTAAAATACATTTTTTTGTGTTATTTAAGCTCTATCGGTCTTTAAAAAATACCGAAACTGCTTTAATTTTTTCAATAATATTTAATCAATAATATTAAATATCATTTAATAAAAAAAAACTTAAATGCAACCACAGAATTAAATACAATATTACATAATTATCCCATTTTGATAACGTTTTTTTTTTATGTTTAAATTAAAAATTGAACTATTGATGATTTTAAATACATGAAATTTTTCTATTGTCTCATTTTTTATTCTTATTATATTTTAATAAAAGTGAATAAAGTTATTACAGAATTGAATAAATTATTATTTTATTTTTTATTTCCTTTTTGTTTGTTTTTTTTTTGTTATTAATTTAATTGATTAAATTATGTATATTAAATTAATTAATAAATTATATTGAATAAATTTAAATGAATTTTATTTCCGGTTATTAAAATTTATGGTTTTTATAATTTTATAAGATTAAATAATTTATTTGATATGTTAGGTATAAATAATATGAGTATATATGAAAATAATAAAGGAAATTTAATAGGAAAAGTTTAAGGAAATTAATATGAATATAAAGGAAATTATAATATATAATTATGAATTTATAAAATAAAAGGAATTATTAAGAAGATAATATTAAATATAAAATTAATATAATATATATATAGGTTAATATGTATACTAATTAATAATTTATTAATATTTTTGGTGTAATAAAAAGATTGACAATTAAAAAATAATAACTAGTTATATCTTTTTGGTTTATTTATAAACAGTAGTTTAATTATAGCTATTAGAATGCATTCATGTGAATGAAAATTATTTGTTTTTTAATGTTTTTTTAATACACTATATTAACATTTAATATTCTTACACGTTGTCCAAAGTTTAGTAGAAAAAATATTGATTCAACTACCTATACCTATCGGAGAGGATTTATTCTTCTTTAGCTTTAAATTGCTAGCCAAAATATACCACAATTTATATAACTATGTTTAAAAATCTGTCTCTTGCAGATCCTAACATCTTTTTCCATGTATGGTTTGAATTATTATTAAAGGTTGGTTTCATACTGGATTAATGTTGTTTAAATCCATTGACAATTGAACAAATTTTAGCAATAGTTTGATGACATGAAAATATTAATTTAATACAGTTTCAATAAATGAAATTAAATGAAAAAATGAATTTTTATTCCTAAACACCACAGTTGTTAACATTAAAATATTCCTTTGAAAATTAAGAACACTAAAACAGATCCGATTATTACAAATAATGAATGTTACATTTTTTTACTTGTTAATTTTAATACTAGTTAAATATATTAAAGAAAGCCTCTATTAACTTTTCAGGTAAATTTTATTTAGATAGTATAGAATTGTAAAATATTTGTACAAATCTCTTTTGAGAACAACTTCCAGTTTTCTATATAAAATTTTGTTATGTAGGTAGTTAATATTTAAAATTACACTTTTCAACTGTGTTGAGCCATCATTCCAGCATTACAATTGCAAGACTGCTTCACATTCAATTTGTCATTTAATTTAGGGTTGGTAAGCAAATCCACAAACCGAAATCCAAAAACAAAAATCCATAAAATTGTGGTAAGATTAATCCGGGTGAAGAACAAAAAGGCTACACATAAAAATGTTTTCGGTAAATATTCTGGAAAAATATTTTATCTAAATATTTAAAATGAATACGCAAATATTTATATTTTAACTAAAGCATTTACAATGATCGGTACACTTCCAAACCTCTGAACATAAAATTCTTCAATATAACATCATGATCCCCCCAATAAAAATTATATTTGTTCCATTTCTACTTTTTCGTGAGATTTTTTAAATGAGATATAAGAAACACTAGATTTTGATTGGCGAGATTTCGAAACGCTCGTAAATTATAAGCTATAATTTAATAAAAATGTTTTATGCGTTGATAAGTCAGAAATTTTAAAAAATAAATTACGCGCTCGAAAAAAAACCATGGTAGTAAAAATATATATGTAGTAAAACCTTACAGTACCCTATATAATAAAGTGAAATAAATAAAAACAATAACAAAAAAAAGGATAATTTTTGTTCATTTTCTTTTTGTGGATTTTTTTGCCAAAACTCATTATGGATTTTTTTTTTGTGGATTTGGAGAATAACCTTTAATTTATCATTTTTTTTCATGTTTATAAACGTTTAAATGAACAAATGTAAAACAATAAATATTTTCCGGTTAATTTTTCTTTCAAGATCTTTGAAAGATATCGAAATTTAATAATAAGGTCGTGTCCGACCGCATTTTCCACCATCAGGTACTAGCGCTTCGCACTAAATTTATTCCGAAAAAAACTGTAAGTAAATGTTACTGTGCCCAGAAACATTGCAATAAATTAACTGACGCACTCGATTATCTGACAAATTTTTAATGTTATCTTAAATACACTACATATTAAATTAGTTTTAAATATAAAAACAAACAAAGAAGTAAAAATTTTTAAAAGTTAAATTAAAAATTATTAAAATTAGTGTTAAAAAAAAAAACAAAATTTACTAAAAATAATTAATAAAAATAATAAAAAACGCATTGTGCCACACGCCAATTTTTATGTTTTTAAACTAATAATTACGTTTTGGATTTTAGGAATCGCTCTAAAAAATGCGCTTACACCGAAAGCTCTACCTGCCATGATTTAGCTTTTACCTAACACCAATTTTGTTCCATATTCACATTTTTTTTTTAATTCGTCAAATTTTGTGCCATATCCAAGCAAAATTAGTTAAAATGTTTGTTATTATTATTTTGTTCCATGTTTACATAGCATATATAAAAATTGTTTTTGGCACAAAATAATAATCAAGAGATGACATAATCATTTGCAAATAGTGTTCAGAAATTATTTGATACAAAATTTGCCAAATTTGTGCCATATTTTTTAAATTATGCCAAGACAAAATATTTTTGTTATCTTATGTTGTGTTATATGGAATAAAGTACGATTATGGAAGTGAGGTACAAAAAACGTAATAACTTCTTTAATTAATAATAAAAATCGCTGAAATTTTTAAGATAATTAAAAAACATGTACAATGTAAAATAAAGTGTAAAAAAAAACTAAGCATTGGCTAGTTTTCAAACAGTATACTCGTAAACCTTAAAAATCGATTTTCTCAAAACTAACCAATTGGAACATATGGACCAAAATAATAATCAAGCGACGATTTATCATGGTGATTGGATTTTAATAGAATTTTTTAATATTTTAAATAAATTTATGAGGATAATCTAGTGCGATAAATTTTAGTATTTCGGGAAAGTGCAAGTGCGATATATATTCCGATACACCATTAATAATATAGTTTGTCCAATTAGTTTTCATAAGTTGGTAATTTTAAGGTTTTATTTATATTTTAAATTATTACTAAAAATTATATAAATATGTAAAATGTACGAGTACATAAAAAAATTTATAAAATGTCAAAAAAATGGCATGAAAATTTACAGGTATTTTTTTTACAATCCAATTTTTTATTCTATTTTCGGCTTCTTTTCTTAAATGGGAAAATTCTTAGATGGGAACATAAATGTCAAGAAATTAAATGAAAAATTTAATGCAACATTGATCATCTGAGTCTAAAATTAAAAAGATATAATTATCAGCTATAATAGCAGACAAAAATGAAGAAATTTCTGTACTATAATAGAATACTATTCCTTAGAAAAAACATTTTCTATCATTATATTTTCATGTTTTAACAGATTTAAACACTTACGTGCCCACATTAAATATTTTTTTAACCAATTTTTCTTCTAAAAACTTTGACAGATATCGAAATTTAATATTATTTAATAATATTTGTCCAATTTTGTCGATTTATTCCTCATAAAATGGGTAATTTTAATTTAATCAGTAAATATTCAGAAACAAAAATAACAAAAAATAAATAAAAAGTACAAGTAGGTATATAAAAAATTACGAAACGTCATAAAAGTTGAACAAAAAATTCAACGTAAAAATAACTATTTCATGAAAATTTTAATAGCATTTTTTTGACATTCAATTTTTCATTCTATTTCTTTCAGTTATTTAATTATTTTTTTCTTTTCTTATCTTTATCTTTTTCTTTTAAATGGCAACATAAATGTCAGAAAATTGAATGGATAATAGAATACAAAAGTACATGCCTAGGATTAAAATTTAAAAAATATAAGTACAAGCTATATTACTTAGTTGAAAAAAGTGAAGATATATACAAAACACTGCCACTTACAAAAATACATTAATTTTGTACACTTTTATAGTTTATTATTTTATTTTTAAATCACTTTATAATACTGATTTCTATAATTTTTTATTCAAATACTTTACATCCACATTCAATATTTTTTATTCTTTTCAATTTACATCCATATAAAAAACAGGTTTTAATTAAAAATGCAAAAACATAAAGTTTAAATTATGTAAACAAACATATCAATTATTAATAATTATGCTATGTATTCAAACTTTGTTACTACCTTTGTAATTATGTTGAAATAAAGACTATTTTATTTATTTATATGTATTTTTAATAATTTTATCTTCTTAGTAATATAATCTATAAAGACAACTTTGACAACTTAAGTACCCAATAAAAATGCTTACTACGTACTTAATACGTAATTAGCTTAACATTATATTTCTTTAATTTTTGTGTGGTAGCAGTTCAATGTTGCGCAAAACCTTTAAGAATTTTTAAATTTCAATTTTGTCTGGCATATTTTTTTTCAATTTTGAAAAATTTCACTTGAAATAAAAATTAAATTTTCAACTTTTATTAGATATGTATATGTAAAGTTTGATATTTTTATGCTTTACCGTAAGGTTTTAAGTTTTTCCAAAAGAAACTTTAATAAAAGTGAAAAATACTTTCTATAGTCTTTACTAACTTTAATATTTATATTTTTTTTACTAAGAATTTAAAATCATCGTTAATATTAATTTGCTTTTTTTTTTTAAAAAGAAAATGGAATATTTTTAAAGTATAAAAAATATTTTCTAAATAAAAAATTAAAGTAAAAAATTTAAGTCCACTTTAAGAAGTTTCTTTCAATTACATATTTAATATATTTTTGTTCAAAGATAAAAAGAAAATTTATTTTTTTTTCTAAAGAAATTTACAATTGGATTTTAAGATTTAAAAAAAAAAAAACAAAAGTTATAACATTTGGAAAATTGCATATTTAAGTTCAAATCATTTTAATATCTAAGTATATGATCATTTTTGAAGTTAACTTTGAAGTTTATTTAAATAGAATCATCAGACCTTTAATTTGTAGTTGATGGAATAAAAATACAACCTCCATATTAATAATAATAAGTAACTTCTGTTGTTATTGATATCGTTGGATTGAACTTCATTGAAATGTTTTAGAATTGTTTCGAGATTTCACTATGATGTTTTGATCTTGCTGTAAAATTTTAACCTGCATTTACACGCTTGATTTTGTTGTAGACTTAGTTCCATCCAACTGAATTAGTAATCCAACAAAATTTTATAATTATTTAAACTTGACAACTGTTGTATATTAAATATGTTCAAATAGATTTTGTCATTTCTATTTATATACACAGGTTGATTTGAACTGTTTTCGTTTTCTTCACTTTAAATATCAAAATTAATGTTAATTTTTCTATATCTATGTATTTTATTTACCTCTTCTGAGGGAGATGTTGTATCGGCGTAGGACCTAATGACCATATCCTGGAAAGATAGCTGGAACTCCTAGCTTTCCAAAAATATATATCTTTAGTGGCGCATCTTATTCTTTAAGGACAAAAAGAACATTTGAAATTATCCTTGTTGTATTGATGATTTTGTATAAAAACCGTTTTATCTTTTGATTCATTAGATATTTATATATATATATATATATATATTCAGTTATGTATTGTAGAAAGATAACGGTCTGGAGCCTATTTCAAAATTTATTTGATGATGATTGGTGCTGCCGCTATGGAGATATTGTAGTCCAAAGTGGAAAATTTTGGAAAAAAAAACAATCTTTATTGTCTTTCTCGAAAAACCAAATACCTCAAGATTTTACCATAAAACCTCCCCAACTATTATATACTGTTGGAAAGGTACCTTTTGTTACTATACTAATTCAAGCATACATACTTTATGTCTACGTCGAATAGTTTAGCATTTATTAAAAAAAAAGTTACCCTTTTTCTATATTAAACTAGAAATATACCTCTTACGAAGTAACAATCTCTTGAAGTAATTAGTATTCTATAGTAATAGTCATTAGGTCCTACGCCGATACAACATCTCCCTCAAAATTCCCCAACAATTTGTGATTATATTACACTTTTTTATTATATTAGACCGCTTGGCAAAAATATAGTACGAAAATTTTGACATTAGGTATATGAGAAAATTTTCGTATTTCCAATCGTGTTCAATTATTAGCCGATAGTTACAGTTTTTAAATAATTGGATGCTAGTTTTAAAAAATAAAAGTAATATCTATTAAAAGTTAATTGTTGTTAAGTTTTGTAAATAAAAAAAAATACTAAAGCTGCGTTTTGTGTTGTACTTATATCTATATATATATAAGATGCTAAGCATCATAGGTTGGATTGATGCTCCGTTTGGTTTATGTCTACTTTTTGAACCAGTATTCTGAGTGGTTTATATAGCTGCCATACAACTCCCAGCACTTATCAGGAATATTTCAAAATGCAAAGATGTTAGAGAACGTGAAAATTGATACTCATGATGGTTATTTGTTTATTTTACTAAAAGCATTAAACTGAAGCCTAAACAATTTAAATGACAACAACAGATTTTTCGGTGATGTTCTAATTTTATTATATGGTTATTTCAGGAAAACGTTACCAGCTATTCCGCGTTCAACGCATGTTTAACATCATCTTTTTTGTGACGAGGGATACATAAATTGCAATTTAATACAAAGATGCATGTATTTTCAACACAACTGCTGGATATTGTGATTGGAAAAATTCCTTTTCAAGGAAATACACATTTCATAAAATTCGCAACAAATTTCTGCAATATTGATTCGCGAAAAATAGCTATTATATATATTGATATAGGAAGCGTATTTCCCATCAATTATCATAACCATTAATGGCTCAACGAACGAGTGATTTTGGCTGATAAAAATGTTGATGTTAATCAGATCATTTTTAATATTTTAAAATATAAAAACAATTCTATTTATTTGTTATTAAAGTTTTAAACTAAATCAGAATCTTCCAGGCCGTATTTTGGTAAGACGAAAAAGTTTGCCCGGTTGCTATACTATAAAAATAAAATTTTTAAAATAATAAAACTTGAGCCTTGATAAATAAATTTTTATCTTATTTCACTTTTAAATGTTTTAATTTTAATAATTTCGTTTATTACGTAAATTGAGAAATTCCAATCCAGAATGTAAACAAATACCAAATAGAGAAATTGACATTTAAAAATTTGTACTAAATTATTGTATTAATAAATAAGTACTGCCGGTTCAGTTTATTCATCGTATCTTAAGTTTGTCATGATACTAATTTCATACTCAATTGACATGATTATTCTCATGTGAATCACATCGCCTAGTCTATTACGATAGGATAGGCTTGTATATTTTTTTCACCACGCTTACACAGAAATTTAAAGAATTTGAAAATAAAACAAATTAAATGATTAGTTGTATGTAATGTTAATTTTATTAAATGAATATTGTTTGATCTGTAAGAGGGTAAGCAACTTTATCATAAAACTAGTTGTACAACTGATTCGATCGTCTAAATGAGGCCTTATTTTTTAATTATCATGTTTTGATCTCACAAATTTTTCAATCCACTACCATATCGATACACACTAATTTTTGCAACATTTTGTTTCATATTCCAACTTCACATTAAAGAGTATATTAATTAATAACTAATTTAAAGAGATCTGTATTAATAGATTACCCTTCAAAATTACTTTAGTTTTCATTAAGATTGTAGGTATATCTTGTTCAAATAAACATTCTTAATAGATTATTATATAAGATTTTCTACACACGTGTGTAAATATAAAATAATATATAATGTATAGGCTTATTATATTATATAATATCTGGTATATAGCTATATTATATTTCCCTAAATTTTTCTTTGATTCAAGGTCTTACTTATATCCTTTTTTTTCTATATTACCTTTTATTTTGATTAAAAATTAATTTCTTTTAACGAATAAATCTAAAAGTATCCATTTAATACTAGTATAATTATATATAATACTTGTAATGTATATGCTAAAGCCAATGGGCATATATGTAATCTTTAATCAACACTTTAACTTTTCCGCTTACCTGAACGTCAAAGAAAATCATACCTTTTTTGGTTTTTTTTTTTCATTTTAGTTTTTTCATCATCTTTTCTTTTCCAAAAGTTTTTTTCATTCAAAGAATTTGACTTTGTTTGTTATCGTCTATTGTGTGAAGATTTATATATATACACTGCTTTACAAAAATATAATGATCATTATAAATTTAGATTTTATTAAATTTGCTTGGATTGAAGTAGTTTCTTATTAGATGGTAGATCTTGTCTAAAATATTATCGAACAAAGCTTCTGTTTAGTAAATTATGTTAAGAAGCTTATAATTTAAGTTTATGCTGTCTATTAAATACATTAAAATCCATTAAAATCAGTTTATAATAATTTGTTTTTTTGTCTGATTTTTTTTTAATGAGGACTTATTTATATGATATACGCTTTTCAAACTTATTTTACACTTCAAGCTTTACAAAATATACCTATATTACAAATTTGATAATTGGACCTTGAACACGATTAGTACAACATTCATACTAACTCTGTATCACTGCTCTGTAATTCTTTTATCATGCTGGTTCCATTCTCTTTTGCTACTTATTCAAAATTTAATAATGTCTTGAAATTTACCGACTCTAGTGTATGCGCGGCTTTACATACGTCTATTTGATTGTTTGAATTTTTATTTTATGGAACACTTCAATGTATTAATTTTTAACTGCTAACTTACATTTCATCAGAGGATTTTTCGAAATTGTCATAGATTTAGTGTTGCTAATTGAAATTCCCATGTTGAATTCTTTAGCAGAGTTTTTGCACCTAAAATGAAAATTATGCACTGGATTTTTATGCATTTTCATCTCCCAAGCGTTTGATTACATCCTGAGTTTTTATTTCGGTGGTTATATTGAAGTCCGAAGCGTCCTAAATAAAAAAAATATTTTTTATGCATAAAAAAAATTAATAAAAATCTATTTATATTACATTTTCTACTTCTTTTAATACTCTAAATACAAAAACTTCATGTTTTATATTTCACTTCCGAACCCTTTTTCGAATGATAAATTCTATCGTACAATTTTCAAATTATTTTGCGTTTCGACGAAGTACCGCAATACGGACTTCAACATACGAAATTCGGAATATAAACAGAATTTGATATTCCGGCGGGCTCAACCACCTCACCTAATCTCAAGAAAATATTTCCAAATCAATATTACGAAATCTAGAAGTCATACATCGAAAAAACCACTTAATAATAAGCTTGATGAAGATACTGCTCAGTTGTAAACAACAAAATTTGGAGTTTTATATGGAAGTGTTTGGAACCCTACTCTGCACAAACTGTTTAAGTGGACATTTTAGCATCAATGAATACTATAGTTGGAACATGCAGTGATGGTACAGATATTGTGCCAGCCAGCGGTGTGGTGGAGTCGGCTCGGTCCGGCTCGCAGGAGCCGTTTGTCGACAATAAAAAAAATAGACGAGCCGGTTGTTAAATTTCTATGCTTTCAAATGTATTACAATCAAGAACAATACAAATATAGAAAGCAGATAAATTAATGAAACGATCAATAAGAGGAATAGAAATACTCAAAAATAATCCCAGTAACTATGAACAGGAAGTTGCAAATTTAGTTTGTTCAAATGGACTGAAATATATACCGTTTGAAGATAATAATAAATTTAATGTTCTTCCCAGGCATAAATTATTGGACAAAGTTGCAAAGAATATGACATTACGGATTTTGTCTGCCAACCATGTAAATTTGGATAACAATATGACCAATGATAATTATGGCGATTTTCTAAAACTTTTAACTTCAAATTTTAAAACACAACATTATTATTAATGGTTTTCGAGATTTTATTAATGCAAATATCAAATCACAAAATATTCAATTACCTGATTCAGTTTTAAAAGTTAAAAAAATATTAAGTACTACAGTAATTAGTAGTTCAGAAGTTGAAAGAGGTTTTATTCACAAAAATGAGAACGAGTCTTACTGTGGAACTTAATATAAACTTTAATGAAAATAAATCTATTGGGGAAGCAGATAGTAGACTGGGATGCAGTTCACTTTGTTATTTAATGGATGAATGAGAACCATAGATTGGCAACAGATACAAGAGTTCGTCAAAGAAGCGAGAAGTGTGTATCTGCAAATGAATATAAACTTTACATTAATAAATTTATTTAACTTTGTTCCTGCTAATTTTGTAATATAATTATGTTCAATAAATTTCTTTATTTTTAATATTGTTCTTGTTTCGATATTTAATCATATGAATTATATTTTAACATACATTAATTATATGCGAGACGGATACCGATTTATCAGCACACTTCTGCTGCCGACACATAAAAATCTATGGCGAAGTAACAAATTGATTTCGCTTTACTAATTTTTCCTCACTTTTTTATTGATTAATTTAATTATGTCAAAAAAAAACAATAAATATTGAAATAAAAATCGAATATTATTTTTTTTGTGAAGACTAATTTGGTCTTTAGATACTATCTTTTGAATCTTTTTGTGTTACACTTATTTTTACGTTTGTAATTTTGGATAAAATTTTCTTCTAAAAATTTTAATAACATTATGGAATTCATTCTATTTTTATTTTGTGGCACACATGAATCGAACCATATAACATACAATGATTATAATGATATAATAGGGGCACATGTTCACGGTTTTGCATAAAAGCATTTGCATCTATATATGAAGTAGTCGGGAGCAATAAAGTCCGTTTTTATACTATACTGAAGATATTCCTCGTTATGATAGTACATTTTGGATATTAATCCATTTTCCGAAGTTTTTTGCGAGCGATAAATGTGGTGTCAGATAAATTTTATTATAAAATTTTCAAGCCTAACTTAGCTTCTTTATATATATATTTATTGGAAATAAATATATATAGGAGAAACTTCTTATTTTTTCCATTAGGCTAGCACTTATATAAAAACCATATATATGGCTCCATATGCTAATATTGATCTGATAAGTAATTGATAAGCAATTATTTTTACTCTAGGGTTAATATCTTTGTTATAAAATAATTTTTTGGCCGCCATAAAAGCTTTATTGCCTTTTGTTAGAATATAATTTACATGATCAGTAAATTTTAAATTTCAGTGTAAATATATACCTAAATACTCAACTACTTTTTTACTATTTAAATTTTCACCATTACTCATTTTTATTTTAAAATTTCTCCAATTTTTTTAATGTTGCAGCTGCTTTTATCCACAGTATTGCGGAACAAAATTGTTCCGCACTTATTAGTATTAATTTTAAATATCTAAACCCTATAATAATCTATTGTAAGGTTGAACATCTTCTGAACGTTTGTTTGTATTGTTTCTACAGAATCGCTTGCAGAATAAAGTATGATATCATCTGCAAACGCTATCGTTGAATTTAAACCTTTTAGATTATTTAATATTTCTAGTAAGTCTATAGTATAAATTGTATTGTAAATTAAATTGTATTTTAATTAACTGTTCCTTGTTGTAAACCGTTTTCCATTTTATATTTTTTTTGTGACCTATGGCTTTGATTCATTATAATAAATTCGTTTTCCGAGATCAAGTCATGAATTAAGTTCACAAGATGGTTTGGAAATCTATACAGAGTCAGTATGCAAATTAAGCCGTATAGCCATACTGTATTAAACGCTTTTTCTAGGTGGATTAGACATGCTCCTATGCCAAATTTTTTATTTATATACCAGCATATTTTTCTAAACATTAAATCGTACTTTAGAAAACTTCATATTATATTATAGTTTATACATATTTAGTTTTCTTCATTTATATCAATATTTAATTATTATTAATTAACGCACGCTTCTATAATAACACTTAACAATCACAACTATAGTTTATTGTATTGTAATAGCTATTTACTAGAAAATGGTTATCTCCTTACTATCTGAAATATTCTATTCTTGTATGTTATACAATAAACAATAAAGAAAATTTAATTGATAAAACATAATTGACTAACATGTAAATTTGTCGTTCATGGAGCAAAAATAAATGTTATGGCATATACGATAAATAAGGTTTAAGCAATTAGTTACAATTTTGAATATATACAACAAAGTTGCAACTGGTATCTTTCGAATGAAGATAGGTACCGAAATTCTGGCTGGACCATTCAAAAGATCGTATTTTGTTTAGTATGACTCAAGTCTTTAGTCAGAAAGTGTCAAAGAGCATATACGACACTCAAGTGCTAAATTGACGAGTTGACGAATCAAAATATCTCCGTATATACTTGGACACAAACTTAATGGATATCTGCATACCTAGCCTACAAAAGATATGTCTTCTATTTATTTATTTATGTATCAAACATTTGTTACAAAAACTTAAAATTTAAATTAGAATTACTAATAAATTACTACAAGTACATTTGTGTATATTTTGTATATTATATTATTTTAGTCTATACTACATTAAACAATTATTATCAAATTGCACGTATGGAATCCAGTTGTTTATTTCAGCTTTAGTATTCAATTCCTAGTTCACCGATTCTAGTCAAAATTTTTGCGAAAATCAATGGTGTGTTACCAACAGTATTATTCACCAGGATCTTAGAATATCTATTATGAAAGGGAAAATTAAGGTTTTTCATATAAAATATAAGCGAGGACTGCAAAGTCATTGCTTGCCACAAAATTGTTGGATATATGTCAAATACAGACTCAAGAATGTTTCGACAGTAGATTTAGAGTTAAGATTTCCTTAATAAATGCTATACATATACATAATAAATGTAATGTATATAAAATTTTGAATTTGAATTATTAATTTACGTTTTGTAATTTGTAATCAAGTCTATTATTGTTTATGATCCTAATTAGAATAGATTGCAAATAATACAAAAAAAAAAAATTTAAATTAAATTATTTGAAACCATAATAGAAAATCAAATTAAATCTAAGGCAATTATATAAGTAAAAAAAAAACAAAAAAAAACATTCTAATTAAGTGCAATTACAAAATTGTAAAAATTTAAATTGAATAAAAATAACTTGAAAATTTCGTAAGATGAAAATTTCATTTCTATTCTCAACAGGACAAAAAATCATTAAAATATTTTTAAATATTTTTAAACAAGGTTCTCTACTCCACAAATTTACTTCAGATTTTTTTAATCCTCTTTATTTTTTTATTTTCTTTCTTTATCGTAATTTTTTAAATAATATTCTTTTTTATATAAAATATTTTTTTACTAATGAACTGTCAGTTCTGAAGAGGCTAAAAAATGTTAGATATAAAAATAGAGAATTAATAAAAAATGTTACTTAAAACTTTTTATTCAATTTAACAATAAAACCCCATTAAAAAAATAATTGAGAAAAAATTTTAATAAAACAACAACAATATTATACTGGTTATAGATGCCCACCCACATATTAAGTTAAAAGTTAATTTTAACTTAAAATAAATTTTATTTTAATATTTGTGGTATGTTAATTTTTTTAACTATAATTTTTACATCTCAACTTCATTTAATTGGTGATTGATAAATTTTGACATTTTAATTTTCTAATTCTTTTGTTTTTTATCTCAATCTGCTTTATATAAATTTATAATCAATTATAACTTTTAATAGGAAGATGGAAGTGGCCATTCCAGTTGGTTCTGGAATTTTGTAATAATATTTAATTTTCTCAAATAATTAAAATATTTATTTTATGAACATTTTACAAACCTGGAATTTAATTTAAGTGCATTGTATGTTACAATCTAACTTAAATACTTTCCGGACAGTATAGACATTATTTTGATTAAAAAAGTTAGAGTTCTTACTGAGGCGCAAAATTACTCGAATCGTATTATTAAATTAAGCCTTTTAATACTTTCCAATAGTTTTACCAAATTATTATGACATAAATTATATTAAACGCACTAAGCCTTAAAACTATATTATTTGGCACAGCACTGTACGTTGAACTAACAGAATGATTCCAATTGAATTTTATATAAAATGACTTATATTTTTTGCTATTAATAAAAATCCTAAAATCATATGGTCAATAAAGCTAACTTTTACCAAATTATAATTCATATGAAAAATTAATTACGTCTTAGGTTCACTGCGATGGTCTTATATGTATGTATTTGTTATTTCTGACTTAAGAATTATTATAAGAAAAGCCAAATTCTTCTTTTCATATTTCAAATATATATATAATATATATATATATATATTTTTCTGATTCAATTGGACTTATGAATGCTATGAGATCTATTTTAGTAATTTAAGAAATAAATATCATTTTTCATTTTTGCCATATCACTTGGCTTACCTACCGAAAAAGTTTTTTATACTTTAATCATATCATCATGATAACTTCTCTACTATACTCTATATACTTCTTATTTAAATGAAAGTAAAATATATATTTTTTCATATAGTTTTTATTGAAGTGTAAATTGGAGGCCTATTCATGTGAAATGAAAAATATACGGAAATAAAATAAAAATATAAGCAAATAATGAAAGTTAAAGGCTCTATGAAGTATAATATCAATAAAATGGCTTCCAACAAACAATAATAAAAAAGAAAAAAAAAAACAATTTAATAAGTAGATATTTTTTGAAAAAAATTTATTTAGGATATAAATTTCCAGGAAAATTTTCCAGTATAATTGAAAAATTGTATTAATTTTTTAAAATTTTTTTTTGGATGAATTATTTTATTTTTAGAAATTATTTCAATTTATTGAATAAAAAGAATTCAGACCAAAAAATGTTATCAAGAACATTTCCAACATTGTTTTGATAATACATTGATTAGGTATAACCACGCTACATTTGAAATTTATGGATAATTTGGTTGCTGCTATGGATAATCAAAATTTATATTTAATTTTATTTAAATCAGCGGATATTATTTATTTAGTCTACTCTACAGTCAAATTGAAGGGTGACATTGCTACATTTACAAATACAATTTTTATTATTTGATAATAAAAAATTATTTGAATTGAAATTAAAGTTAATTGGCTCATTTCTAGTATAATTAGCTCGATGTGGAATACGATATACGAAATATGATATGAAATATCAGATATGGAGCTCTATGTGGAACATTTAGGCAAAATTATTTCAATAATTCTTGGCAAATAATACAGCTTGACAATACATAATATACAAACATAATACAAGCAAAGACGTAATATTCACTATTGTTTCAATGTCCAAATGCTAACACCTAACATTGTACTTTGCAATGTTACATCTATTCACTAATGTTTCAATGTCCAATACACGTAACATTGTGTAGAATTCGTAAATGAAAAAAAAAAAATTAATTTGAATAAGACAAACTTTGTGAAAGATCGCTGGACTGTCTCAATTTGATTAATGTGAAAAAAATAATCCGAATTTCAAACAGCACAGTAGTTTTCTTAGACTGACCAGCTAGACTGAAATACAAATTATTTAAAGTCAAAATTTTATGTATCTCATTTGAATTTTTCTTTATGTATCAACATAATCTACTAAATACTTTTTCACTTATAACATCTAAATATTTATTTTTTCATAAAATATAAATTTTTTTATTTGAAAAACTCTCTTGCTAAATTAGTATTAAGTGAAGCGGCAGTCAAAAATAAATTGAATTAATGCAACCATGGAAATAAGTTGCAGCGCATATAGAAACTAACAGACTTTATTACAAAATTACCAAGTTACAGCATTATCCAGATTTAGTTGAAGATTGAAGCAGTCTCTTACAGTGTTTTAAGCCTTAAAAATATTTTCAAGGCACCGACAGACAATAAAAATCTACAATACTCCACAACATAAAATTAATCATTTATCATCAGTAGAAAAAGTAAAGGTCCGACATGATTGTCAATGTCTTTGAAATACTTTAAACGAAACTTAAAACAATCTAAATTTAGTTAAGCAATCTACGTTGTACTTAATCGAAATTTTCTAAATTATCATAACAGAAATATTTCCAGACTTTTGTATTGTATTAATTGGGGTTTTTATTACCATTTTATATAATTTTTTTTTATGTATTTAAACTTTTATAATTTCAAACAAAAAACCTCATCTATTTATTTTCATAAATTTATTTTCGTAAACATTGTTATTTTTAACAAGTTATTTTTAAATTAAAATAATAATATTTTTAACGTATTTTACTACTTTTTTTTATATAATTGATTTATTATTAATGTAAAAATATATTTTTATGGGAACAAGTAATAAATATTTAACTGATTATTGTGAAACTTATTCCCCTTAGAATGTAGGTTGATGAACAACAAAATAACTGTTATAGTGATTTTCTCCTCTCAAAGAAAAATTAATCTTGATCTGTTGGATTCGAACCATCCCTTACTTGGTTGAAATAATTCTATAATTTCAGGATCTAACCACTTGCCCACTGAGACCATCTGATTTATTATTTAGAGTGTGTTGTTGCGTATTTATTTTTCTCTAATAAAAAAATGTACAATTTTTCGTTCAATTAAATTATTTTGGTAGTAGGAGTTGTTTCATACAACCAAAATTAAAGTATGTGAGGGTATGTGTGTGTGTGTGTAATAAAAACAATATAATATTAGCTTATTAAATTGAAAATTGTATTAAAATATTATTATTTTTCTATATATATATTTAACTAAAAATAACAATTTAAAATACAATATATAAAAATATATTTTATTTTTCGAATTTAGTATTCTGCCAGTATGCTATAAATAGAAAATTTAAGAGAAAAAATATATTTTATCATGTAATTTTCTTATAATTATGACTTTAATGTACATATTTATTTGTTGTTGTTTATCTTATTTTCTTTTGAAAAGAAATTAGCAAAATATTATTGCTGAGTGAGGATATTGTATATTTTAATACACCATTTGGATTACTTTGTTAAGGTCAAAATGAAAAAAGAATATTATTTAAATTGAAAGTTTCAAAAATTTAATACATTTTTTCTCTCGGGTCTAGAAATTTATTCTTGAAATTTGAAGAAGTTTTCTACACAAATATTTTTTTTAGTTTTCACTTTAGCGTTAGCTTCTTTCCACAGGACTGACAATTTCCTTTAAGTTATAAAATATCCTGAATTCTTCAGTTGGACTGTTCTGTGTATAAGGAATTCCCGAGAGTGTTATTAGAGGTGTTATTATTTATTTATTATTTAAACATTCTTAAGAGA